>CATIWC010001449.1:0-409537 GCA_948472305.1 Vicia faba
CAAAGTTTCAAGAATCTGACTTGTCTAAAGGGTGAGAGCAACTGCAACAAGAATGGTGGTCAAGAAAACTTTAGAGGTGAAATGGGAAAGATTGACAAGAGCAAGATGCAATGCTTTATTTGTCAAAAGTCCGGTCATTTTGCAAGAAAGTGTAACGCGAACAAGAAGGAACCTTAATTGTGCCATGAAGAACAAAGTGAAGTTCGCGGATGACATCACTCTAGCGACAGAAGGGATCAATGATGTATCGATTGAGAGAGAGAGAGGATGGTAAACATCCTTTGATAAATGATGTGTTGTATATCCCTGAAATCAAGTGCAACCTTCTAAGTATTGGTCAATTGCTTGAGAAGGGTTACAAGATTTGTATGGAGAACAAAGCGATATATGTTATAGATGTAAATGGGGGTTTTGATCCTTAAAGCTCTTATGGGTGTCAATAGAACTTTCAAGGTTGAGTTGAAGGTGATGGACCATAGGTGTCTTGCTATAGTGGCTAGTCGAGAAGAATGAATATGGAACTATCATCTTGGGTGTCTCAATTTCTGAGATCTCAAAGCATTGCAAAAGAACGAAATGGTAACGGGGCTACAATTCATTAATATACAGGCTAAATTTTGTGAAGAGTGTATGCAAGCAAAGCAACACAACGGTAAATTCAGCAAGAGTATTGTAGAACCATGTGTTACCTTGAGGTGTATATTCCAATATGTGTAGACTGATGCGGGTGGATTTGATTGATGGTAATAGATATTTTGTCACATTCATCGACAATCATAGTAAAAAGCTATAAATGTTCCTAATCAAGAGAAATGATGAGGGTATTTGAAGTTGTGAGTGCACCTTCATATTAGGTATTTTTTGTATGATGTCAAAACTAATGATTTTTTAGCATTTGTGTATATTGGACGATATCATCTTGGTCTAAATGTGCATCTTAGTATTAGAGAATTTATAAATGGTTTGGAAAAAGGTTTCATGCATTAAAATAGGTTTTTATATGGAAAAACATGTTGATGTGTCGGCACATACATATTGTGAGTCGACACATGTAATTCATTTTTTTAACTCATGAGTCGGCACATACAACAGTTCAAGTCGACACATAGAAGAAAAAATCTTTTATGAGTCGACACATACGAGTTTCGTGTCGGCACATGTAACTCATTTTTAAAGTATGTAGTATCTATAATACATGTGTTGACACACTGACCTAAAGAGATCGACAAATGCATTAAAAATACTGAAAATTTGCATTTTCTACCTTTTTTATTCCTTGTTGCCCTCCAACTTGCATACATATATATACCTCATACATGAATCATGAAAAAGTTGATGAAACCATAAACATACAAATATTACTCTTCATTTTCAACCTCTCATAGTCTATGCATACACACAAACAAATTACTCATAATAATTTTTTGTTTAGGTGCCATTTAGATTCATAGTTGATAATTTTCAATTTAAGTTGTTGAATTGTAAATTGGGTTGAAAATCTTTGGGGGTGTTTATTAGGAAAAAATTGTGAGGGTTTTCCACCAAGACTAAAGTGTTAATTTGCGGGTTTTGACAAGAATTTCTCAGTTTGGATTCAGGTGAGTGAAAGTTTTGAAGAACTGTGGTTTCTTGCAAAAAAGTAGTGTGTGACGGTGGATCAAATTGGTTTTTGTTCTAGACTAGCTCAATGACTATAATTGGCCCAATCCGCTTCTACCCTTGGCACAACCCAACAATAGTGGCCCAGCATTCTGGTCGACCACACCCCTGACACGACCAGCTATGCCCGACACCCACGCCTGGCCCAGTCAACTTTTGTCTCCCATTGGCCCGACACAAGTCGAGAAGACAACCAGAAAACGTCCAAAACGACCATATGCTCGTAATCCGTCTCTTTGGATCCAACGGCAAGTTACGGGCACACCTGCCCATTTTGACAGAGTCCTGGCAGTTACATATTTTTACGAACCCGTATATTTAGGCCCAAAAATAGGGACCAATGGCCAAGCTTTGGGGGGCATTATATAAACCCTCACACATGTGAGGGCCAGGTATCCATTATTCATCTCTGAAACCCCGAATACTTTGCTTGTATCTCTTTTCTCCCATGCTTACTTGATTGTCGGAGTGCCTTACAGGTACAACCCACATTTCTCCTTAACTTTCCAGCCTGTCAAAGATCATTCATCGGCATGCTTGCAGGTTCTAATCAACCGATAAGATCAGTTTTATTGGTTAAATTTATCAAACCCAGATCAAGGGAAGAGAAAGTGTTAGAATCAACATCAAACATATGGTTTGTAGGGTTGAATTGCTACATTTATCTTGTAAAAAAACATTTGCAAAGTAAGATTGATTATCTCAATTCTGAACAAAATTGGGGGCAGATGTAGCCATAGCGAGGACGATTGGTGAACTGCCTAAACAAATCCTCGTGTCCTCTCTCTCTCCTCCTCCTCTCTCTCTCTCTCGCTCTCTCTCTCTCTCTCTCTCTCTCTCTCTCTCTCTCTCTCTCTCTCTCTCTCTCTCTCTCTCTCTCTCTCTCTCTCTCTCTCTCTATATATATATATATATAATATATATATATATATATATATATTATATATATATATATATATATATATACTATATATATATATAATATATATATATATATATATATATATATATATATATATATATATATATATTTACTTCTCTATTTTACGTGTAATCGCAAATTGTTAAATTCTTTGATTGTGCATTGGTACGTATAGAAAAATCCTTCATTATTAAACTTGAAATTACTTTTTTGATTAGATTACAATTCTTATAATTGTAATTTATTTTCATATAAATAAAGTCAAAAGGAAAATTTGATAAATGAATTGCACATCAAGTGTTTGATAATTTGTTTCTTAGTGTTTGTTGCTTTATAATTCATTGGAAACTAGTTGCTATTGTGTATAAATTCAAATGTGTTGTTTGTGAAAATATATTGTCTTAGTTGACTATCATTATAATTTCATATATCATTGGTTTAACGCTTATATGAGCTTTTCGACAGCGGTTCAGATTAGATGATAGTTGATCTAGGTGGTTTCCGCTTCCCAAAGTTTTTAAAACTAATTTTTCAATTTTTTTAAAACTTGAAATCTATTCACCCCATTTAGATAAGTTTACATAGTCTAAAAAGTGGTATCATGAGCTCTGGTTCATTCTGTGCTTCAAAAACACTTATTAGAATATGGATTCTGAACCTAAAGGGGCGTATAATAGAGCGCTCATCTTCATTGGTGAAAACTATGATTATTGGAAAGCTTGTATGAGTATTTTTATCATATCATATGATAAGGGAGTGCGGAATGCCATTATAAATGGTCCTAATGAAATTATAGTGACATATGATAATGGTGTTGTCATAACTAAATCGGAAGCACAATGGGATGATAATGATAAGAAGTTGTGGGCTTGCAATTGTAAAGCACAAAATATTCTCATATATGTTTTTGGTGTTGATGAATATTATCTTGTTTTCCATTGTGAGACCACATAAGCTATGTGGGATGCATTAAAAGTTGATCATGAGGGAAATAATGAATTCAAACAAGTTAGAGTCAATACATTGAATCAAGAGTTTGAACTATTTTGCATGAAGCATGGTGAAACCATTGCCGACATGCAAAATAGGTTCACTCATCTCATAAACTGTTTAAATGCACTTGGGAACCGGTTTCCAATAAAATTTCTACTAATAAATTTTTGAGGTGTCTTATTAGGTAATGGCAACCTAGGGTCATCGTAATCAAGGAAGTTAATGATCTTACAACACTAGATTTCACTATATTGTTCGGTAAGTTTGAAAAAACATGAGCAATAATTCACCCACTTAGAAAAACATGAGAAAAAAGCTTGAGAAGAAGCTAAAGAATGAGAAAGGCAAAGAAAAGGAGGTAGAAAATAATTTCATTTCTCTAAAGGCTTCTAGTTCGAGGTCCTCAATAATTGAGCAAAGTGATAGTGATACTAGTGACAACGAGAATTCAGATGATCTAGAAATAGGGTTGTTTGTGAAAAGGTACAATAGGTACATTAGAGAAATGTTGTAAAGCACTACGAAAAAAGACCCCATAAAATTTAGAAGATAATATACATCCTCAAAGAAATAAGATAATAAGAAAGAAAAATCAAAAGGTTCATGTTACAATTGTGGCAAAGCCGGTCATTATAGGCCGGATTGTTTGTTGCTTGACAAAGACAAAGGAAAAGGTCAACACAAGAAATCTAGCAAGTCTAGAAGAGCTTATGTTGCTTGGAAAAGTGATAGTGATTCTTTAAGTAATTAAAGCTTAAGTGAGAGTGAAGTAGAGGCAAACATTTGTCTCTTGACCTATCAACGTGAAAAGAAGAAAAAGAATGTAAGTCATTCTAAATATGAACATGTTGATAAATTTTCTTATTCTGAGTTACGATTAGATTTTGATAATATAAATAGAGAATCAATAGATGCTTTTAAAAAGTTAGCTTCATATGAAAGGATTTTTAACAATTAGAAGCTAAAGTTTAGAAATAAAAAAGAAAACGGAAGCTCTAAAGTAATCTATGGTAATAGTCTAAAAGTTAAGAAGAAGAATGAAAAACCTTCATGGTTCGGTTGTGAAACTTGTCACATTTGGAAAAAAAGAGTCTAAAACTATTTAAAAAAATTGGACAAGGCATTACAATCAAAGGTTACATTTTCTATTGACCCTCAAAGCTTAAAAAGTCCTTGAATAAGCCACATAAAAAGTATAGCTTTTCCAAAAAGTATCCTAATAGAAAAAGTAAATATCTTCATAATTTGACTTGTCTCTATTGTTGCAAAGAAAGGTCATACTATTGAAAAATGAAAATTTAGGATTTTTTTGGTTCCTAAGGTATTTCTCAATGGTTGCCCAAATGCAACCATGACTTCACTCACTCTCAAGGACCCAACAAAAATTGGGTACATATCACTTTTGTTTAATATTGTAGGTTGGATGTCTTGGCTCTATGGAGAGAAGATGGATTCTCGATAGTGGATGCTCAAGACATATGATGGATGTCATTTCCCTTTTCATCGACTTTGTGGTGAAAAATAAGGGTTATGTTTTCTATAGAGACAACAACAAGGGTAAAATACTTGGAAAAGATAGTGTAAGTAATCACTCATCTACTATTGTATCTGATGTTATGTTAGTTGAATGTCTTAAACATAATCTTCTTACCATTAGTCAACTATGCGGAAAAGGCTTTAAAGTATCTTTCACAAAAACTTGTTGCATAATTGTACATAATGAGAAGAAGTATTACATATTTAATGGAGTGAGGGTAAACAACATCTATATGCTTGACTTGAACGATGTATCTTTGACAAACTCTAAGTGTATAGTTACCTTGAGTGAAGACTCTTAGCTATGGTATATACACTTAGCTCATGTCAACTTTGATTTATTAAACAAAGTGGTTTCAAAAGATCTAGTAATTGGTCTACCTAAAATAAATTTTCAAAAGACCACCTATGTGATGCATGCCAAATGGGAAAGCAAACAAAAGTCTCATTTAAATCCAAAAATGTTGTTTCAACTTCGACGTCTCTTGATCTTCTCCATATGGATATCTTTGGTCCCTCAAGGACTAAAAGCCTAAGTGGTAACTATTATGGTTTTGTTATTGTAGACGATTAATCTAGATTTTGTTGGACCATCTTTTTATGTAGTAAAGATGAGGCATTTTCAACTTTTACACATTTTGCAAAGTTATCCGAAAATAAGTTAAATTCAAATATAGTTTTTATCTGAAGCGATCATGGAGGTGAATTTGAAGACCACATCTTTGAGGAATATTGTGATAAATATGGCATTGAACATAACTTTTCATCTCCTAGGACTCCACAACAAAATGGTGTTGTGGAGGGAAAAACAGTATTTTAGAGGAGTTGGCAAGAACTATGCTCAATGATAATTGTCTACCTAAATATTTTTGGGCTGATGCTATTGGTACGACGTGTTATGTTTTAAATAGAATACTTATTCGTCCTATTTTAAACAAAACACCCTATGAACTTTTAAAAGGTATAAAACCAAATTTGTCAAATCTTCATGTTTTTTGATGAAAATGTTTTGTTTTGAACAATGGTAAGGATAACCTTGGAAAAGTTTATGTGAAAGCTGGTGAATGTATCTTTCTTGGATACTCTTAATCAAGTAAAGATTATAGAGTGTATAATAAGATATTACTTATTGTTGAAGAGTCGGTACATGTCACTTTTGATGAATCTCATCCGAGAAATTTTGAAAAAGTTATTTCTTTTCACGATGTAGGTGTATCTTCAAAAGACATACTTAATGACACTAAAAAAGGAATTGATCAACCCAAATTGGTGAAACTTAAGGAGGAGAAGATGATGATCCTGAAAAGAAAAAGGATGAACGTAAAACTAAATAGGATGGTCTTCCCTTGGAATATAGAACATCCAAGTATCATCCAATTGACAACATCTTTGATGACGTCAACAAAGGCATGACTATTCGCTCTAAGATAAGTAATTTATGTTATCACTTTGGATTTGTGTCTCGAGTTCAACCTAAAAACGCAAATGACATGTTACTTGATGAGAATTGGCTTATGGCCATAAAAGATGAGTTAAATCAATTTAAAATAAATGATATTTGGGACATTGTCCCTCATTCACGAGATCATCAAGTAATAGGCACCAAGTGGGTTTTTAGAAACAAACTAGATGGAAATGGTGTGATAACTAGGGATAAAGCCCGACTAGTGGCTCAAGGTTATAACCAAGAAGAGGGCATTGATTATGAGGAAACGTATGCTCTAGTTTACCGCATCGAGGTTATATATATTTTAATAGCCTTTGCATTCTCTAAGAATTTCAAGTTATTTCAAATGGACGTGAAGAGTGCTTTCCTTAACAGATACATTAATGAGGAAGTGTATGTTTCACAACCTCCCATTTTAAAAAATCATGAGTATCCTAATCATGTTTACAACATAAAACGAGCTTTGTATGGTCCCAAACAAGCCTCTTGGGCTTGGTATGAGCGACTTAGCAAGTTCTTACTTGATCAAGGATACTCTAGAGGTAAGGTAGATACAACACTTTTTATTAAACGTCAAGGAAACATGTATTTCTAGTTCAAATCTATGATGACGAAATCATATCTAGTTCTACTAACATGCATTTGGTCAAGGAGTTTTCTAAGCTTATGCAGGGTGAATTTGAAATGATTCTAATGGGGGAGTTAAATTACTTTCTCGGATTTCAAATTAAGCAACTCAACAAAGGTACGTTTGTATGTCAAATAAAATACTGTTATGAATTGCTAAAAATATTTAGCATGAATGATGCAAAAATAATTGACACTTCAATGCCCACAAATGGAAATTTGGATAAAGATGAGAATGGTAAGGATGTAGATGTCAAAAAGTATAGAGGTATGATTGGATCTCTTTTATATCTTAAAACATCTAGGCCAAACATTATGTTTAGTGTGTGTATGTGCACTCAGGATCAATCAACTTCTAAGGAATCACATTTAAAAGTTGTCAAGCGCATCCTTAGATGCCTTCACGGTACATCTAAGTATGGGATTTGATATTCTAAAGGAAGTGATTGTAGCTTGGTTGGTTATTCTGATTCTGATTTTTCCGATTGCAAATCAGATAGGAAAAGCACTAGTGGAACTTGTCACATGTTTTCAAATTCCTTAGTTATTTGGCATAGAAAGAAACAAGTTTTCGTTGCTTTCTCAATGGTTGATGTGGAATATGTTGCAATCGGTAGTTGTTGTGCTCAAATTTTGTGGCTCAAACAATAACTACTTGATTTCGACATTAAACTCCAACATATTCCTATCATGTGCGATTACACAAGTGCATTCAACCTAACCAAAAATCCAGTGTTACATTCTCGTACTAAGCACATTGTGATACGTCATCATTTCCTACGCGGACATGTTGAAAAAGGGGATGTTGATAGTAAAAATCAACTTGTTGATATCTTTGTAAAACCTCTTGTAACCAAACCATTTTTCAACATTCAAAAGGAATAGGGATACTTGATATCTCAAATATTGCCTAAATATAATTGTTGTGTCCACTCTATATACATTTTCTCGAACTCTCATTTGAAATTTCCATTCTATGTGAGTGCATCTTCCATTGCATTCATCTATGAGGTAGTATCATTTTGTTTTCCCTTTGTAAGTGAGCATTCTTGCTATTACAATGTTGTTAATGTTCTAAATGCTTGATATGCTTGATATATGATATATTTCATGAATTTTCACTTCCAAAGTTTCAATTGATAACCATTATATGTTTAAATTATATGCTTATAATGACTTCATGCTATTGATTCTTTCAAATTTGAAGTATATGTTCTTGGCATATAACCATATTTTGTACTATTATTCCTTGCATTACTTGTGTAAGCTTGTTATTTATCAATTCTTGCATGAATTAATTTGAGCATGTTATTATGCAAACGATATTCTTGAACAACTCATGTCACGTTTTAAAGAAGTGTCTTTATGTTTTGGTTTTAGTGGTGGTATATTTTCAATTTTCCCCAAGCTAGGCACATACCTGAGCAGCATCGGTTGCACCAATATGAAGAGTTGTGTAAACATGATGTTTTTAAGCGACTCGAGAGTATTTGATTGCATTATGTCCATCATATTTCATGTTATTGTATTCGTTATTTGGGGTGATTTGTGGAAACAATAAAATTATGTTTTTGAAGCGACTCAAGAGTATTTGATTGCATTATGTCCATCATATTTCATGTTATTGTATTCGTTATTTGGGGTGATTTGTGGAAACAATAAGATAATGTTGTTTGCTTTACCTTTATCTATGTTTAAGTATTTCAATTCTTGTGTAATTTCACGTATGTGGTATATGTGAGTGCACACTCTTTCTTTGTAAACGCCTTTGTGTGATATTTTGGTATATGTGTGATACATGATACTTATCATGGCTTTCTCTGTCTCTTTTTTATGTTGTCAATGGGGGAGAAGCATATGCACAATGAAGTTAGGATGCACAAATTCAAGGTGGATCCTTCAAGAAGACATCAAATACATTGTCGCAAGTTTTGTCATCATCAAAAAAAGGGAGTATGTGAGTGCACCTTCCTATTAGGGGTGTTTTATATGATGTCAAAACTAAGTTTTTTTTAGCATTTGTGTATATTGGACGATATCATCTTGGTCTAAATGTGCATCTTAGTATTAGAGAACTTAGAAATATTTTGAAAAAAGGTTTCATGCATTAAAACATGTTTTTATGTGAAAAATAGGTCCATGTGTCAACACATACATGTTATGAGTCGAGACATGTAATGCATTTTTGAAGGTTGTAGCCTCTATAACTCCTGAGTAGGCACATACAACATTTCAGGTCGATACATAGAAGAAAAATTCTTCTATGAGTCGACACATATGAGTTATGTCAGCACATGCAACTCATTTTTTAAAGCATGTAGCCTTTGTAATACATGTGTCGACACAATAGCCTATATAGATTGACCCATGCTTCGAATGTGATAACACATAACCTATAGAGGTCAACACAATGAATTAAAAATACTGAAAATTTGCATTTTATTTAAACCTTTTGCATTCCTTTTTTCAAACTCTAGTTAGGGACATGAAGAAATTCATTGAAAGGAAATGGTGATGCTTATGGCATAAAATAGTTTCATTGATGTGTTTAAATTTCTTGTTATTTCTTGATTTTCATAATTTTAAATGAGTCATTTCTATTCTTGTACTTTGAATTCTAAGCATCTCATCTTTAATAAAAGATGATATTTTCCCCTTTTCTAGATGCTTTACTAATTTGAATTCCTAGAATTAATATGAGTGGTGTTTTTCTTCTCTATATGTCTAAAATTTCCCATGTTTTCATATTTATTTTCCATAATGCATCTTTACCCTTCATTTTTTATTTTGACATAGGAGGAGAAGTATACTTTCAAAGAGAGTAGAGTATACTCTTTATTTAACTCAGGGGGAGTTTAGTTACTCCAAAAATATATGTGTTATTTTCTTTTTCCACCCCCCTGAAAGATGTTATGTCATCATCAAAAGGGGGGGGAGGGAACTTTGTTTTGCATGTGATATGCTTTAATCAAGGACAACAAATTTTGATGATAACAACTAATTGATGATGACGAGTGTCTTCTGACAAGTCAAGTATAAGAGGTTAAGAGGATAAAGATGCAAACCTAAGTATTAGGGTTTTATGGACTTGACTATCCAATGATGACAGCCAAATGGAATATAGTCTCAAGTCTCATCTCAAGCAAACTCAAGTAAATGTCTACTAAAGAAAGCATCTGACAAGTCTTGAAAGGGTAGCAAGCCCTACCCCCAATTAATTTGAGCGAATACTTTGAAAATCATACGGGAATTCTCGTAAAATTACATGGATAAAGCACATACACACACTGAAAACATATTTTCAAATTGTTTTTCTCAAGAAAATGTCTTGAAGTTGTACTAGATGAATTGGGAGTTGTCAGATTTGTTGTGGACAAAGTTTTGACTTTTCTAATCGATTAGCACATTGACCTAATCAATTAGCTCAGTTCAAAATTGAGCCCCAAGAGATTAGGATAATGCCTTAATAATTTACAATGGCTAGATATCTTTTGTTTCTTATTTTGGACTTACAACCAATTATATTTTGAATATCTAATCGATTAACATTAGGTGTTAATCGATTGGAAGGTCTTAAAAAGCATTAACTTTAAATTCCTTTTTGAGACAACCTTTAGCCAATGAATGTTGGTACCTTTCCTCATTTTAAATCATCCAGAATCATGTTTTGACACTTCTCACTCTCTCCCTCCCTCTTTAAACTTTTATTTTACTTTCACTCACTAATATTTTAGACAAAGTGCTTTTGCAAGAAAGTCCTTTCATGAGTGAGGATAAGTTGTAATTTTGGAAGGGTAGAATTCTAAAATTTACCAAGGGAATATTTTGTATACACCTTGGTTTAATATTATCCATTTAGGAATTATTTATGGGTTAGAAGATAAACCCGTAAAAAGCTTTGGTTTAGGGATTAAGCAATCAAGCCCTACGTTAGATTCTTGGTCAGCCCGGGGTAAAACCAATATTAGGTTAAAGCTTAACCCATGGTAAAAAGGTTGGATTAGGTTTGAGATTAGATCGGTATTAAAATATCCCGAGTTATTGGTTAGCCCGTGTAAAGCCAATGTTTAAGGTTCATGAGCTCAACATGTGATAAAAGTTTGCAAGGTTTCTTTAGAAGTTTGAAGACTATCCGCTCCAAGGCTATGTAGAAAGAGGACTAATCACTTCGATCTAATTCATGGAAATGACATTAACCACTCCAATCCATCGTTTGGAAGAAAAGACTCAATTGTGATATTCCTAGTCTTACTGTTTGGTTAGAAGTAAACCATTTTTCTTGTATAAGGGGGTTCATGAGTATTTCTTACTAAAAGCTCTCTACGTATATTGAATAGTCTCAAGATCAATTCTTGGGAAGAGAAGTATGTCTTTTTTTTTATTTACTAAACCTCTATAATTCTCAGTGTTATATCTTTTCCATGAACTCTTTAATTTCGGAATAAAAGACCAATTTTGAGAAGTTTTTCCCAAGAGAGCCCACTTGGAGACATAAGGCCGCTAAGCGTGAGTGCACTCAGCGCATTTTGTATCCCACTGCTTGTATTTTGACATTTTGGTATAAGCATAGTTTTGGAGTCCGCTTAGCGCAGATAGCACGCTTAGCGCGGTTCAGGTCAGTTTAATGTGTAAATATCGTGCAGCCCGCTTAGGGCGGCGAGCCCGTTAAGCACGGTCTGCTGAGATTTGTTTTATAACTTCATTTTCAGTTCATTTTTTGTTATCGTTTTAGGGAATTTTTTGCTCCCAACTCCATCAACCTCCAATTTTGTTTGGATTGGCTTAGATAACAACTATGGAGCTTGCACACGGATGATTCAGGGTGGATTGCTCTTCGATCAGTGTTGACAAACCGGTAGATTTGCGGTTCATTTCTCTTTTTCTTTGTGTATTCTCTTTTAGTTTGGTTTGTTTATGTATTTACTTTGATCTTATGTATATTTGTCACCATTGGCGTTATATAAAACTTGTTTTACGAATCTTTTTGGATTGTTATCCTTGATTTTTGCTCTATGCTAGGGATTTGAGTTGCTATAGACATATACTACTTGGATTCTTATCTAGAATGATTATCTGTTAGTTTCTGGATTCTAGAGATATATTTAGAGCTGACATTCACTTAGGGTGTTTGTGATTAATGCCTCTGTAAGATCGTCGATGCAAGCGAGCACAATTGACTTCTGTGTTGTTAAGGTTGGTTGAGAGATTACCGCCAAGGTGATACAATGGGTGTTGTGTTTGACATGTGATGAAATTGATGAATATTGCAGGTTTAGTATAACATATTGATAGGTTTAAGTCTGTGAGAAGTAGTATATATGCGTGCTTGATAACTTATTCTTTTTTCCTTTTTATAGATTTATTTTCTGTTGATACCTTTACTTTCAACCTATTTAACCCCAAACTCATTAACAAGAGATTTATCGAATGGCATTTCAATACACCAATAACTGTGGACACGATACGATATAACCTAAATATCACCCGGTAAATTAATAACTTACTTTTTGCTTGTCATTTTACCGCTTTTAGCAGTTAGTCGTGACTTAAAGCCCCTCCAATAAGTACCGACATAAGTGATCCACTTTTTTTTCAACTTTGAGTCATCTTTAAACTAAAAAATTAACTACATTTGTATCAATATGTATGTATTAAAAGCTAGCTAGAAAGTGATATAAAATAGATGAAAATTAAAATTATTACCTTCACGTCTGTCCATATGATATATTTGATATCACTTGTCACTTGTTTCTAATCATCTATCAATATACTGACTTTGATACATCCAAGGAATGCAATGTAACTCTTAAAAGTAGAGTAATGTTCACAATCAACTACTCTGTAGAACGAATCAAACACGATCTGAATTTTGTCACCTGAGTTGTGGACTTTTGTGAATTGTGTCATCATTGTGATACCTCTGTGATCTTTCATTTGAGTATCATTTGTACAAGTATCATTTGTATGAGTATCACTTGTATGAGTTTCTTCGCTAGTAGATGGAGAATTCGACAATATCGACATCTATGTTCAAAAACAACAACAACATGAAACAACAACAAAATATTAACAACAACATAAACAATAACATGAAACAACAACAACACCAACATAAACAACAATAACAACAACATAAATAATAACAAGATAAACAATAAAATTAAACTTCATCAACAACAACAACAAGAACATAAATAATAACCACAACATAACAACAACAAAAGATTAATCATACACATTAACAACAACAACATCCAGAACAATGGCAAACAAAGTTTAATGTAGATGCATGGTGAAAATATTTTACCTATCATAAACGTGATGACTAAGTAAAGGAGAATATTATGTTGGTGTTGGTGTTGGTGTTGTTTTCCTTCCCAATGATGACATAGGTGTTGGTGTAGCCTTCCTCCTCGATGTCGACGATCATGTTGGTGTTGATGTTGACGAAACACTACTACAAAAAACGCATCTAACATGGGACGTGAAATGCGTTTTACCTCAACATCTGAAGCGAGGTAAATAAGATCATCGGGAAAAGTATGGACTTAACACCTCAGTGTTTTTAAGACAGAGGTAATATTTTTTTATTGCATGGGTTCGATCCCCAGACTCTACACTTTTATTAATTAAAAAAATAGGGCCTATTTTATCTCGGTTTAACAATAAAAATGAGGGTTTATTCCTTTTTTAATAAATAAAACTCGTTAAATTGTGTACCTAGAATATTAAATTTTTATATAGAAAAATAAAATTAATTGTCCATGAAGATCATATGTTGAATCTTCGATTCTTTGATATTCTGGAAAGATCAAATACTAGGAAACTCCACTCTCCCAACAAAAGAAAAAGAGTTAGGTAAATTAATTTCCAGAAGATCTAGATTTTAGATCTTCAAACCATATGATTTTAGGGTAGATCAAATGTTGTGTGCAAGGATGTTTTGAATCGCTTTTGCATGCATTTGTTTCTGATATGAACAAAAAAATGGTTAGTCAAAAAAAGGGTTAGACAAAAAAAAGGTTAGTAAAAAAAGAGTTAGATAAATAAGTAATTTTTTGATTAAAAAAATATTTAAGAACTCTTCATGGTAAACATTTAAAAACACAAACCTTAAACCCAAATAATTTTCTGCTCTTGCAATCCATCATAGAGAACTCTTCATGGTAAACATTTCTGCAAACCTTAAACTCTTCGTGCTTCAAAATGCTTTTATAATGAGAATCACAATGGAGGTTTTTTATGTTTCACGCAGATCACTAATGGTTAGGTCTGGAGCATTGATAGTCATGAAATGGACGACAAGGATTTGATAAATGTCCTTGATTTTAACGCTAAGGTCCCCTCGGTTTTTTAGGAAAATTGACGAGTTTTAGAACATTTATTTTTAAAATAAAAAATACAATTAACATAGAGGTTCCAAATTTATTTTAATGCTAAATTTTCCCTCGGTCTTTAGGAAGACCGGCGAGTTAGAACATTTAAATACAGAGTTAGAACACAGATGTGGCGCACATGCATTAGAATTATATCACTAGAATAACAATGATCAACTATATTCAATTTGTAACATCTCTTTTAGATTATCAAGGAGGCTTTTGAGCTATTTAAATGTCTAATTACCAACTCATTGATTCAAAGTCTTTTCCTATTTTCAACGTCTTATTACCAACTCTCTTTTTCAAAGTCCTTTTTATCCAAAAATGGATGCAAATCTGTTGTTTGTTATCAGTGAAAAGTAACGTTATTTCATTGAGTTCGATTATTTTGAACTAAGGAAAGCTATTAACAAACAAAAGTTGAGTGGTTACTTTGACATTCTACAAGGCGCCATATACACTAACCTTGTTAAAGAGTTCTGGATGAATGCGTCCCTTGTGCCAGCTGGTCATGAAAAAATCATCCATTCACATGTCAACGACACTATTTTATACATTACTCCATCACTGATTACTCTGGCAATCAACTGTGAAGAGTTTGGTAGTTGTGTTGAATATTATAAATCCAACCGTGTCTATGCAGACCACATAAACCGAATTTATGCCAAAGATACTAATCTCTCTAGTCCTGCTTCTCTACGCCCTATTCCAAGATTTTGGTTTTAACTTCTAGTGTCAAATCTCTGCCTAAGAGAGAATGACCTGGAAACGCTTACTTGATATGACAAGCATCTCTTGTTATTCCTCATCTATAATATGAGTGTTAATATTCCTCTTACCATTTGCAACTTCTTGAAGGAAACGATAAAGGCTTCTAGGGAGGAGAAGACTTTCCTCATACCTTATGGAAGAGTTCTTTATGTACTTTTCAAGAAGTTGGGGATAGTTAGGTGTGATGTTGAAGTTGAGTGGACTGAGAAGTTTGAATTTATTGAGTAGTTTTCTTTGTTGTGTTACTTTTTTTATTATCAATGAAATATTTCCTTTTACTATTATTTCCTATTCTTGTGATAAATCATTGAAAAAAGTATTAAATGCGGCAATGAGGATTCGAAGCGAGGTTCCTTATAGCTATATTACCTCGGTTCTAAAATAAAAACCGAGATAACATGTTTATTAATATGTTAAGGATTATAAAAGGCACTAACTTATAGTTGAGTTACCTCAGCTTTTTATAACACCAACATAACATGTTATTTATCTTATTAATAAAGCGCCCGTAGGTCATATCCTCTAAGTTTTAGCTTGTTGGACATGAAAGCTTCGTCATGAAAATGACAAATACACAATGAACAAAGTGAAAAATGGAATGATAAACTGTGAACGATGGTGTTATGGTTAAAAACGTGTATCTTTTCACACAATTGAATGTTAAGGTTGTTCCGTCTTGTTTCTTTTTTCAATAAAAAATGGAAACTGAAGAGATAAATAACTAGAAGTGTAAAATATTTATAAAGATACCACCACGGTTAGAGCTATAAACTGCGATGATATATTATTTGCATAATGAAATTTCATTAAAAAATGCTAGGGTTTAACCATTTAATTTTTTTAAATAAAAAACAAAATATATCACAATGGTTGGACAAATCAACCGTATTGATATCCTTTTTACTTTTTATTTATAAATAAATAAAAAAGAAAAGTCGCGCCTTAACATTAAAGGAATAAAATATTTAAGGGCGCTGAGGTTCAAACCCATGAAAATTTGATTGTATCACCACAATAAGGTCATCAACCGTTATCATATCCTAACAATTTTTAATTCAACAATAAAAATATAATGTTAGGGCGTGAGTTTAGAGATGTCACCATGGTGTTAGGAAGAACCGTGGTGGTTTGGGCGTTGTGGTATGCACGTTTTATAGTAGTGTATGGTGGAAAGAATTCTGAAGGCTAAATATTATCCAAGTAATGACATCCTTCAAGCTAATTTGAGTAATAATCCTAGTTACCTACGGAGAAGCTCGCAACAAAGCATTTGGATCATTAAAAAAGGCAGCTGCCAAGAGATAATGTTAGAACATAGTTTGGTTATACATCTTAGTAATAGTTTTGATGATAACAAATACATGATATATATAAAGAACAAATATGCTCTGTGATAAATTATTTAAATATGAAAAGAAGTTATGACAAAAGAGCATAGAAGATAATGAGAGTATTTGCATTTTAAAGTTCTGATTAGACGAGGCGTACAAACTTAGAAGCAAATTCGTGTAACACGCTCAATAGAAGAAGTTCTGATGTTATAACTTCTAAAGCACCAAAGCTGAAAGCTAAATTCTGATACTCTGATAAGTGAAGTTCTGGAAGAACAAAGGAAGTCTCAACACACTCATATATTATGAAGTTCTAAGATTCAGCACTTAAGCTTAAGCTATACTCTGATAAGTGAATATTCAGAAAGTACAAAGAAGCTTCAAACGTGTCTGTCTCATTCAAAGCTCTGATCATATTAATCTCAAGATACTCTGATAATCTAAAGTCTTAATGTTAATATTCTTATTCTGATCAGATTTCGAAGAAGAAAAGTTCTGATGCGTTACAATTCATTTATTAAAAATTAAAGAGTGACGACTGGAACAAGACAAGATCTGTATTTTTGGAAATTGCATTAACAACCTTCCAAAGACAATTTATTATGTCTCCAACGGTTCAATTCAATTCCTCTATATAAAGAGACTATAAAGATCGATCAAGAAGCAAGTGTATACAATAGAAAGAATTTGCAGACACATATCAAGAACAACAAGAGCGGTCAAGAAAAATTCTCTATTTTATCATTGTACTTTAATTTTGTGTAAACATCACAGTTGTGATATAGCTTTTTAGAAGCATTTGTTAAACACATTATTTTTGCTAGAAAAGTTGTAATTCCTTGAGAAACCAAGTTATGGTTTAGTCTCGAGAAGACATTGACGGCAGTCTTTATGAGTTGTAATTCCTTGAGAAACCAAGTTGTGGTTTGATCTCAAGAAGACATTGACAATTGTCTTTGTGAATTGTAATCAAGTTTTTATTAGTGGATTATGACCTTGTTTGAGAGAGACGAAATCACCTTGGCGGGTGGACTTGAGTAGTTTGAGTTCAAACGAACCAGGATAACCAAACGTGTCATACTGTTTTTAATTTTTGAAAACCTCAATTCAAATTCCCCTTTCTTGTGTTTTTCTATACTTCAATTGATATCAGAGTGCCTGGTTCTGGGTACTAAAACTTAATCGTGTCAGAAAAAGATCCTATTAAGAAAAACACTATCGTGGAATAAGTTTAGAACAACAATGATGATAAAGACAAAATCAGCAAAAAACCCCTAATGTTTGACAGTGAAAACTTTGATTACTAGAAAGACAAAATCGAAATTTCTTTCTAGCTCATGACGTTGATCTCTAGGATATGGTGACTAATGGCTACATTCATCCTAGTGATGAAAATGCTCAAAAGATTGATAGAAAGAAAATGTGAGATCAATAAAAGAAAGAATTCAGAAACCATCCCAAAGCCAAAACAATCCTTTTAAGTGATATCTCATATACTGAGTATGAGAAGATCACAAACAAAGATTCTACTAAAAATATGTTTGACTCTCTGAGAATGACGTATGAAGGCAACACTCAAGTCAAAGAGACCAAAGCTCTTGCACTTATCCAGAAGTATGAAGCTTTCAAAATGGAAGAAGATGAAACTATTAAGACAATGTTCTCAAGGTTTCAAATTCTGGTTACTGGTTTGAAAGTTCTGGACAAAGGGTACTCAACATCAGATCATGTAAAGAAAATCATTTGAAGCTTACTAAAGAAATGGAGACATATGGCCACAGCCTTAAAGCTAGTCAAAGATCTGAACCAAATATCACTTGAGGAACTAATCAGCTCCTTGAGAAGTCACGAGATAGAACTAGAAGAAGATGAGCCCCAGAAGAAAGATAAGTCTCTTACTTTCAAATCTAATAAAAAATATGAAACTAAAGCTTTTCAGGCAGAAGAAGAAAGCTTAGTGGATCCTTATCAGAAGAAGACGAATTATCTCTTCTCTCTAGAAGAGTCCATCATCCATGGAAGCACAGATAGAGGAAATTCAGAAACCCCAGAAGAACAAGTATACACTCTAAATCATCCTCTGAATACAGAAAATCTAGCGGCAAATATGTCGTTTTCTACGAATGTAAAGAGTCGGGTCACTACAAAAGCGACTTCCCCAAACTTCAGAAAGAAAAGCCTAATAATAAGTTCTTCAAAGAAAATAAGAAAAGTCTTATGGCAATGTGGGATGACTCAGAATCTTATGAAGCAGAATCAACATCAGAAGATGAATGTGACAAAATCGCTTTAATGGCCAACATATCATATGACACTAGTTCATCTGAATCAAAATCAGACTCAGAAGCGAAAAAGGTATTCTCTAACTTTTCTAGATCTCAATTAGAAGATAGTTTGTCTGAAATTCTTGAAAGATAGTATCAACTTTGAGTAAAAAACAAGAACCTGAAACACATTCTAGTATTTGACTCTGAAGAAACTAGGAAACTAAAAGCAGAAAATTCGGAGCTAAAAGAAAATATCTCTAAACTTAAAAATGAAAATTCTACTATTAAAAATGGGTTACAAAAAGCTCAAAGAATATGTCTCAAAAGTTTCAAAAAGAATATGATCACAACTTTCAAAAATTTCTAGCTAAAAACATAGATAGAAGCAAGATGGCTTCAATGATCTATGGAGTTAGCAGAAACGAAAGAAAAGGCATAGGATATGTGAAACCAAAAGGAGAAGAACCATATCAACCAAATAAAGTTGATGATATGGTCATAAAAGACACACTTTTAAATTCACACTTCACATATGGACACACACATGACATAAAATAAACTAGTGAATCTTATTCTATGAACTCTTATAAACCAAAATTCAATCAAAATTCTGGAAAGTATAACAAACAAGGACCCAAAAAGATATGGGTACCAAAGGATAAAATCATCTATGTTGCAGATGTCTTTAACAGCAAGGTTGAAACACCAGTCCTGACACCTGGACTCTGGATGCTCTCAACACATGACAGGAAGAAAGCATATGTTCCAAAGCCTGAAACTTAAATCTAGATGTTATGTAGGTTTCAGAGGCAATCAAAAAGGAAATGTTATTGGCTCTGGAACCATCAACAATCCAGAAGCAGCTTAGAACAAGTTTGATTCTAAGGCACAAATATTATAGAATATTCTGAAGAATCCATCCAGAAAATACAATCCAGTAGTAGCTCAGCACATCCAGAAAACATGATTCTTAGAAAGAAAGATGATCCAATCAGAACAAGATCTACATTCAGAAATACTGAAGAGTCTCTCTAGGATTAATGTCGCTGGTCTAACCTACTTCCATAGAAGAAGAACTTTTAGACAATGATTGGATACTTGGAATGCGGGAAGAACTAAATTAGTTTACCAGAAATGATGTATGTGATTTAGTTCCTAAACCAAAAGACTTCAACATCATTGGAACTAAATGGGTCTTCAGAAACAAGCTAAGTGAACAAGGAGAAGTTGTTAGAAACAAAGCATGACTGGTTGAACAAGTTTATAGTCAGCAAGAAGGGATAAACTATAAAGAAACCTTTTCTCCAGTCTCCAGGTTAGAATTTATTAGACTTTTAATTTCATTTGCTGTAAATTATGACAACACTCTTTACCAAATGGATATCAAAATTGCTTTTTTAAATGGTTACATTGATGAAGAAGTTTATGCGCACCAACCCATTGGTTTTGAAAATACAAAACATCTAGAATATGTTTATAAACTTAAGAAATCATTATATGGTCTGAAACAAGCTCCCAGAGATTGGTATAAAAGACTAAGTAACCTTCTCTTAGAAAATGATTTTACTAGAGGAAAGGTGGACATAAATCTATTATGTAAATCATTTAAAAATGACATTCTGATTTGTCAAATATACGTAGATGATATAATTTTTTGATCTACTAAAGCCTCCTTAGGCAAAGAATTTGCTAAGACTATGCAGGCAGAATTTGAAATGAGCTTGATGGGCAAACTCAAGTTCTTTCCGGGAATTCAAATAAATCAAACTTCAGAAGGAACCTACATACATCAAAGCAAGTATATTAAAGAACTTCTGAAGAAATTTGATATGTCAGAAATTAAGCCATCCAATACTTCTATGCATCCTACATGCATTCTGGAAAAGGAAGAGAAAATCCATAGAACATAAATTAGTAGGGTATTGTGATGTTGACTTTGCTGGAGATAGAATAGAAAGAAAAAGTACTTCTAGAAGCTGTCAGTTTCTGGGAGATAACTTAATCTCATGGTCCAGCAAAAGACAATCTATTATTGCTCTATCAACTGGTGAAGCTGAATATATAGTTGCAGCTGGATGCAGTACTTAGATACTCTGGATGAAGAGTCAGCTAGAAGATCTTCATATTTATGAGAGTAACATTCATATCCTCTATGATAATACTTCTGCTTTTTGTCTTTCTAAAAATCCTATTTTTCATTCTAGGGCTAAACATATAGAAATAAAACATCACTTCATTAGGGACTATAATCATAAGAGAATTCTTTGTTTATAATTTATAGACACAGATTGTCAATGGGCTGATGTTTTCACAAAACCCCTTGCTGAAGATATATTTAAATTAATTCTAAAACACCTTAGTATGGAATTATGCCCATAATGAAAGTGTAGTTTTTGTATATTTAATCCTTAGAACTTTTTGATTTGTTTTCGTGAACATCTGAACAATAGTTCTTCAAAAGTGAGAAGGAAAGAAGGAAAATTGTTTCAAAAACTATTCAGAAGATCTGAATGTTTTTCCGAAAAACACTTCATTTCAAAGATAGACGCAAGCAATTCACCATATCAACATTTGTAAACCCTAATCTCTAAGTCACTCTTTGAGGCTGAGCACGTGTTTAAAATCTAAAGGGTTGAAACAGTTGAGTTGATGCATTGAGACGCGAGTCACATTAGTAACTGTTCACAAAATCTTTACACCATCCCCCTTTTTAGAAATCATTAATGCTATTAATCATTTTTTATTTTTATAATTGAAATTACATTCATGTTTTCTCTCCATTGGATATTTATACCCCACTCTCACCAAATCATTTTCACACCTTCACTCTCACTCACCCTATTTTCTCTACATTTGCACTTTTTCCCTTTTGTGTGCTCTCAAACCTAAGTCTGTGAATAATGGATTCTTCTCAACAACAACAAATGTATCAAGATCCTGCCCCTTAAATAAATATCCTTGGTTTATCCTCTACTTAAAACAAAGAAAGGTATGTTGAACCTACAAGAACTCTCCTTACTTCGGTTGATTCTCTTGAAGTTCTCTGTGAACTCATAGTTGATTTTGGAAGCATGAAAGAAAATGGGTATGACCTTACTCCTGATGTTGATTTTCAAGGGTGGATAAAATATTTTGATCATTTAATTGGTCTAGTTTTTCCTAAACTGGTTAAAGAATTTTGGATTCATGCTACTGCATCAAATCATCAAGTAACTTCTTATGTAATGGGAAAGAAGATCGTCATCACTGAAGACCTCATTGGAAAGCTTATTGGTCACGATGGAAGCGGCATAAGATGCAGTGAAATGGAAGAAAAAGGTTATTACCTAACCATTGTATCCAAAGAAATCTTCTCTTTTGGACAACCCTCAAACAAGATCAAAGATCTGAAGGACTATCTCAGAATTTGGCCTAGAATAATTATGGGGTGTATCAATCACAGAAAACTAACTAGTTCTCCTGACTATATCAATATTGATCAACAGTATCCGTTGTACTTCATCACAAATAAGACCAAAGTCCACCTCCCTTATATTCTATTCAATCATTAGAAGACCAGTGTTAAGGAAACAATGGAAGAAGAAAGAACCAAACGAGATTGGATTCTGATGGGAAGGCTTATCGCAGATATTTTGAAAGAGAATAAATTAATAGAACATCTGAGTGAGGCTTAATAAGCGAGTGTTCTGGAACCATGTGCTGGAAAGCCTCTCAACACCAAGAATATTAAGAAGATGAGGATTATAGAAACTATTAAGAAGGATCCCACACTTACTGCAAAGGAAGTCATCACCACCAGAAGAGTCCCTCTATTGGATTTTCCTCTCTTCACTCAAGCAAACTCATCTCCAGAAATTATCCTCAGATATCTGGAAGCTTGCAAAAGTGACGGTACATTTCCATATGTAAATATCCTATATCTCAGGTAACAACCTCTAAAAGTTGCTACCAGAAAGTCAAGGAAAAGGAAAGTTGCTGGAGAAGGAACTTCTCAGAAAAATCCTAAAGCTGCCAAAAAGAAAAGCAACTCTTCTTTTGTTTCTGTTGTCGAATCAGTTTTCTTATTAACATCTGAACCCTCCTCATCTCCAAAACCTACTAATAATCCCTCACCATAAACTATTGATGACTTTGACATTAACATTGATACCACCATACCCATCGATCATCCTCTGAATAATTCCTATTCTACCCAATTTGCTCAAACTTAGCCATAACTCACACAAGTTCTATTTGATATTGATCAATTTGATCCATTTTTTGAAGCTCCCCAAATAGAAAATCCAAATAATGCCTCTGACCAAATGCACGAAACCACACCATCCATTCCAGGAATCACCTGCCCTCTCAACATGTCTCAACCCCCAATTATCTCCACCAATCTATCACAAGATTTCCCCTTCCAGATCTTCCATCTCCTTATGATTCAAAACCTCCTAACACTCCTATCATCACCTCTGACTCTCCAACTCCCACTGACTACTCAGAAGATTTTCTCAGAACCATAATTGATCTAGAAGCCTGGGACAAACTTGTCAAATCTTATCAAAAAATAGCCATTCCAAAACCAACACCAAAACCATCCAAATCAGATGTTGGTAAATCTTTGCTGGTATTTGATACAGAAATACATGAATGGGTTAACTCTTTGAAGCAAGCTTGCATGGATAATCTTAATCCAACTGCTTCTAATTCTCTCTGGACTCAATTCAGAAAATGGTTTAATTATGAATCTATGAAGATGAAGGAACTCAGTTATGAAATTGCTCAACAGAACTTCTACAATCACCTGCATATCTTCAAGTATCAAGTTATACGTTTCTGGGTAAGGAAACCTCTTCGTCTTCTGGACAACACTCCTTAGAAAGCTCCACAGGAATCAGAATTTCAGGAACCATCTCCTGAACCTCAACCTCTACCTCTAGTCATTTTTAAAGGAAAAGGCAAGACAGTTGAACAATCTCTTGAGAAAGAATCTGTTGCAGTAACTTCTGAGAATATGGCTTCTGTTGTTGAAACAACTACATCTTCTCTAGTGTTTAAAACTCTGGATGAGTTGAAGAAAGAGAATGAAGCTGTCAAGGAAAGGCTGGACAAGCAGGATGAAACAAACAAAGAAATTAAGGGGATGTTTGGCAAGTAAGAAAAATCAAACAATCAGATCAAGAGTCTCCTCAAATCATTGTTCACACGACTTTCACCTCCTCCACAACCTTAGCTTGGATCTTTTGCTTGTTTCTGCTACGTTCTTTGCTTAAACTTTTGTTTATCTATTTCTGTTTGTATTAATCTCTATTCTTGAATGCAAAATCATTTTGTTGTCTTTGAGTGTTTTTATTGCTTTTATATTAATGACAAAAGGGGAGAACGTAAGATATTTTGAATTTAATAGTGCCGAGACTAAGTCTCAAATATTTCTTATTACATAAATTCTGTTTCAATGTTTCTGAAAGCAAATAGGAAAGTTGTCTCTTGAAAGTAACTTCTGTCACATGGACTTATCAAAACTTCTATCAAAAACTTTGATCAAACATCTTCACCGAAGTATCTATTTTTTCTTTATCTGAGTATTCAACTCAGGGGGAAACCCTAATACTTTATGTTCTTACTTGCTCATCAAAATATACAAGTTTTTGTCATCATCAAAAATGGGGAGATTGTTAGAACATAGTTTGGTTCTACATCTTAGTAATAGTTTTGATGATAACAAATACATGATATATATAAAGAACAAATATGCTCTCTAATAAATTATTTAAATATGCAGAGAAGATCTGACAAAAGAGCATAGAAGATAATGAGAGTATTTGCATTTTGAAGTTCTGATTAGACGGGGCATACATACTTAAAAGCAAATTCGTGTAACACGCTCAATAGAAGAAGTTCTGATATTATAACTTCTGAAGCACCAAAGCTGAAAGCTAAATTCAAATACTCTGATAAGTGAAGTTCTGGAAGAACAAAGGAAGTCTTGACGCACTCATCTATTCTGAAGTTCTAAGACTCAACACTTAAGTTTAAGCTATACTTTGATAAGTTAATATTCAAAAATTACAAAGAAGCTTCAAACGTGTTTGTCTCATTCAAAGCTCTGATCATATGAATCTCAAGATACTCTGATGATCTAAAGTCTCAATGTTAATATTCTTATTCTGATCAAATTTCAAAGAAGCAAAGTTCTGATGCGTTATAATTCATTCTTTATAAATAAAAGAGTAATGGCTAGAACAAGACAAGATCTATATTTTTGGAAAGTGCATTAACAACATTTTATCAACCTTCCAAAGACAATTTCTTATATCTCCAACGGTTCAATTCACTTCCTCTATATAAAGAGACTATGAAGATGGATCAAGAAGAAAATGTATACAATAGAAAGAATTTACACGCACATATCAAGAACAACAAGAGCGATCAAGAAAAAATCTCTATTTTATCATTGTACTTTAATTTTGTGTAAACATCACAGTTGTGATATAGCTTTTTAGAAGCATTTGTTAAACACATTATTTCTGCTAGGAAAGTTGTAATTCCTTAAGAAACCAAGTTGTGGTTTAGTCTCGAGAAGACATTTACGATAGTCTTTGTGAGTTGTAATTCCTTGAGAAACCAAGTTGTGGTTTAATCTCAAGAAGACATTGACAGTTGTCTTCGTGAATTGTTATCAAGTTTTGATTATTGGACGAAGACCTCGTTTGAGAGAGGCGAAATCACCTTGGTGGATGGACTCGAGTAGTTTGAGTTCAAACGAACTAGGATAACCAAACATGTCATACTATTTTTAATTTTTCAAAACCCCAATTCAAACCCCCCTTTCTTGTGTTTTTCTATACTTCAGATAGGAAATGGAAAGACGATTAGAATTTGGGAAGACAATTGGATTCCAAGTTATTGTAGGTTTTAACTCCCAGTACAAAAACCTTTGGAAACAAGGGTTAGTGGAGTTAGGGACCTCATTGACTTGAGAAAAAGTTGTTGGAACCAAACTATTATTGAAGAATCCTTTATGCAAATGGACTGTAACAACATTATTCAAATACCTCTCCTAAACCTAGAAGAAGAGGTCTAACTTTGCTGGAAAGTGTAACATCCTATTTTCCCGTTGGTAATTTAATAAAATCAGAGTAAGTTAATTCTTAAATCAAAACATCAAGAGTAGGATGCCATATTTTACAACATATCAAAAACCTGCTCGTGTATAAATAATATGATACATAACACATTTTTCAGATGAACCGACAACACTTTCAGCATAGTTCTTAACTTCAACTTTAGGATAAAAGAATTCAAGTTTGTCATTAAAACATCCTCAACCAGATTCAAACAACATTTAATCAAATAAAAGAGAGTTTATAATACTCCAATATAATCACCAAAACAAAATAACAAAATAACAAAGTAAGCAAGCGTTAATTCCCCCGGTGTTATGTATCAGAGCACAACACCAACTCGTAATAAATGACAGTTAACTTCATCTACTGTGGATCACCTGTACGTTACCCATGTAAAGGCAACATTCAAACAGAAGGGGTGAGATATCACAACAATATAATAAGTTATATAATAATAAGTATGCGACAAATATATCATGTAAGATTTCCTACACAACATCATCAACCACAAATTCAAAATGATTATACAAACATATATAATTATCGTCATCCGTCATACAACACATACCAATTATGCAACTCAACATTATCATCTTATCAACAATTCAACAATATGCAATGAGACAGACACTGATGCGAAATGCATGTGGTACCATTAGGGCATAAGCGCTCTCCAAAATTCCAAATAGGGAAATAACAAGGCATAACCCCTCAACATAACAGGGCATAAGCCCTCAACAATTTGTCAATCCAGGCCAACAACAGGGCATAAGCCCTCAACGATGCATGTATACAACATGCAACAACACAACTATGCAATTATAGGGGATGAGCCCTCAACATTATACCATTTCAGGACAATAATAACATCATTATACTACAATATAACGTGCAATTCCTTCATACATCATGTATACAACACTCATACTTTCAATCGCAATGTTTTACATTATGACACATACAACATACACACACCTCATAATTCTTCCAACAAAATATTATTCTACTGCCATAAAAATTAATATCACATTTTAGAAAATATTTTAGCTTTCCAACGGTCCAAACGGCGTTCCAAACGGACACCCGAGTCAAAAGTTATTGAATTTTCAAGTTTACAAAAATGGTGTCAAAACAGCGAGTAATCGATTGCACCAGGACATCAATCGATTGCACCCTGAACCAGAGCTAATTTTCATAATTTTTGAGCTAAGAAATTGATTTCTCCTCTGCTGCAATCAATTTATCACTGTAGCATAAGCAAATTTTTCCCAAATAATTAATAGTGCAATCGATTGCTCTTGGCCTGCAATCGATTGCTTACTGTGTTAAATAGTTTTACGAAAATCAGAAAATTAGTAGTACGAGAACTCTTTTGTTCTAACCCCAAAACACCAAATTCATGAAACATTTACATATTCAAACATCAAATCATCATTGCTATCATCATACATCAATTACCATACACATCAAACATCAATTTCATCGATTATGATCAATTTCAACAGATTAAATCAAAACAACCTACACCAAAACCTAACATACATGTCATTACATCCCTACTATTATACCACCTATTAGAGAGTCGAAACCCCACCTTTACCTTGGTTTAAAGATTCCTAAACCTCTACCGGAAATTCTGCTATCTTTCCAAACGATTGTCTCTTCTTCTCTCTTTCTCGTTCTCTGCTTCTCTTTTCTCGTTCACAAAAAATGTCACGATCTAACTTCTGATTTTCCTTCTTATGACCACTTAACCCCTTGGAACCCTAAATCCATATTCCAACCTTGACCATCTCTAATTAATTAATTATTTAATAAAATAAATATAACATTTATTCTATTATTCTACTAATAATAATAATATAAAAAAATACTAGTTCTCTCACTACACCTCCATGCCTCAACGTTTTTGGTCATACACCCCCAATGCCTTAACTTCCATAATTTCTAAGGTAATCACCTCTCCTCAAAGCACAACAACACATCCAAGCGTTCATCAAAATACACCAAAAATACCGCATCACATAATTACTTAATTAAAACAATTTAAATTAAAAACGGGGTGTTACAGAAAGCCATTAAAAATGGCCACTACTCAGTCAAAACCGGATACTATAGTATTATGGACTGGAAAAGACAGCAAGGGTGAGAATGCTCAAACAAAAACAAAGAGAAAAATAAATGGAAAGTGTGGGAAAGCAGGGTCCCACCCCAAAAACAATTTCTTATATGGAGAATCCTCAACAACAACCTACCTAATAAAGACAACTTAATCAAAAGGGGTATTAATCCTAGGGATATCATTTGTTCTAGATGCAATACAACTATTGAAACCACTGATCACTGTCTCATGATATGTATGTGAACTACCTATGTTTGGTTGGGATCTCAACTCAACTTTCAAATAAATAAAATACAATCATAGACCATTTAGGACTGGTGTAGATACAACATAAAAAACATGGAAAAGACGCCTTGACACAATTCATTAACATTTTATACAATATATGGATGGCTAGAAACCAATTGAGTTATGGGGAAAAAACTTACAACCTTGGGAGATAATCCAGGAAGCAAACACGAGTTTCAACTACTACAAATCCATCATGTTAGACATGGCAACGAGGCAGAGTGGGGACGATTTTTGTATTCCTCAAAACCAAACCCAAATTCAAGATAAATCTCGGTTACCCGCCCCAATCCCCATCGAACATGAATAATTGAATCCCAAACCCGCCCCAAATGGGTTCGGGGATCCCCGCCCCGCCCCCAAACCCAAAATATGTCTCAAACCCAAAAGCTTCCCCAAACCCAAAATTCACCTGAACCTAAAACCTGCCCCAATCTTAACATATATTACGCTATGCCAAAAATAAGATTAGACATCATACCTTAGGCAACACTTCTTATCAAAAGTGCTGCTAAAAGTCCATTTCAAAAACGCGCGAATTTGGTTGCATACCTTAGACAGCGCTTTCTAGAAAAGCGCTGCCTAAGGGGGGTGAAAGTGGTTTGATAAAGTGCTGCTAAAGGGGGGTTTGGAAAGTGCTTGGAATAAACGCTGCTAAATGGGGTAGGTACTGTAGCGCTTTGGAAAAGCGCTACCTAAAGGGTGGGCTTACAAAACGCTTTTTAAAAGTGCTGCCTAAAGGGTGGGCTTACGCAACGCTTTGTAGAAGTGCGGCTTAAAGGGGGGATTATGCAACGCTTTCTACTAGAAGCGCTGGCTAAGGGTGGGATTACGCAACGCTTTTAAAAAGCAATGTCTAAAGTCCTGTTATAAAAAAATAAAATATGCTCAACACACAGAAACATTATTATTTCTAGAACCCCATTCTCACGCCCAGCACAGTGCAAACCATCACGCAACGCTTAAGTTCCATTTTTTTCTTTTGATTCTAAATAAAAATCGATTCTATTTGTTCCATATTATTCAAGGTTCTCATCCTTCTTCTGTTCAAGACCGTTTCATCCTTTCTTCCATTCACAGCCAAGGTTCTATTTTCCTCTAGGTATTATTTTTGATATATTTGATAATGGTCATATATAATGTTGCATTTGGTTTAGTTGATAGTATTGATTTAGTGTTGACAATGTTGCATTATGTTGTGTTTTGTGTGACATGTGGTTTTTGCATGTAAGGTGTTTGTGAAAATGTCACAATGAGTTTTGTATGTAAGGTGTTTGCGTAAATGTCACAATGAGTATTGTATGTATTGATTGAGAGAAAATATGTTCCTATACAATTAATCGAGCTATAAATTTTGGTTTATGAGGTTGTTGTAATAACACTTATAGTGTTGAAATTGAAAGCACTTCACATAGAGTTGAAATTAAAATTGAAAGAACTCATATAATTGAAATTATTTTATTAGTTTAATATTATTTTATTAGTAAAATATATGTTAAAAAGAATATACAAGATACCTCTGTTCTTACATGCGTCAAACTAAATTACTTTATGATTTCACTTTTTTAAAAATAGTTTTAAAAAATATGATAAATTTTAGAGTTAGTTCTAAATATTAATTGCTAAATAATTAATATATATTTTTAGAAAAATAAAATTTGATTTTTTTTGAAATAATTAATAAAAATATAAAAATATATTATTATTATTATTTTATTATTATATTATTATATATTAAAAATGGTAGTTATAGTATTTATATTCTAATGTAATTCTTATTCTATAGATTTTTTTTATTATAATGAAATTAATTGATCATTTATATAGGTTACTTGTGAAGAGTGGAGTTTCTGAGCGTTTCCAAGAATATTACACTGTGTAGTTTCAAAAGTTACTGACTTCTCTACAGGTATTAAGCTTTTCCTATGATTTTCTATGAATATGCCTAATTGGTATTAAGCTTTCTAGTCTCTGTCCTTTTTTTTAAGTATTGTTTTTGTTTAGCTTACTTAATAGTAAGACCATGGATAAAAAATGGATGTCTGCCAATCGATTTTCCAAAAAGTATGAGAATGGGGTATTGGAATTCATTAAGTTTGCTGTTGAACACGCCGAAGACGTCAATCGAATGAAATGTCCTTGCTTAAGTTGTTGTTTTATGGGTCGGGCTAATGCAGTTGGGTTGCAATCATATTTATTGAGGAGTGAAATTGATCGAAGTTACACATGTTGGATATTCCATGGTGAGAAAAGTAACGAGAATGTTGAACCGGGGGACAATACGACATATGTTTCAGACGACAATGGCACAAATACATACAATTGTGATAGAGTCTAAGAGATTGCAGAAGCACTTGAAGAAGATCTTCAGGATTGTCCCAAAATGTTTGAGAGGTTGGTAAGCAATGTAGAGAAACCGTTGTATAAAGGTTGCACTAAATTCACAAGACTGTTTGCGGTATTAAAGTTGTACAACTTAAAGGCGGGCAATGGATGGTTGGATAAAAGTTTCCGAGTTATTAGGCATTATGAGAGATATTCTTCCAGAGGATAATGTTCTTCCTAATCGAACCTATGAGGCCAAAAAAATGTTGTGCTCTATTGGCATGAGCTATGATAATATACATGCTTATCCAAATGATTGCATTTTCTTTTGAAACAAATATGCATCGTTAAATGAGTGCCCTAAATGCAATTTATCTCGATATAAGAAAAAAATGTCTCCAGCAAAAGTCTTATGGTATTTTCCTATAATTCTGAGATTTAGACGCATGTTTCATAGTGAAACCAATGCAAGACACTTGACTTGGCATGAAGATGAAAAAATTATTGATGGAAAGTATCGACATCCGACAGATTCACCACAGTGGTCGAAAATTGATAATGATTTTCCTGATTTTGGAGAAGAAGCAATAAAACTTCACTTAGCATTATCTACGGATGGAATGAATCCACATGGTCTTCAAAGTATCTCACATACCACATGGAATATGATTCTTATTATTTATAACCTACCTCCATTGCTATGTATGAAGCATAAGTACATGATGTTATCTATGTTAATTTCTGGGCCCAAACAACAAGGGAATGACATAGACGTATACTTGACACCTTTGATCGAAGATTTAAAGATTTTGTGGGAGAACGGTGTGGAGGTTTATGATGGATATAGGAAACATAGTTTCAATTTGAGGGCGATGTTGTTTGGCACAATTAATGATTTTCCAACATATAGGAATCTACCATGGTATAACATTAAAAGTCAAAAAGCGTGTCCTATTTGTGAAGATGGAACCGGTACGACGCAATTGGACCTTTGTCAGAAGAATGTCTTTCTCGGTCATCGTAGATTCTTAAATTCTAAACATCACTACCGTTGATGGAGAAAAGAATTCAATGGAGACACTGAACAACGTAAAGCTCCACCTACATTGTCAGGTGACCAGATTTTTGAAAAGGTGAAAGATGTGTGTACTCAGTTTGGAAAGCCTTTTGCACATACAGTTGTCAAAGGTGGGTGGAAGAAGATGTCGATTTTTTTTAATTGCCATATTGGAAGCCTTTGTATGTGAGACATTTTCTCGATGTTATGTATATTGAAAAAAATGTATTTGAAAGTGTTATTGGTATGTTACTCAATATAAAAGGAAAGTCTAAGGATGGCCTTAAAGCAAGGAAGGACATGGTAAAGATGGGAATAAGAACTGAATTAGGACCCGTGAAGAAAGGAAGACGAACATATCTATCACCTGTTGCTTATACTCTATCTAGAAAGGAGAAAAAACTATTGTGTAAGTTTCTAAGTGAAGTTAAAGTTCCTGAAGGATACTCTTCATATATCAGAACACTTGTGTCTATGAAAGACCTCAAGTTAAAGAGTTTAAAGACACGAGATTGCCATGTCATAATGAAACAATTTATACCAATAGGTATACGTTCTATTTTGCCAGAAAAAGTAAGAAGCGCAATAACTAAATTGTGTTTTTTCTTTAGGTCAATTTGTAGTAAGGTGATCAATCCTGAGATCTTACCTACATTGCAAAAAGAAATAGTTATTACTTTGTGTGATCTTGAAATGTTTTTTCCTCCCTAATTTTTTGACATAATGGTACATCTAGTTGTTCATCTAGTAAAAGAGACAGACTTGTGTGGACCATCTTATATGAGATGGATGTACCCTACTGAACATTATATGAAAATATTAAAAGGGTACGTGAAAAACCAAAGTCTCCCAGAGGGTTGTATTGTTGAACGATACATTGTTGAAGAAGAAGTTGAGTTTTGTACTAAATATTTGTCAAATGTGCAATCCATTGAACTCCCCAAATCTCATATTTTCGAAGAAAAAAAAGAAGGTAAAAAATTATTTGGAAATGAAATTGTGACAACATCTAGGGATGAACAGAATCAAGTGCATTTGTATGTTCTGCACAATGACAATGAGGTTGAGTCGTATGTTGAAATGCACAAGGATGTACTCTAAGGTGAGAATTAGAATAGAAATGAAAATTGGATAGTACGAGAGCACAATCAAAGTTTTATACAATGGTTTAAAGATCATATTTATTCAAACTTTTATCCAGATACCGCTTCAATAATAGAAAGGTTGAAATGTTTGGCATATGGTCCAAGTTTGCATGTGTTTTCTCATAACGCATACGCAATTAATGGATACACATTTTATACCAAAGAACAAGATGATAAAAGTACTATGCAAAATAGGGGTGTCACCATGGTAGCTGAAGCAATGCACATTTCAAGTATGAAGGACTTAAACCCCAAATGTGAAAATTTGTCATATTTTGGGGTTATCGATCGCATTTGGGTGTTTGATTACGAGAAGTTTCAGATTCCTATATTTGGTTGCAAGTGGGTACATAATAGTGGCATACGAATGGTTAAGTCAGGATTTTTGCAAGTGGATCTTAATAGGAGGGGATAAAAAGATGAGCCTTTTATTCTAGCCTCTCAAGCTAAACAAGTATTCTACGTCACTGACCCGAAGAGTACGAAATGGTCTATAATGATTTTATCTAACAAAGTGATTGATGATAAAAGTGTAGATCAATGCGATATTGATGTTGAGAATGAGTCGTATATTAGAAAAGACTGAGATGAGAATATTATAGCGGATGAATCATATATCAGAAAGGATCATAATAAGGGAATTTGAATCAATCCATCCATCCGCGTTCTTAAGAGACAAGTAATTCACAATCCAACCAAGAAAAGAAAGAGATGTTAGAGAAAGAGGTAATATAGTAAAATGTTATATATTCTGTCATTCAATAAACTTATATATTTGTCATTTTATATACTCAATTGATTATGGAATTAGATATTTGGAATTATATATTTGTAATTATATATTTGTAATTATATATTTGTCATTAGATACTTATGTTTTTATTTATTATAGGTTACATGGCTAGTAATGAGGATCACCCACATGATGATTCTATTAATGATGGAAAGAAAGCCGTTAATGTAGAGGAAAGAGAAATTAGAAGAGGAATAACTATTATGAAGAAAATCATTCATGATAGAAATAAAGGAATAAAGTATGGTATGCATTGGAATTCAAATGAGCAACTAACTGAACCTAACGGTTCTAAATTGACAAGTTACATTGGTTCACTTGTAAGGAGAGAAGTTCCAATTACTTGTGATAATTGGAGAAACGAGCAGTTGGATACCACTAAAGACAAAATATGGAGTGAGATACATGTACCATATGTGATGTTATTTGTTTTTGATTATGATTATATCTTTAAATTACTTATACTAACGCACTCTTTGTATGTTTTTTGTAGAGGTCTTTCAACATTGATGATACCAGAAGAGCTTATTATCTTCAATTGGCCGGAAAAAGACATAGAGGATTTAGATCTTTTTTATCAAATAAGTATCTAAGAGATACCAAAATTTTTGTTGTTGATGTTGAGCGTCCAACTATATATGCAGACTTGATTTCACCGGAAGAATGGGACACTTTTAAAGACAAACGAAGAATCGAAAATTTTTAGAATACGAGTGTCGTAAATCACCAACGAGCATCAGGTCCCGCATATCCATACAGAAAAGGGCGTACGGGATATGCACGCTTACAACAAAAAATAGTAAGTATCTATAAATTGCAATGATATACTTGTTCATCATGAGTTATAATTGATCTTATTTTTTGTCTTAATGTGTAGTTAAAAGAGGAGAATAGTTCCGAAACATCTGTTCCAGAACATGTTTTGTGGAAGGCTGCCCGTGTGGGTAAGGATGGAGTTGTTAAAGAAGAGGTTCAACAAATTTTTGAGAAATGTGTAAGTATAACATTAATAGTTTAATTAAATCAAAATTTTATTAACATATAATATTCATGCTTTTTCGATATTCATATAAATTTCAGGAGAATCTGTCTCAGTCTATATCTCCAAATGACTACACTGATTGCAGGAGCATACTCAGTCGAGCATTAGATGTTCGTGAGTATTCCAGTCAAGTGATGGGTATAGGACATTTGGTCACTCCAACATCCTTGAAAAATAAAAACCCAAAGACAAAATCTCTTAGCAATAAAGAACTGCAGGCAAAGTTGATAGCATTAGAAGCTGAAGTTCGTGAGTTGAGAAAGGAAAGAGAAAGAGATTAATCAGAAAGGGAAACTTCAGGTTTTAAAGGTACTAGTGACAAATCTAGTGTCAATTGTAATGTTCAACTGAATATTCCTGAGGTAATTATATATATCATTATGAAATTAAATTGGTGTAATTTATTTAATTGACACACACACACACACACACACACACACACACACACACACACACACACACACACACACACACACACACACACACACACACACACACACACATATATATACATATATATATATATATATATATATATATATATATATATATATATATATATATATATATATATATATATATATATATATATATATATATATATATATATATATATATATATATATATATATATATATATATATATATATACCCACACACACACATACATTAACAATGCCATATTTATTATTGGTTTTAGGGCATTTCATCCTTTCAACTCTATTTATCGTCATCGACTTATCAGATGGTTGGCAAGGGGAAAATGCATAATACTTTGGGAGAAGTACTTCACCATAAACCACTCCCTGCTAGATATTTGAAGGTATCAATTGATACTGTTTTAGAGGGGTATATATATATACCCCCACACACACATACATTAACAATGTCATATTTATTATTGGTTTTAGGGCATTTCACCCTTTCAACTCTATTTATCGTCATCGACTTATCAGATGGTTGGCAAGGGGAAAATGCATAATACTTTGGGAGAAGTACTTCACCATAAACCACTCCATGCTATATATTTGAAGGTATCAATTGATATTGCTTTAGAGGGGGGTGCGTTATTACCAATACCAGACGATGTTTCAGATGCAACATTGGTGGGAGAGGCAGTAGGTGCGTATGTTGCATGGCCGTCAAGCCTCATTCACGTAGATGATGAGGTATGCTTAAAACCATTATGAACCTTTGAGTATTCAAAGTTTTTACGAGCATTTTACGTATATTTTTTTACATGAGAATGTTAGACTCCTACAAAACCCAAATCAAAAGATAAGGGGATGATGCGACAAACTGAGTCAGTTGCATCAAAAAAAGAGGTATAACACAATTATATGATATTTATGCATAGAATGATCTTATACTTCACCTAATTAATTATATGATATTTAGATGCATGCTAAAGAGATTGAACAAGTCAGTAGGGGTAAGAAGACCACGGCTAGCAAAAAACCTACTTCTCAGTATAGGTCGTGCCTTCAGACATATATAGGAATAACAAATATTCCAATTGGTGGTACACGTCTTATACCTATGATGACGAACATTTTTGGTTATGAATACATGGAAGCAATTGGTAGAGAAGATATGGATTAAGTTTTTCAACATTTGACTTTAAGCCTCAATGTTATCGATACATACATCAGATATACTCCGATCAACTTTGTTTAATTAAACAAACAATTTATTTACTCATTTCAATGAATATAGTCTAATTTTAATGATGTTTTTATTTCGTGTGTATATTTATTTATCTATGTGATATTGTTCTAAATAGTCGTTTATATTTTATTATAGCATTCTACAAGCTTTTCGATCACAAAGAGGTATTCAAGTACCAAAGAGTAGAGCCAACAACATTATATGGATCAGAGTGCAAGTATATTTTCACAATTTCGATTATATTAGTGATGATACTTGATAAAACAAGTTAAGGGGTATATCATGATATATGTATCCGTATTTTCTTTTCATGTGTAGTGTCCTCATCAATGTAATGGTATAGATTACATTTATTTCATATTGAGGTTTATGAAAGAAACACTTCTTTTGGACCGAATAGAGATTCCATCCACCATATGGATTTCTAACTTAGGAATTATTTTAATATTTCTCATAAAATGGCATAGTGTTTTAACTAAATCACATACTATATTATATTATTATGTAGTACTTTGACGAATTCAATTGTGCTAATTACTCAAAAGATCAATTGGATGAACTTATGAAGGAATGATGTCAATTCATTATGGAGTTGAGAATTTTATAAGGTATATTGTCTTTCTTTCATTGATAAGAATTTTGAGTATACATTTCGAGTTTTGAGTATAAATTCGAATAAATTTTTGGTTTATCATGGTATGAATTTCGATCTTTTGGTTTTGTTTCAGGTTATAGGTGCAGATGTATAAGATAGAGATAACACCTTCATTGTTGTTGTTTTTTAGAAATTCTCAAAGTTGTATGTAGATTAAACATCAATTTAGAATTTTAGAATTTTCAAGTTGTTGTTGTGTATATCATCAATTATATATATGTAAATTTTTTGTATATGCAAATTTGGTGCATTTATATTGGATTGAAGCTACCAAATCTGGTGCAAAATATGGTGAAAACCTGGTGCAAAGTATGGTGAAAATCTGGTGAAAATTTATTGTAGATATTAGGCAGCGCTTTCTATAAGTGAAAATAAGTCTAATATTTAAAAAAAATTTGTGAACATTAGACAACGCTTAATGAGAAAGTGCTGTCTAAAGTGGGGAAAAAGCGCTGCCTAAAGTGGGGAAAAGCGCTGCCTAAAATGGGAAAGCGCTGCCTAAAGTGGGGAAAAGACAACGCTTTTAAAGAAAAATGCTGTCTAAAGAGATGCGTAAAACATAACCCAAAGCGCTGTCTATAGAGAAAGCGCTGCTAAAGGGGTACATATAGAAAATGCTTCAAAAGAGAAAGCGTGGCTAAAGGGGTGCATAAGAAATCGCTTTAAAAGTAAAAGCGCTGCCTAAAGGGGACATATATCAGCCCTTTTACATTAATCTAAAGCGCTACCTTTACCTATAGCAGCGCTGGTTTAGGCAGCTTTAAAGCGATGTCTATTGCCAAAAAAAGCGATGTCTATGTGCTTGTTTGGCATAGTGTTAACTTATATTACAAATATAAAATACAATCTCAAAAAATTTTAAACATATATTTCGAATAATAAAATAGTAACAAAAGTATTATTTTATCAACCATACAATTAGTATTTCAAATTAACAAACCAAATAATCCAAAATATAAAAACTAAAAATATTGAACATCATTGTCAATGGAAATTGCTAACAAAAATAGATAAATTGCCAACACCAATATTGTCTTCTTTCTTTCACTAAATGCTATTCTCCATCTTCAAAGAGGGAAATAATACCACTAGTTAATATTTCACATATATAAAAAAAATACAAATTAAAATATAAACATTAACAATAAATAAGAATACAAGTCAAAACTTAGTTACTCAAAGGAAAATTTTACCTTCTTCATCGGACTCTATTTCATTGAGTAAAGTAGTGTAGTCATTGCTTAACTTAGAACTCATATCATCTAAAAATATGAAACACAATACAATATAAATAATAATCAATTAACAAATACAAAATTATATATCATTTTACAAATACTCCTAACATACTGGTTTTTATAATTAACCTATATTTATTTTACTATTGTATTGATACATGAATAATAATAATAATAATAATAATAATAATAATAATAATAATAATAATAATAATAATAATAATAATAATAATAATAATAATAATAACAACCATAGAAAAGATATATATCCTATAATATTAAAAAGTTTCTATGTAATGTTAAGTAAATTATAAAGGCAAGCTTTATGGCCTTTGGACAATGACAACAGTACGCATCATATTTAATAACAAGGCAGTATTTTGGTTTTTATAATTAACCTGTAAAAATTGACAAAATATTATAAAAGTTTACCACTATTTTGAGTACTCCATAACTACCTTCTAGCACACATTAAAGCCTCTAAAGTTGTCCAATAAAGTCAACTGTGATGTGGGTTTAAAATATACCTGCTAGTACTGAATGCAGATTTTGAAGCTACTGAAGAAATAGGAATTGGTGAGGTTCGGGGATGGGTTCGGGTGCGTACTACACTCTCCATTACCCGCCCCGTCCCCATATCTTGAAATCGGGGAAAATCTAAACCCAAACTTAAACCCAGTCAAAGCGGGTTTTCCCCTTCAAAATTGGGGCAGGTTCGGGCGGGTACCCACGAGTATGAGTTATATTGCCTTGTCTACATCATGTAAAAAATAGCTAAAGGCGATAAAGGGAAAAAAAAGGTATATGAAAATAACAACACCAACAATAATTATCATATCTGGAATAATATCAAGGAGGACAATTACGGGGAAAAAGCGATGAGAGCAGGAACAAAACTCATCTGAAGAAAAGTCACAATCAGAAGCAAGACATGATGCAGAACCAGACTCCAAATATGCAAAACCCTGATGCTAGAGAAAACAATGCGACAAAGTTCTCTATGAAGAAACAACTTGCAAATATGAACTAAGATAACCCAATATAGAAAATAAATAATCTCCTCAAAATGACCGATAACTTATCTGAAAGAAGAAGAAAGATTTCAGAGATCCTCAAAAATATGGATGCAGAGAAGAAGTACAAAGCGAAAGGCAAAGCAAAAGAGTAATATACCTAAAAATGACACAGAGGAGAATACAACCCCGATGGATAACACAACCTGCTCAACAAATAACTAAACTCATCATAGAAAAGAAAAGACTAACAATTATAGAAGTGAGTTTGCTAGTGAAAATAAGAGGAATCAAACCTCAAAAAAGAAGAACCCTATGACGAAAAGGGAGAATACGAGCAACATCAAAAGCAAAATAAAAGTACCTGAAAAACTCAGAAAAACACAAACACTCAGAACATTCTTATGGAGAAAATACAAAGTATTATCGACGAAGAAGGTAACAATAAGAAGAACTTGCATAAAACGAGAGACAACAATAGCAGGAACAACGAATCTGCAAATGATAACACAAAATATTAGAATTAAGAATCAAAATACAGAAGACGAATCAAAGCATAACAAGAAATGTGTACCTCCCCTAAAGGGTTGGCTAAAAGGAAACTCTGATGCATGTCTTAAAGAGGCGGGCTATTGGGGGTATCAGAGCCATAATTTGTGGCCATGCAGGGAGAACCATCATGAAAAGCTCCATTAGAATTCTCGGAAATGAAGACCCACTAGCTGCCGAAGCCATGACGTTAAAAATGGCGATGAAAAATGCAATCCAACATAACATCAAGCGCATAGAGTTTGAGACTGATAGTGAAACCCTTGCGAAAATGATGAATGCAAAGAATACACAACACCAAAGCAAAACTGGTGTGATGGCAAAGGCGATGGAGGCTTTGGAGAACCACTTTGAAGATGTTTCGTTCAGACATAAGAAAAGAGAAAAGAATAAGAAAACTCATATATTAGTTAGGGTTACAATCTTAGAGAGTAAAGCCAATAATCCAAATTTTGTGTACTCTAACACTAGACCTAAGGCCCACTTGTAACCACTCCCTTTTTCTTATCCGCTTGGTCTTTATACAATTTATTTTATTTGTCAGATAAACAAATAAGAAATTAAAAACTAATTTAGTTAAATTGATCGTTGAGAAATTAAAATACTTTTTACATTAATATATAAATATAAATAAATATTACTCTAAACAACATTTTAACCCCATTTTTAAATATAATTATCTCTATAATGAATAATATAATAAAATAGCAATAATAAAATTATATTTTTAAATTATAAATTTAATAGTGTATTATTATAAAAAAAAACTCATCATTACAAAAAAAAAAACAATTTATGAAAACTAACTAAATATGGAGAATTAAAGATAGGCGAAGTAGAATAAATATAATAAGAGGCAGCCCAAGAAAAGGCTAATTCTCTAAAAAAAAAAAAGAACTTATTTTGGCGGTTTTTTTTATTTTAACATTATGCACACCTCATCATCCATTTTGAAACTTATCCCAGAAGCTTTGAAATTAAAAAGTAGTACAACAGTCACTCGTGTAGCTGTGTAGTGTTTAAGCTCGCAGTTTCTGTTTTGCTTTCAAAAGTTTATTTTCTTCTTCTCCGGCGCCGGAAAACCTAATTCCCGATGAGAAAATCCATCCGAATTTCTTCCATCGGCCTCGGTCAAGCCGCAGAAACCGCTGTAGAACCGGTACGCCTCTTTTCTTCTTCTCCTTCCTCTCTCAATTAGTTTCTTTATTTCCACATTTCCGGTCTGGTTCACGTTTTCCCGGCCTACTCCGCCGCCGCCGCCGCCGTAGTGGAGCTATTTTAAGGTGCTTAGGTTAATTGACCCAGCGGTCGCTAATTGCGGCTGACGTTGAACGGTTGAAGTTTGAGCTGGAGTAAGCGGATTTGACGGAGCTAGGAGGAGTTTCCGGCTGCATGTAACCGCTAGTAGAGTTCGTCATGAGGTGGATTAGAGTTGGTTTAAGAACTTACAATTTTAGTGTAATTTAGTGTTTTTCACGGTGAAAGTAAAATTGTTTTAAATTGTTGAAGCTTAAATTTTGACTTTAGCAATTGTAGACTGTAATTTAGAATTGAAGGTTTTAAATAACTGTCGCTTTTGTGTTGCCTAAAGATTTTTGCGATTTTGGTCGGTACAGATATACTGCGGTCATTGCGATGTGAATTAACCACTCAATTTGTTCTTTAACATAAAAACTGTGAATAGCTGCCGATACTGTTTTGTCGCGACTGTTTTTGCGACTGCTGACCTTTTTTTAAAACCTTAGAGTCTCTGTAGCACTGACACCTTTGTAAAAAGGAGTTCTTTGAAACCGACACCGACACTTGTGATTAGGTTTAATTTATTCATTTTTTCAAATTATTACTGGTGTCAATGTCGGTGTCGTGTTTCCGATGTCCCTGCTTCGTAGCTTGGAAGTTGGAATTGAATACACTTAAAAGAGAGTTGAGTTAAACTTTCAATTTTGATTTTTTATTTTTCAGGTGGTGAAGAATTTCAGTACTCGTTTTTCTCTCACGCCGTTTGCAAAGCGTGTTCAAAGTCTAACTGATGAGCAAAGATTGGCGATCTCGCAAACGGGGTTCGGTAGTTTGCTATTGGTTCCAAATCATTCACTTAACAGGGTTTTCCTTACAGAGGTAATGGAGGCTTGGAATTCTGAGCTGCGAGTTTTCGAAATGGGTTCTGGAGAAATTGGGTTTAGTTTATTGGATGTTGCTTTGATTTTGGGGCTTCCGGTGGTGGGGCATCGTGTGGAGCTGAGTGATGATGAATTGTTTTCTAAATTGGAGGAGGAATATGGGGCTTCACGTGCGAAGAGAAAGGTGGCTATGGCTAGTCTTGAAGCGAGGCTGGATTCTATTGGGGAAGTTGTGAGTGATGATTTCGTGAGGAGTTTTTTGCTTTTCACCATTGGGACTTTTCTTTCTTCGAATGATGGGAAAGTGGATTCAAGGTACTTGTCTTTTCTTGGGAATTTAGATGGGGTTTCTGGTTTTGCTTGGGGTGCTGCTGTTATTGAAGATTTGTGTCAGTGGCTTGATAAGAGGAAAGGCAACAATGTACAATATGTTGGTGGTTGTCTCATATTTCTCCAAGTAAGTTTATTAAGTCATTCATGTTATAATTGAAATCTGTATCTTAGCTTTGAAACGGGTTCAGACCCAGTTCAAAGAGTGTCGAAGCAAAGAAAAAAAAATCATTTTTGAGAACACTTGTTTGACTTTTCCGACGCTTATGTGGCTTTCCTGGCTCATCGTACGATTGTTATACGAGTGTCTGACACTGCCACGCGTTTACTCCTAGAAGTGTCTGTGCTTCATAGAACAATGTATGAAGTTATTAATAGTACAAGAATGATAAATCTTTTATCAATATTGGTCAATTCTTTTATGTACAGTATGTCCTTGTAAATTGAAACCATTCAAGAATTAAAATTTTAACCCGTATACGGTCAATTTTTTGTTTCGGAGAAGTCAAATCTTATTTTCTACTTGTCTAAGATGGAATAAAATTTTCCAGTTGTTGATTTCGTATCAATTTAGTTCAGAAAATTTCTGGATTAAAGTTGAAGATATCATTCTTATCAATTGATGGAAATAAGTTCTCAACAACTAATGTTTTTTTATCCACACTATTGGGAACAGACATGGTCCTACGAGCACTTTGATATAGCACGGCCAAATTTGCTCGATGAAGATATGACTTTTCCTCGTGTGTGTCGATGGGATCACAGTAAAACTCACCCTAGACAGCGGGGTACTTCAAGGTTTAAGGATCTACATGATGATCAGGTACTTTGGAAACTTGTTTATACATCTGTTGAGTTATCAGTTTAAAGGTTCATTGGTGTGAAGATATCTCTTGTCCTGTTCGGTTACCATTTTAATGATTTAAAGTAGCAAAATGCTTTCACTGTTCATTTTCAAGTCGTTTCGGATTTAGTCTGAACCTGAAACTACTATATCTGGTCTTGAAATAACGGTTTCATAACTTGCATTGTTATTATTATGTATGTTTTACTAAAGGCTCCACGCCATAAAAGTAAGAGGATAGAAAAGTTTATTGCAATTCTTTTGTATTTTTATGATGTCTTGTCTATATATATTTGCAGATAATTTGGAAACTTCAACCTACGTCTCAAGAGTTACGAATAGACATAATAAAAGAAACAATGGAGTTACTAGGTGACAGCAAGGTTAAAAGGGATGGAAATTATTCAGCAAGCACATCAAGTAATGTGAGTTACAATTTATTGCTTTTTATGAATGTGGTGGTTCGTTCCCATTTCAGTTTCACCTTTAATTGAGAGGTTGACATGGGCAGGTTTCAGATGAAGATGAAGAGATACAGCTTAGTAGCTCTAGTAAAATATATACAGAAGACATGATTAATTTCGAGAATCAGGTAGTAGCGGACACTCCCACAAGGTTGGACACTTATGACGAAGAGTATAGAGAACAGAATATCAATATGGAAAATCTGATAGTCGAGGAGACCCCGTCCAATTCGAGCACTCCTGTTGGATTAAACAGAGAGGATGCGTTCCAATTTCAAAAACTAATGATGGAGGACTCTTTTACAAATTTGAGCATATCTGATTCTGAGGAAGGAAGTAGAGAAGATGGGTTGAATGTTGAGAATCACATAATTGAGGACACAACTGCAAATTTGAGCATTGGGGACGACGAAGTAGGAAAAGATCATGAGTTGATTGCTAAAACTCTCATAGTGGACGACACCCCCCCTAAGTGCAGCTCTGATGATGTGAGATTTTATTCTGTCTTATATCCTTTAGTTTTGTCAAGTTGTCACACACATCACACACATAATACGTGCACACAATGGATCGTCATATATAAAAGTAACTTATTTGATTGACAGGTTGATTTAAGGAAGAAAAATATCATGTTGGAAGAGGAAAATGCCGAATTGAAGCTGAAAATAAGCCAACAAATGGAAGAAATTGGAGTTCTCCGTAGAGAGAATTTATCAAATACACAATTAAAAAAGGAGAACGACGAGTTGAAACAAGAGTTAGACATCTTGAAAAACAATTTAAATGGCTTTGCAAACCAAATAGAGAGACATATTAAGGAATACCAAACTGATGCAATTGAATAAAATGCTATCTTTGAATTTGAGCAGGTTACTGTATATAATATCATATGTTTGTAAGGGGTTGTGTGTTAGGACTAGGAGGTTCTTTTCAGGTTTCTTCGAGCAGGTTTCTTTTTAAGTGAAACCATGAAATTCTTTCCAGGTAATCATACCTATTTATTTTTATCTTGTTGTACATTATGTAGCAGATAGGTCATGTACTCCAATGTTCAAATGTAAGGCGTTGGAGTTCAGATTATATATAGTTACCTACTTCTTATCACAAGGAATAGGCGCGACTATTGGTCCTTTTTTCTTCTAATGAAATTTATTAATTTATCCTTGAGTTGTTTGTTGGATTATATATTATAATTACTTTTTTCGTATCTTATTGTTATGTTTTTCCCTTTTAGCTTAAAGCCACTCTGCTTAATTTTTTGTGAAATGGGCAGATAGTAATTTATGTTGTAAGGAGAGTAGATCAGATGGAGAAGAGTCAAATAATTAGAGGTAAGGAGATCTAGAAAAACCATAAGAAAAACTATTAAGAAAGATACCGGGATTAACAAATTGGATAAAAATATGGTCTCCGATAGAATAGTGGGATACGGTTTGGCTGTTGATGTTGTTGGGCAAAGACAGTAAATTTATCATAAACAAGTATCTTTACTTATTGCATGATTAAATTTGAATCTATGACTATCAGAATTTGAAACAATGCAGCATCGTTGTTTTGTTTGGATTGTGAAAGGTGTCCATCAGGTGTGTTCAAGTAGAAGCTTCATGTGGTAGCTTTGACACTGCTGCTCCGCGTTCATCTTGTGCACAACACAAAAACAAACAGGTTTATGGTCTTTTTCATTTGCATGATTTGAATATAATTAAAGTTTAATGCATTTTAACTTCGTAAATCTCTCATTCTCATTTATTGATGCTCTAACTAGTCATTCAATGTCACTTATCTATACTGATAGCATATACAGTATGCACTTTCTGCAGTTAGTCATTAAATAATTCTCTCTCCAAAGGATAAACTCGTAAAATTATACAAATAGTCAACAAATTTAATACTCCAAATCAACTTTCTTAATTCTTGTGATTTACTTAAAGAAGTCATATATTTAGGGGCAGAGGTAGTAATTATGTTTTGCCTCCCATGTCACATCTTCCACAACTTTTTTAATTATGTTTTGGCTCCCATGTCATATCTTCCACAACTTTTAGTAATTATCCTTGAGGCAAACACCGCTTCAAGTTCTTAGTTCATTCCTGCTATCACCCATGTGTATATGAATCTACCCCAATTTCTATTTCATTTTCTTCCCATGTTCATGTAGAATTCTTGTATTGTGCCTATATGCACATATTATGATTATAATTCATGTATTCTTCCCATTTTCTTTTAATTATGTCGCTTTAGGAAAGAAATTTATACCAAATTATAATTCAAGAATCATTCAAGTACAGAAGATACTTTTTCCGCGAATTGGCCGAATTCAGAAAATTAATATTAAAAGAGTAGCTATACTTTGTTTGGAGTATTCAATCTATAACAGTGTTGTTGTAATAGTTTTTGTTTTGTTTAGGAGTTCTAATATACTTGCTTGAGTAAAATAATAACTTAGGTTTATGGTTTAAAATTCTGTTTGTTTTTTCAAAACTTGAGAGTTTTGTTGAACATTTTTTCCTGTTAAAATTTCTTTTTACTGAATCGTGTAGTTGTTGGGTGTATATGCACCTAGCATATCTCCGTAATTGATTAACCGGACCTTTAGTGTGCCATAGCTTTTTCAGCAAGTTGCATTTGCATGACTAATTGGGACATTTAGAAGAATTTGTTTGAAACTGATTTGAGTTTATTTAATAACATCATATTCATTAGTTAAGAAACAACATCTTACAATATCCATCAACTTATTCTAATACTTAACCCCCTATTTCTGCTAGTGTCCACAAACAGCACAACCACACACAAACACAAGCACAGATACAATAACATAAAGCCAGAAAGAAGAAACTTCAGTTGATCTTTCTCACGTCACTCATGAGAGTGGCCTCTTATTCTCACACTATAGAGTAGCATAACATTCTTCTTGATCTACTGCTCCACACATCATGTTTCAACCTCAGTTCACACTGCATCAATACAAAAAAAAATTTCATTAGATATATATACAACAACAACCAAACCTTATCCCATTAAATAGAGTTGACTAATGAATCAACTTTTTCCTTAATGTTCTATCCATACTATAGAACTAAAGTTAATGTTACATGAAACTAAATCAGCAACTTTAATCTTGCCACATATAGTATAGTATATGTTGAATATGACTCATTATGTGGAAACTCTAAACGGTTCTTAGGCCCAACTATTTGATGTGGTAGGTAATTGGGAGTATTGGGGCTTCAGAGATATTATTATAAACTGAGTCCTAGTATTATATATACTGCTTGTAACATTGTAAGTTTGTAACCCTAATTATCACAAAGTATTAGACCTAAATAAAGAAAATTATAGCTGCTCTATTGCCACATAAGTAAGCACCATTGGTCGACATGTGTTAACAAAGATCAATTGTGTTCATTGTCTTTTACATTTGTTTTTCTTTAATCTTTTATATCAGATGTTGTTCTAATAGTTAGTATGCTATATCATGAGACAATATTATAGTTAAATGGGTTGTATGCAGCTCTACATCTCGATCTAGCCCAATTTCGTTCATTGTAACGGTTAAGGTTGAGTTGGTCCTGCAGAACTACAAACAGTTTGATTGACATTTTTGTGAGAAAATACATATGTACCAACGATTACCTTTATGTTATGTGAATATATTTATGTAAATATTGATAGTAGTACCTTTTACAGTCGGTATTGGGGCTGATACGGTAAGGGATGTTAACCCCACATTTGGTTGGAAGGCCAGCAGCATTGTTAAGATTGGTGTTGGAGTAACTGAAACCACTTGAGGTAACAGCATTCTTAATGCAGCTACAAACAGCTCTACGATCAGTAGGGGTTTGAGCCATGGTATTAAGACCCCTAATTCCATTACAACACCGCACAGGCACGTTCCCACCATTCATAATGTAAGAAACACAAGGCATTAAGCCGTTCACAACTTGACCACATGTCACAGCTTCTCCAGTCTTAGGACCAAAACTCACAAGGCACACAATTGCCAAACAAACAACCTTAGTTACCACAGTTGAGTAACCCATGATGAGACACAAATGTTGCAATGATATATCAAGAGATTGAAGGTTTTGTGGTTTATGAGATGGTGTGGATTTAGGTATATATAGGGGAAAAAAGGGTATGGGGGTTGGTTGTGTATGGGTTGCATGCAAAAAGAGGCGTGGCTAGCCACGTGCTTGTGGTTATGTGGTAGTTGAGGACAATTTAGTGTCATTATGAGGTATGGATGCTTCTATTACTATTTAAGGTTAGAGGTGCAGACGAAACTTAGGTTTTAAAGGTACATTGACAATGCAATGAAACATCATAAATTTTCACTGTACGAAAACTACCCATATGTTTAGGTTTTAAAGGTACATTGACAATGCAATGAAACATCATAAATTTTCACTGTACGAAATTAATGATATTAAATTATTCTTAAAGAATTGTCGCCATATTCTCTGTTAAAGAAGTGTTTGCTAGTGATAAGATTTTGGGGTAGGAGTTTTAAGGGTGGAGATTTTCGATGTATCTTTTTGGGATTGATGACCAAGATAAAATGGAGCAGAATGAAATGAAATCCTATTTTTTGGATAATTAAAATTGAATTGAGCATAATAAAGTACTATAGTAATATGAATTTCATTTCATTCTTTTATTTGCATCATCATAATTTTTCTCCTCAGATATGGACGAAATTGTCTTGCTCTGATATAAAATACTATCAACCATGAAATAAAATTTTTGTTCCACCGTTTTCCTCGTTTTCTCGTTTCATAATATCTAAACATGACCTTAAACATGACTTTAGAGAATGATGTCTTTGAACATCTAACAGTGAATTGATGTAGCCAAACAACTCTATCCAGTTTAAAAAAATATATAAACCAAATATATATGTGATATATTATTTTGATTTAGGTTATATTATCTTATTTATATTTACTTCTATAACTTAGATAATTTTTATTTATTTATTTATACTTTTCATAGGTTTTCATCACCATAAATAATTTATATTTGAAGCATGTCACACATTAAATATAAATTTATCTTTAATCAGTATTTAAATATTGATTTTTCATGTTTTGTGAGTCTAAATTCTTATTCTAGACTCAACCTCTTGGTATAGGCCGTTTATTTTTAGTCTATTATCACTTGGACATTATCGTAATTTCATATACATAAAAAAAGAATGACAAATATACTTGAATAATTTAAAATAAATTAAATAATAATAGCAACATATTTATATACACACAGGTATATCATATTAAACTAACGTCTTATTTTATGTTTAATATTCATCCAAAAAAAAAATTATAACGTATTTTAACAATATTTTAGTTTTTCTTTGCATCTATGTTTATATTTTCTAGGTTATGCTCTGAAAGCTGTCACCACTATTCATCCTCATAATATTTAGAAACATTTTCAAGCACTCGTATTTAGAAACATTTCTTTATTGTCCGTGATTTTCTACAATAAATTAAGTTTATATAAATTGGAAGACACAGATGATTAGATGTTTCATTTGCTTGAATTTAAATTTATAACTTTTTGATCGATAAGATAAGATATAATTAAAATTTTGGAGAAAAGTTAGATACAATTTTATATGTGCAGATGTTTATTATTTTTTAATAAAAATATAATAAATATATAATTTTTTATGTAATTTTTTTATATTTTAATTCTTTAAGAGATATTTAAACACACTTGCCATATTTTTATTGAAAAATAGTAAAAACTACACCTATAGAATTATAGGTAAGTTCATTTCTCAATTTTAGGCAAATATCAATTTTGATCTCTTAACTATACCCTTAAATTTAGTCTGTTCCTTTAATTTTTTTCCGTGTCAAATGAGTCATATTTAACTTCTTAATTAATGCATATGAGTCTTTTCTATATGATCAGTTAGTCAAAGCATGTTAAAAATCTATATGACATTGACAAGTGGATTTGACCAACTCTTGTGATGAAGTAAGCGCAGGAAAACTGACACTAAAAATTATTTTTGAAATTTTAAATTTTGTTCTTCAATTTCACCAACTTTCTCAAATCTAAAACCCCACAACAACATATATACAGAACAATATCTTTGAACTCAACAATGGAACCATGCAGCTTCTCATTACCAATTTCAGTTGCACTATCACCTCCTTCTATGTACCCAACAAAAGTATAAAATATTCACAATTTTGATTGTGTTGAAAATTAAAAGTACAAACCAAAAACAAAGTGTGTTTCATGTGGTGTTATTTTGATTATTCGATAGATTCATCAAAGCACAACGAGAGCTGTGAGAACAAGATTGATTCTGCATCTGATCTTATGTTTTGATGATAACTTTACATGTTATCTTAGAGAACAATTGTATACTCTAATGGTTTATATCTAGTGTGTAGATTTTGCTAAACATGTTCTGACTCTGGTAAGAAGGCGCGTGACATCATCAGGTTCTAAACTCAACACTCTGGAAGAATATCTATGGTGTTACAAGTTAAGTCAAGGTTCTGGAATGCTTTTTATGCAACGGTTCTAATGAACGTTAGTAAAAGAGCTTCTGATCAGGACTTACAAGGAAACTTTGGAGGCCTTATAAAGCTTTACTTCTGATGTTTCAAGTTCTAAAGATGCTGAAGATAAGGTTTTATTGAATAAGTTCTGAAGATCTGAAGACATTATGAAGACAAAGTGCTGAAGAATCTGAAGGCAAGGGTTCTCTGAACAAGCTCTAAAAGACACTAAAGACTCAGGCTCTGAAGATACATAGTTCTGATCCTTATACAACATGCTTCATCAACATACAAATCAGAAGCCTCTGAAGATATAGAAGATGAAGTCAAGACTAAGGGATTGCGTGCGATGGTGAGTATAAAAGTATAAAAGTATACTGTGACCTCTACTCTCTAGAGTGGCGCAAGGATAAACCTTTTTGTACTATTGTCTACCAGTCTCACCATAACCATTGGGAATAAAACAACTGTATTTGTGTTTCCTATTCTATCCTCCAACAGATCTATTCTTTTAGCTATAAAAGAAGTACTTGAAAGGATTTGAAATCAACGAATCAGTTCTACAAAACTACACTAAACCGCTGCACAAACTCTATAGAGTTATTCTTTGTATAGTTTTGTAAACAAGCAAGGAACTTTTGTTCGTATCTTACTATCAAAATTGTTGCGTTGTTGTAATCTGCTTGTGCAAAATCATCTTTCTATACACATATTTATAATCAACTATTGTTGATAGGTTCCTTGAGAGACTCTGTGTAGTCTGGATTCTCAAGAAGACTTTGGCTGCAGTCATAGTGGATTTGTAATAAGGATCAATAAACTTATTGAAGGTGCCAATAAAGTTGATCAGACTTATTGTGGTTGTCTGTAATCTGGTTGATTATAGTGGATTAAGTCCTTGTATATAAGGCAAATCACCTTGCGGGGTGGACTGGAGTAACTTTGTTAACTGTGAACCAGGATAAAAAAATTGTGTTTATTTATTTTTATACAGTTGTTAAACTTTGTATTTAAGTTGTGAAAATATTATATTTGGTGCAACCCAATTCAAACCCCCCATTTCTTGTGTTTCTCGTCCCTTCAATTGACATCAGAGCTCCGGTTATGGTATTGATTTCTATCAAACACTTAACTGTATCAGATAAAGATCCAGATGAGTTTTAGAAATACTATGATTGATCCTACTCCACCACCACTAGCTCCAGTTTCTGATAAAGATAATTACAATGTTAAACCTCCCATTTTTTATGGTGAAAAGTTTGAGTACTGGAAATATAGACTAGAAAGTTTTATTCTAGGTCATGAGGTTGATCTTTGGGATAGTTAGTTAATAGCTATGAATATCCCACATATGTAAATGGGAAACAACTTGAAAGGAAATCTATGACTGATCAACAAAAGAAGGATTGTAAGAATCATCATGAAACAAGAACCATCTTGCTAAATGCTATTTCTTATACTGGGTATGATAAGATCACAAATAGAGACTCTACTAAGTCTATATTTGACTATCTCAGAATGAATCATGAAGGAAATGATCAAGTCAAGGAGACCAAGGCTCTGGTCCTGATTCAGAAGTATGAAGCCTTCAAGATGGAGGATGATGAAACAGTTGAGACGATGTTCTCAAGGTTTCAAACCTTAGTTTCAGGACTGAGAGTTCTAAACAAAGGTTATTCTACATCAGATAATGTGAAGAAGATTATCATAAGCTTGCCATCCAAATGGAGGCCTATGGTAACTGCATTCAAGCTTGTAAAGGATTTCAATAACACATCTCTAGAAGAACTGATGAGTTTTCTAAAAAGTCACGAGATTGTGTTAGAACAGTACGATGGGAGAACTGACTTGATGTTTTGTGTTTTATCGCAAATATTGCGGATAGCAAGAGTCGCCACCGACTTTTCTTTTATCCAATAAAGGAAAAGGTGAAAAGATAAGGAAAGACCTTTTGAGAATTTTTCTTGAGTTCAGGGGGTAGGTTATGAAAAGGGAAGGTGTTAGCACCCTTTTCATCCGTAGTTATCTACATGCTCTTAATTTCTAGCTCACTTTGAAATGTTTTGTATTCGTGTATGTTTAAAAATATTTGAAGATATTTTGAAGATGGTAATTTTGTAATGATTCTCGTATCGTTGAGAATGTATACAAAATGTTTATTTTGGAAATATTTTGAAAATGCCTTAGTGCAGCAAACTATGTAATGATTCTCGTATCGTTGAGAATGCATACAAAGTGTTTATTTTGAAAACATTTGTTTGAAAAGAGAGTGTTTGAAAAGATGTTTCTTTTTTGAAAGTACGAGGTGTGAAAACGGTTTTAGTTTGTGAGCAAGAAATTACGAGCAATCTACCTACTCAAAAGATCTTTATTCTTTTCCTCCTCCTTTATATAGTGCTACTTTACCATTGGTTGGTAGTGAGCCATATCATTGGATATGAGGGACAGACGTGGATCGTCATACAGTCTTAGAAGGCAACTTGTAGAATGTTTTAGCAATTATCGTAAGAGACTAAGATCGTTTACCGAAGACAAAATCGAAAGGTCATCGAGGGACTACGATCTTTTAATCAAGGTTCTTTGCTAAAACATCCCACGTTTGAGGGACATGATTGTTTTTTATCCGAGGCAATAAATGTGGGTTACCCTAGAGGTGCATGTTTACAAAATGTGTTGTTTTCAATTATTTTTATCTTGAATTAGAGTTTTGCTAAGTTTGATTTTAAGTCTTGTCAAGCAAACCCTAATTATTAACAATAATAAGAAAAGCGATAAATTGCGGAATTTAAATGTCCTACGCTATTACAACATTTTGGGAATGAGGGGTACAAGTTTGTGAATGAGGGGAAGAAAGGAATAAAACCTAATTATCTATTACAAACCATTGAATATGAATAATAATAAAATGCACAAAATATAAAGATGAATAAGAGAAAAAAAATTGTTTTTGTGGTTTTTTGATGGAAACTGTTTTATAATTAACCTAATCAAACTAAATAATTTTAATTACAAGAGAAGTTAGCTAATTATTTAACAAAACCTAGAAATCTAAATTAATTGGAATTTAAGAAAATAAAACCTAAGTTTAATGATTTCTTTAGAAAATAATTTAGATATTAAGGTTTTAGAGAAAATTGTGAAATAATTATAAAAGAAAATCTAATTCTAGTTATTCTTCAAAATTATTAACAAAATAAAGCAAAAAAATGATTAAATTAAATTAATATGTAATTATGAAAATTAAGTTAATTTATGAAAACCTAAACCTAATTTTTTTTTATGATTTTATTACTTTTAATACAATTATTTAAAAGAAAATAAAAAGGATTAATTAAAAAATAATAAAAAGAAAGTTAATGGACTTGCGTATAAAGGCAATCTGGGGGGTGAAAAGAAGAGAAAAATACTGTGCCCAAACCAATTTTCGTTTGAAACAAAAAAAAGCAATTGTAATGGTCCAGCGTTTGAAAAAGAAAATGGAGGGGGGGCCAACAAGTAAAAGCAAAAAGGCCCAGAATCACCAAGTCCAGGCGCTGGACGATTCAGTGAGGTTGGCTCTTGATGGATCATGGTGGACAAGACCACTTGAGGCATTAGATTTGATGGCTGGCAGATCTGATGGTCCAGTCACGAGGATGTATAGCATATGCGCTATGTTTGATGTAATAAATCTGCAAGGAAATAATGTGAAAAAACAAAAGGGTACCACTGGGGCTCGAACCCAGGTCCCTATAGAAAAGTGACTTAGCACATGATTCTTTACCACTGGGGTGTCTGTTTCATCCATTCATAATACAACTTGCACTAAATTTAAAATAAATCCATTCCCGATTGCTTCTTCATCCCCTACCTCGCGCCAGAACAACGACACCATTGCTTTTGAATTTTCAAACTTGCTCATTTGTCAACCATTTTAAAAAATGTAAACATGAAAGTTATTTGGTTTTTCACCATGAATTCAACCATGTAAATAACTTAAGTTATAAATCAAAGATGAGCATGAATTTATGTTGGTACCAAATTAAGACCTAATTTTTCCGAAACTTCAACCTCAAAATTCTCCACATACAGTTAACATAAAGGAAAACTAAAGGCATGGTTAGCTTCATAGCAATGATGTCTAAATTTTTTATTCACAAAGTAACCATTAATTATGCTTGTATAAGGAGTTCAAAGTTGAGAAAACTTACCTCAAAACTGGAAATCGTGTTTGAAGTTGGATCACTCTTGGAGATGTTTTGATGATCTGGATAGTTTCACTGAACTCCTAGGAAGCTATTGCAATGCTTACTTTGAGCTGAAAGGGTCTAAAACTTTATGGAGAAGTTAAGTTGAAGGTGGCTGTTTTTGGAAATGGAGGATGGTACAAATAGTGTTACAGTGATGGAACAAGACCTTGGATAGGTTCTAAATGAGTTATGGAAGCTTTGTGATTGATTAAAAATGAAAATGCATGAATGGATTAAATGTTTAAGGTTCAAGGTCAAAATAGTCAACAATGGAGGTTTTGGATGCTAATTCTGATTTCAGGGAGTTTGAGGGGGTTAGAGGGCTATTGAATTCGTGTTATGGCTTGCAAACAACCTCTCTATTTATATAGAAAAGGTTTGGAATGCTCAAGTAACTAGAATTGAAAGATCACATGTTATGGTTATGAAACTTGGTTTTGAAGCAAGCTTGAAATACAATGTTCCAATGTGATGGTACAAGGGCTTATAGGGTGGTTAAGAGCTGTAGATATGTTGATTCTGAGCATACATGTTGATTGTGTGCATATGGAGCAAGTGAGAGACTCAAGAAGTTGACATTGTGTTTAAAGCCACTTTACAAGAATGGAAGTGGTAACTTTGTGCCAAAAATGGAAAATTGCTTTGGACAATGGCTCAATAACTTGGAAAATTGGCTCAATAAGTTGTGTAAACATTTAATTACGAAGTGATTTTCAAGTTAGAAGCCTGCAAATCAAGAATATGCAGTATAGGTTTGAGATTTGATCATGTGTTCTTCATTAAAATGCCTTGTAATTCAAGAATGAATGCTCAACTTCATCTCTTTGAATCTCTTAGCTCAGAAATGATCTTTTCAAGTTCATGGACATTTTGGAAATCTTGAAACATTGTCTACAACCTTCATGTTAACCATTTTGGCTAAATCAACTTGGAACTTGGTGAAAATTTTTCAAGAAGTTGGGACAAAAAATCTGACCAAACTTGTTAAAAATTTCACTAAGTGTTTTGTTAAAAATATCATAAACTCATGGGCCTATATCTCCTAATCCAAGCATTTTTTTGACACCAACACTCAAGGAAAAAGTTGTAGAATTCATCAAGATCTACAATTTTCATGTTGAAAGTTTCCTTTGAATTATCTTGCATCTTGGTGAAAAATGGTCATGAAGTAGTGAAATTATCAAGGTAAAAAACACTTAGATTTTTTCTAAGTATTGGAAATTTTTGACTTTTTGTTGACTTTCTTGATTCTTGATGATCAAGTTTGACATTTTTGAATGTCTTGATGATTCTTGATCTTTGAAATTCAATATTGACCAAAAAGTCAAAGTTTGACTTTTTATGTGTCAGTTGACTTTTCATCAGTTGATCCAAATTTCAACTATCAATCACTTGATCCATAGAAATGATTTGAGCCATGAAATTAGGTCAAGATATTTTGTTTGAGTCCTTAAGATCATGCTCCAAGTCATCAGGTCATGTACTAGGTCAAAAGTCAATGATCAGTTACTCTCAATCAAAACTCTAATTTTGACAGTTTTGTCCCCTTGATGATTTGAGGGTTTTTATTGATGGATTATGATCAACCATTTATCAATTGATAAACATGACTTTAAAATGTTGATGTTGGAAAAAAATCTTGAAGTTTGACTGTATATTGACCACAATTGACTTTTTACGCAATACAACTAATTTTCAGTCATCTGAGTAATTGACTAAGAAAATTTATGGTGCAAGACTTGAAACTTGGTATGAGCATTATTTTAGGTCTATGATGAACCATGAAAGTCATTTTAGGAATTAGAAATCCAATTTTCCTTGTGAAAACCAAAACCCTAATTTGTGGTCTCAGTGCTTAGGAGGTGAGCTTGTTTGATCAACTCTTTGAGAATCCTTGAGCATTTGAGATCTTTTATGAGAAATGTCTTGAAGAAAAGGGAGGGAAATTTTTGGGGTACAACATCTGCCCCTGTTCAATCTTCTTAAACTTGAAGAGTTAGCTTGGCATGTTCGCCATTCGCGACTTGAAGGTGGAAGATGATTGAACACTTAAGTGCCCAGAAATTTGCACTCGCCTGTGCATGAAGTAAAACTGTTTGTTGATTATATCGGGAATGGGCTTAGAGATTCCATTTGGAGAGGTGACATGGATTCGTCGGATATGGGCTTATAGATTCCATTCCAAAGGTAACTGTTGATGGAAATATCAGAATGAGCCTACGGTCGACTGTATCTAGAATGAACCACTGAGAAAGGTGTTTGAGTAGTTGCTTGTCATGTAGATGGTCGCCCCGTCCTGTTTCAGGAATTGATCTACAATCTTCTTTGTTGGTAAACCCGTCTTGTTTCGGGAGTTTATACCATTGGTGATAAAGATAGTCGCCCCGTCCTGTTTCGGGAATTGATCTTTATCTGACTAAAGAGAAAGAGAGGAAGATAGTTTCCTCGTCCTGTTTCGGGAGTTAATCTTCAATCTGTTCATGTAGATAGTCACCCTGTCCTGTTTCGGGAATTGATTTACAATCAGTTTGTTCTTCACAGATAGTTGCCCTGTCTTATTTCAAGAATTAATTTGTGGCTGGTCATCCAAATAGTTTCCCCGTCTAATTTCGAGAATTAATTTGGAACCTGCTTTTTGTTGGCCGTTGAAATAGTTTCCCTGTCTTGTTTCAAGAATTAATCTCTGGCCTGGTCACTTAGATGGTTGCCCCGTCTTGTTTCGGGAATTAATCTTGGACCTGTTTGAAAATTGTTGGTGATATTCGTCTGTTGATTGATCTTTCCTGAAAAGGTAAATAGTTAGCTATATGTAATGTCATGATGTATGAAATACAATGCGTAATGATGTTCTCAAAATAAATGAGACTGTCCTATATGCGTTTCGTATGCATATGCTATGATGTATGAATGTGAGATGTTGTTGAAACATATTTGTAGACCCGCACAATATCTTTGTCTGGGAAAATAAATCCCTGACTATTGTTGGGGATGAAGAGTATGTGTATTTTCAACCTTGTCTAGAATGCTTCCACTGGGGATTCCTGCTTACTTATTTGAGGAAACTCCACTGGGGATGTTGATTTTTGCTTGAAGGAGAAGAGTTTAGGAACACCGGTTGTTCATTTCTCTACTGGGGAATTTAATTCTTATATATCCTGATTGGGGATAAAACAGATGGATAATCTTCCGACTCGTCTGGGGAGGATAATTTTTGTATGCCCTGACTAGGGATAAAAGAGATGGATAATCTTCTGAATCGTCTAGGGAGGATAATGTTAACTGATATCTGGTCAGATTCTATATTTTAAAGCAATTTTTTGGGGATAACGGTGACTTCAATTGGGAAGAGGAATTTTGCCGGAGAGAAGAAATCTGCAGGGGTTTTACAGTTTTCAAACTCATCTAGGGAAGAGAATTTTCAGGAAATGTACTGATTGGAACTCTGTAGGGAAGTTGTGGGGAATGTATCCTTTATTGGGGATGAATTCGTGAAGACTACTCTGTGGGGGTTTATGGACAGCTTGAACGTCATCTCAACTCCTAGAGTTTTTTTGAGTAAATGCTTATTCCTATTCTTATGCATATATTTCTTAACAGTTAATCATGTTCATATGCATATGTTTATTCAATTTTAGTCATTGAATGTTTTTGCAAACAAAACATAAAAAACCAAAAGTTCTAACTTTAAGGTGTATTTGTATTCATAATTTGCCTATAAATAGGTGAGTTTGTACAAAGAGACAAAAATCCTAGTAAGAGAAAGTCATCGTGAAATGAAAAGAGTACAAAGTAAAAACAAATATATATAGCCATGCGGAAATGATCTCATTGGGTTTCAACTCTATTATTTCCCATATGTCTTCGAACATCTTATTCCTTGCTGCCGGAAGAAGTTGATTGAACTGATCTTATACCATTTGAACTTTTGACCTTGGTAATAAAGCTGGCTGTAACTAATCCAACAGGACATAGTCATATGCTTTAATCCTTAATTTTTTCCTGGACCGCCCTTTCAGGTTTTTAGTCCACCAGGATATCCTTTTTTTCCAAAGCCGTCTTTTCAGGTTTTCGACTTGTCGAGTGTACAATCTTTTGTATATATCCCTAACTTTTGCCTGAACCCTTTTGGTTCGCCGGGATGCCCTTATTTTTGCCTAGGTATGTCAACCTAGCGGGTCATTCTTATGCATAGTATTTTTTGACTATGTCCGTTTTCACAGGGTATGGGAAATCTTCACCGTCCATGGTGGTTAATATCATAGCACCGCCCGAGAATACTTTCTTGACAACAAATGGTCCCTCGTAAGTGGGAGTCCATTTGCCCATGGGATCACCTTGTGGTAGGATGATGCAATTTATTACCAAGTCCCCAACCTGATATACTCGATGCTTGATCTTTTTGTTGAAATCCTTGATCATGCATTTCTGATACATCTGACTGTGACAGATGATAGCCAGCCTCTTTTCGTCAATCAAATTCAACTGATCCAACCTAGTGTGAATCCATTCATCTTCATCTAAATTTGCTTCTTTCATAATCCTTAGAGAAGGAATTTGAACTTCGACGGGCATGACAACTTTCATGCCGTAGACTAGAGAGAACAGGGTTGCCCCAATTGATGTTCGTGCCAATGTACGATAGCCATGAAGAGAAAATGGTAACATCTCATACCAGTCTTTATAGGTCACAACCATCTTTTGCACAATCTTCTTTATATTTTTGTTGGCAGCTTCCACAACGCCATTAATCTTAGGCCTGTATGGAGAAGAGTTGTGGTGCTTGATCTTAAACTGTGTGCAGTTTAGTGATCATGGCAATGTTGAGGTTGGTACCATTGTTAGTCATAATTCTCTCAGGGATGCCATACCGACAAATAAGGTTATGCTTGATGAACTGGGCTACCGCATTCTTGGTAACTGAGGCAAATGAAGTTGTTTCAACCCATTTTGTAAAGTAGTCGATGGAAACGAGAATGAAACAATGTCCATTAGAGGCAGTAGACTTGATCTCTCTGATCATATCAATGCCCCACATTGTGAATGGCCAAGGAGCAGTCATGATGTTCAAAATTATTAGAGGCACGTGAACTTTATCAGCATAAATCTGACACTTATGACAAGTCCTCGAGTGGTGATGACAGTCGATTTCCATGGTCGACCAATAGTAACCAGCTCTCAGAATCTTCTTGGCTATAGTATGTCCACTGGAGTGAGTACCAAAGGTACCTTCATGCATGTCCTCTATAATTTTCTCTGCTTCCTTCTTGTCCATACAACAAAGCAGGGTCGAGTTATGGTTACGTTGGTACAGAATCCAATTGCTCAGGAAGAAATTGGCAGATAACCTCCGTAGGAATTTCTTGTCATTGATTGAAGATCCCTCAGGGTATTCTTGTGCTTCAAGGTACCTTTTCACTTCATGAAACCATGGATTCTCCTCTACTCCATCAATGTAAATCTCAAAGCAGTGCGCCAGTTTGTCAAATCTTTCGACCGTAATTCTGGGAGCTTCGTTGTCCCATTTGACCTTGAACATAGATGACATGGTAGCTAAGACATCTGCCAATTGATTTTCTTCCCTCGAAATATGTTCAAAGGTAATCTCTTCGAAGTATGGTATCAAGGTTAGCACAAGTTCTCGGTAAGGGATAAGATTTGGATGTTTTGTATCCCATTCTCCATTGACTTGACTGATTACCAAGGGTGAATCCCCATATACGTTCAAGAATTTGATTCTAAAGTCAATAGCAGTTTTAAGACCCAAGATGCACACTTCGTACTCAGCCATGTTGTTGGTACAGTCAAAGCAAAGTCTGGCAGTGAAAGGTATATGGCAACCTTCGGGGGAAATGATTACAACACCAATTCTGTTACCAAGTGCATTAGAAGCTCCATCAAAAACCATATTCCATCACGATCCTTGCTCAGGCCCTTCATACGGTCCAACTTCTTCACTATCTGCTATTAGCATGATATTCTCGTCCGGGAATTCAAAGTTCATAGATTAGTAGTCATCTACAGCTTGATGTGCCAAATGATTTGCCAGTATACTTCCTTTGATTGCTTTTTGTGTGGTGTAATGGATGTCATATTCAGTTAAAATTATCTGCCATCGAGCTATTCTTCCAGAGAGAGCTGGCTTTTCAAAGATGTACTTGATGGAATCCATCTTAGCGATCAATAGAGTAGTATGGGTTAGCATATACTATCTTAGTCGGCGAGAAGCCCATGCCAAATCGTAACAAGTTTTCTCGAGCAGTGAATATCTTGTTTCACAGTCGGTAAACTTTTTTCTAAGGTAGTATATTGCATACTCTTTTTGACCAGACTCGTCATGCTTCCCCAGCACACACCCCATTGAATTCTCTAACACAGTTAGGTACATAATCAGAGGCCTTCCTTCAACTGGTGGCATTAGAATTTGAGGTTCTTGTAAGTATTCCTTGATTTTATCAAAAGCTAGTTGGCAATCGTCATTCCATCTGACTACTTGATCTTTCTTCAGCAGCTTAAAGATCGACTCACAAGTAGCAATCAAATGAGAGATGAATCAGGGAATGTAGTTTAATCGTCCTAAGAAACTTCTAACCTCCTTCTCATTACGGGGAACTGGCATTTATTAGATAGCTTTAACCTTAGCGGGATCAACTTCAATACCTTTTCCACTGACGACGAAACCTAGGAGCTTTGCAGACCTCACCCCAAATATGCATTTGTTGAGATTCAACCTCAACTTGTATTTCTTCAGCCTTTCAAACAACTTGTGCAGGTGATCAAAATGTTCCTCCTCAGTTTGTGATCTCGCTATCATGTCATCAACATAGACTTCTATCTCATGATGAATCATGTCATGAAATAAAGCCACCATAGCCCATTGATAAGTTACGCTTGCGTTCTTCAGCCCAAAAGGCATGACCTTATAACAGAAGGTGCCCCACAGTGTGAAAAATTTAGTTTTCTCCATGTCCCCAAGTGTCATTTTGATTTGGTTGTACCCAGAGAAGCCATCCATGAAGGAGAATAGCTTGTATTTAGCAGTGTTATCAACCAAGACATCAATATGTGGTAGTGGGAAGTCATCTTTGAGGCTCTCCCTATTTAAATCCCTGTAGTCTACACACATATGGACCTTACCGTCTTTCTTCGACACTGGAAAAATATTTGCAACCCATTGGGGATACGACGTCACTTCCAAGAAACCTGCATTGAACTATTTTATTACCTCAGCCTTGATTTTCTCTGACATATCAGGACACATGCGACAGACCTTTTATTTGATCGAAGAACAACCCTCTTTCATCGGCAGGCGGTGAACTATGATATCAATATCGAGCCCTGGAATGTCTTCGTATGACCAAGAAAATACCTCAACATAGCCATGCAACATTTGAACCAATCTACTCTTGACACTATCTTCCAGGTTGGTGCCAATCTTGACTTCTTTCTTATCTGCCTTGATACCTAAATTTATCACCTCGACCGGCTCTTCATGCGGTTGGATAGCCTTTTCCTCTTGCATCAGGATTCTGGCGAGTTCTCCAGGTATCTTACAATCTTCTTCAACTTTGTCTTCGGATTGATAGATTGGATTTTCGAAGTCATAAACGACAATAGCAAAATTGTTGTCAATGAGATCCGGAGTGGATGTGGATCTACAAATGTGTGTGCCTGTGTGTGTGTGTAAGGTCACATGGCTATTTAAAAAAGAAGTAAAGTAAAATAAAGACAAAGAGGGAAAAATTTGAATGAAAAATAGTCCAATGTTTTTCATTAAATGAGCATATGATATATGAAATGGTAACCCTTAACAAATGGACCATTACGCCCCGGGCAAGGCACAAGGTTTAAACTCATTATTTTAAAGGAAATTATACAGAAAAACTTCTTAAAGCGATAAAAATAGGAAATAACAAATACTCTTGGCTGAAGGAGATTGAGACAAAGTCTTTGACCTTCCAGTTGTTGAGTCCACCATCAATAGTTGGGATTATCCAGTCGTCCAAGTCACCGTCACTACCAGTTTCTTCCAGTGCATTGACTGCATTATTGCTAATACGGAAAGGTGGTCCTCTAGCACGAGCACGTCGAACCTCTTTCTGAGCCTTTGAAGTGAAACTCAATCCAAATTTGTTATATTTGTAGGGGATATCTGGAAGTTGTCCCTAGATAGTGAAACCTCCATCTTCTACAACAACCCTAGCATCCTTTAGAGAGGCCATCCTTGGTGTGTCCTTAGAGATCTCAGGAATAGTAGCTTTAGCAACAACAATCGTTGGAGGGATTACTTCAAATGTTTGGCAGGGAGTTTTAATGAATTCACCTACCATTTCAATATATTTGAAAGAATTCAAATGACTGACCATATATTGTTCCTCTCCGCAGACTATGACAATCTTCCCTTTCACCGGGTATTTCAGCTTTTGATGCAATGTAGAGGTAACTGCACCTGCCCCATGAATCCATGGGTGTCAGAGCAAGCAGGAATAGGCCGAGCGGATATCCATCACATAAAAAGTGGAGTTAAAAACTTGAGATCCCACCTTGATCGGAAGATCAACCTCTCTATGGACCATTCTTTTTGAACCATCGAAGGCTCTTACCACAATATCGCTGGGTTTCAGCACCAGCCCATCATAATCCAGCCTATCCAAAGAACCCTTGGTAAAAAAGTCATGGAGGAACTTGTATCAACTAACACATGCGCCAAAGTAGTGCCTTTGCACTCAATATAAATGTGCAGTGTCTTGTTATGATTCTTTCCCACTGAAGTCAAATCTGCATCAGAAAAACCTAAACCATTATCAGCAGTTAGGCTTGCAACACAATTTTCAAATTGATCAACAGTGGTCTCTTGTGGTACATGAGCGTTCTTTAAAAATTTCAACAAAGCTTGGGCATGTGCTTAGGAGCATAACAACAAGGAAAATATAGATATTTTTGAGGGTGTCTTCCCCAGTTGTTCAACTATTTTGTAGTCACTTTTACGAATGATCTTCAAAATCTCTTCCATCTCTTGTTTAGAAGGGTCTTCAATTGTAACATCTTTGGATGGCGCCTCCATCCGGGCATGCTCAGATGCTTTCTCTTTACCTCGGGCGTCAATAGTTGGCCTAGTCGCAGGAATACGAATAAGTGTTATAATAGTTATTGGAGGAGAGATCTCTGGAGAGAAGATCCTTCCCATCCTAGTGACCTTACTAGTTCCAATAATATTTGTAATTTCCGGATCTTCATTTTCAGTAATCCATGGCTCTTGCTTGACACCATGATAATAAACTTCTGCCCCATAGTTCCAAGGCATAACTTTATAAGAGGAATAGGGGACTGGCCTCGATGCGGTGATGATCAGGGGAGTCACTCTTGGCTCAGTAGGGATCCTTATAAGGCCTCTAGAGGTAATCCTTATAGGAGTATTGGAAATTATGATTATGGAAACATCTTCAAGTCTCAATTCTTGAGGTATATTTTCAAGCAAACTCTTAATGGATGGAGTTTTCTCAAACATGATTTTACGGCTATCAATCAGGCGTTGAATACCCTTCTTCAACCACATACAACCATTAGTTTGGGAAGCACAATGGTAACAATTTTCCAGGTAGCCCGAAATAAACTGGCTCTCAATAGATTCTTCTTAACGGTCATCAAGGAAGTAGTCAAATCACTAATGGTGGAGACAAAAGAGACATCGTCGATGGCATTGACACCTTTACCATGACTGGACATGGGTGCGGTAATCACATTAAGGGTCTGTGGAGGGTCAAACTCAATCACTTTGTTGTCAATCAAATCTTGGATCTTGTTCTTCAATGCCTAACAGTTGTTGGTGTCATGCCCAGGACTATTTGAGTGATAGGTGCATTTCAAATTCAAATTATATTTGGGAGAGGAAGTATTTGGATTAAGACGAGGATCTTGCAGCGTTACCAAATTTTCCTTCAACAGATGTTGTAGAGCTTGAGACAATGGCATATTGATCTTAGTGTACTTCCATCTCGGGGCGTCTGGCCTTTGCTGATTGTTTTATTGTTGTGGTCATTGAACTGGGGTCAGGTTAGAAATCAACACTGCTCCTATCGACCGATGACGATCATTCTTGATACGACTCCTTTATCCATAAAAAACATTAGTTTCCCTCTTACCAACAAATGGTTTCTTTACAACATTAGAGGTTGAGGCCATTGGGATCTTCCCACTTTTGATTCCACTTTCAACTTGTTCGCCAATCAAGATCAACCCAATTAACCTTGATGAAAAACTTCCAATCAGAAAATTAAAGAATGGACCTGTTAAAGTTCCCATGAACATGTCTACTAATTCTCTGCCAGTCAAAGGGGGTTTCACCCTTCCAGCCAGCTCCCTCCATTTCTAGGCATACTCTTTAAAGCCTTTGTTCGAGCCCATAGTCAGACTTTTTAATTGCTCGCGAGTTGGTGCAAGATCAGCATTGTATTGGTATTGTCTGTAGAAGGCAGCAGCCAAATCCTCCCATGTGTGGATATTAGTCCCCTCTAGTTGATAGAACCATTCCAACTGTGTTCTAGATAAGCTTTCTTGGAAGAAGTGAACCCACAACTTTTGGTCAGTGGTATGGGGTTGAATCTTGTGGACATATGACCTTAAATGAAGCTTCGAACACGAGACCCCATCATATTTGGCAAAGACAGGGACTTTGAATTTGTGTGGGATAACCACCCCAGGGACCAAACCTAAATCTCCAAAGTCCAGGCCAGGTACTTTTTGGATCTCCACAGCCTTGAGTTGGTCTTCCAGCTGTTTGTATTTGTCATCTGCCGATGGGTACTGCTCTTTGGGGTAGTCTTCATCCTCAGAAATCTGGTTATTTCCACCCCAACTCTGGTGCTTCTAACATCCTCGTCTTAATTGTCGTCTTCTTTATAGGAGGCATCTTCTGCTTGAGCCTGTCGGGCATGACCTTTGAACCTCCTTCCCATGTTGATAACAACCTGTTTCTTGGTTTTCTTCTTTGTTACAAGAAGCGTCATCATCTCTTGTTTTCCTTTGGCTAAGTTCAGGAGAGTCTCTTGGAACTATGCTTGTTGAGTTTGCAGATCTTTGAAGATTTTCTCAAGATCCATCTTATACTGAAATAAACAATAAATAGATGAGGAAACCTGTATCGGAAAACCTACTTATGACATGATTCATGATATGTGGATGTAATGTTTTCAAGGACCTCAAGAGATTTAAATTTGCTAGCCAAAAAGGAAACAAAAACAATAATTGCATTAATAAGTTCAAGAGTTACAATTTCCCCTTGGGCTTACAATAAAGAGACGATAAAATAAAACTCCTGAAACCTAGAACTCAGGTCTCCCATGGGCACTTCCTCTTTGTGTCTATGTATGAATTCAGGCTTTGCTCCTCGTGAAGTTGCTTTATGAGCTCCAACACTTTCTTCTCACTTGCATAGAATCGAGCTTCACAGGTGTGTTGTTCTCCCTTTAGTTGAATCCAAGATCTTTGCAATTCTTTGAAGTCAGTAGGCATGTCAGGATGGAGAATGGTATAAGGAATATCCCTTTCGGCAACAGGCTCCACAACTATTGGTAGGATAGCTGGATATGGAATCACGAGGTTTTGAGCGCAAGCTCTCACACATTTGAGATAAGGCTCCAAAGGGATAGAGTTCTTATGTCCCAGGGTCTTGATATCAACTTTGTTTACCATGCCTAAAGCTCGTACAAACCTTTGACGATAACCTTGAACATCGTTCTCGTAGTCGAATACAATACCTTGTATAAGTGCGTTATGAGGACCATCTCTTTGAGCATAACCAAATTGTCATAGAGCCAGAGAAGGGTTATAAGTAATACCTCCTCTAATTCTAAGGAGGGGAACATTAGGGAATTCCCCATAGAGGTTAATGATGGTAACATCTTCCAGAGATCGGGTACACCAATAAACATCCAAATGAGAAACATAATCCTTTGAGACCACCTCAGGCCTTGTTCAATCTTCAATACTGATCGGGGAAGGTGCAAAATAAAACACCTAGATAACAACGGTATGCAACACATAAGAGCCCCTCTCCTCCTCATGGTGCGAGTGTGAAGAGAATGTAGAATGTCTCCAAGCAAAGTACGCACATGGTTACGAGAAAGGAAAATTTTGACAACATTCACATCTATGAGTTGGTCTGGATTAGGGAACAGTAATAACCCATATATTAGAAGAGCCAAGGCTTCTTCTAAAGTTTTCAAATCCATAGCCTCCCAAAAAAGTCGAGCCTTCTCTAACAGAAATTTAGCTAGAAAACCCTTGACTCCACTCCTTGTGTCCCAATTAGCCACAATGTCAGACTGCTTCAAATGTAAGGCTGATGCAATTTATTTAGGTTGTGGATCTTTATCTAAACCGGTGAAGGGTATTTGATCAAGAACATGTAATCCTAATAGTTGAGAGAACTCTTCCATTGTGGGAACCAATTGATAATCGGGAAAGGTGAAACAATGATGTACAAGATCAAAGAACTTAAAGAGCACACATATCATGTCTTCTTCAAAACCTGAAGTAACCAAACTGAGTAGTCGACCATGCCTTTTGGTGAATGGATAATTTTCAATAACCCTTGATGCTAACTCTTTGAGTTGAAGATGCACCCTTACAAAGCTGATTCAGATGGTATTTCTGCGAGCGGAAGCCATATCCTACAAAACAGAACAAAGATAAATCCCTAGGTCCTTTAAATGGTTAGTAAAAATGATATGGCCTGATGTTATGATGTTTATGATGTCATTAATAATTAATCGCAAACAAAACACATAAAGCCTTAGGTTTAAGCTTGCATGGGGTTTATAGGTAAGTACCCTCTTAAAGCTTTAGTTGTTTCAACCTGTCCTAAAAGAAGTAACCGGGTTCTAAGGAATCTCAATATCATCAATATTTCTTCATCAGGCATTGTTTCAGCATAAGCATCAAATTGCGACCGAAATATCCCAAAAGTCCGATCTCAATGAGTGTAGTATCGAGTATCAACTAGTTTCAGTCTGCACCAAAGCCAACTATCTTACTACTTTCTAATGGCCAAGTTGTTCAACTAAGGTTCTATGGTCAGTTAGTGCTTCATGACACCATACAGCGGCCCCATATTCTCCTTGATTTAACACAAGGGACACCGGTACCAACAAATGTTCCACACTACGTAGCCATCGTTTTAACTAAATCGGTCTATGTTGTACAGTTTCCACGATCTATTTCTACTTACCTAAAATGCCCCAGATCCGGGTATAGGATCTATACAAGAAATAAACCCAAGCATAACCCAAAAAATGTAAATTAAACAAGGAAAACAAGTAAAGCAATAAAGGTGATCTACCTCTTAATCTAACCCCACTTTTTATTTCCCCAGATGAGTCGCCAGTTCTTTGATACGGTGGGGGAACTGACTTGGTGTTTTGCGTTTTATCGCAAATGTTGCGGATAGCAAGAGTCGCCACCGACTTTTCTTTTATCCAATAAAGGAAAGGGTGAAAAGAACAGGAAAAAACTTTTGAGATTTTTTCTTGAGTTAGGGGGGTAGGTTATGAAAAGGTAAGGTGTTAGCACACTTTTCATCCGTAGTTATCTACGGGCTCTTAATTGCTAGCTCACTTTGAAATTCTTTGTGTTCGTGTATGTTTGAAAATGTTTGAAGATATTTTGAAGATGGTGTTGTACCCCAAAATTTGCCCTCTCCTTTTATCAACATTTCTCATCACAAGACTCTTGGAACTCAAGACCAAGCTAGGGTTTGCTCTGCTCAAGACACCTCCTTGCACTGTTGACCTAAATTACGGTTTGAGTTTGCACAGGGATTTTTGGACCTTCAATGCCCAAATTGACTTTCATACTTCATGTTGGACTCATAAGTTTGTCCATACCAAGTTTCAAGCCTTGAATCAAATTTTTGCCCAGTCAATTGGACAGTTGACCTAGAAATCAGCTGTATTGAGGAAAAAGTCAACTGTGACCAATTTACAGTCAAACCTCATGAATTTTGACCCACATCAACATTATGAACTCATATGAACCATTTGATCAAGTTTGGGCCACAAATCCACAAAAAATTTGATCAGATCACCAAAAGGGCAAAATGGTCATTTTTAGGGTTTTGACTGAACAAAGGCAATTTTTGACTGTTTGACCTAGCCAATGGCAAATTAAGCTCAACCATGGACTCAAGGACTCAAGGACTCAAGGGGATCATCTTTACTTATTCAACAAGTTCAAAAAATCTCAAATGCATTGGATTGACAGATGAATTTTTCAGTCAACTGATCAAAAATTTGACTGTACATTGAAAAGTCAAACTTTGACTTTTTGGTCAAAATCAAGTGCCAAGGGTCATTTTTCATCAAGATGTGTCAAATTATGAAACTTGTTCATCAAGAAACCCAATATTGCAAATTAGGGTTTGAAATTGAAAAATTTCATAACTTAGAAATTTTCTAAGTTATGAAATTTTCTTAATTTTTCCTAACTTTGCCCCACATTTTCACCATGATGCAAATGGATTCAAACAAAACTTACAACATGAAAGTTGTATTCCTCCACAAAGTCTACAACTTTTATTCACAAAATTTTCTCAAAAGAAGCTTGGATCTCAAGTTATGAGTTTTAGAACAAGGGTCCCTAAAACTTTTAACTTAGAGAAATTTTGCCCTAGTTTAGGCATGATTTTGACCCATCTTCTTGGCCATTTTTCACATAGTTCCACTTGGAGTCTCAAGTTTCATTTCTAAGATGGATTATAGTACTTGTTGCAAGATTTCCAAATTGTCCAAGAACTCCTCAAATACATTTGTGGTTAGGGAGAATCGAATGCTTGAAGTTGGTAAAAACTTACTTTGATCCGTGGCATTTTCATGTTGACACAAGTTGCAAAATCTGTCCAAACTTGATTTGTACTTGATTACATGTCTCTAAACCCTTCCACACTCAAAAATTAAATGCAAATACAATGGACATTGGTCTTATTCTGAGCAATGGAGCTTGGCACAATGAATAAATCCATTTATGACATAAAGGTTGCAATACCATTTCCATAAAGCATACTTTTTACAATTTTGTATTTCTTGAGCCTTGGACCTCTTTCTTTGCAGCAAAAAAGTTCCACAAACTCAGGCAAAGGTACAAGAAACTTGTGCATGCTTGGAGATAGCCTGTACAGGCCTACCTTATATCACTTCACACTTTTCTTTCAAAATAAGTCAACTTGCCAAAAACACATAACTTGAGCATCTGATATAATCAACTCTGGCCAACATTCCAAACAAGTTTTGCACATCCCTTTGAGCCAGAAACACGAGCCATTCATCCCTCAAACACTCTTGAGCACCAAAACACCAAAAACTTGCAAAACAGGGCACCCCCTGCAGTTTCACTTCCATCATACAAACCACTCGTGCGTTTTGTCCCAAACCAGTTCTAATACCTTCCATTCAACTCACTCAAGCTATTCCAAACCTCCATTGCCAACTATAACTCCATTTACAGTGTTCACCATTTTCATTTCAAGCTTATGCAGGTTGAGTTCTAGAGGCTGATTCAGGGAGATTCAAGGCAAGCTAGCTATTGAAAAAGATCAAGTGAAGTTCAGGCAAGCTACCAGACACCTAAAAACTTGTTGAGAAGCTCTGCATTGTCCTACTCGAATCCAACTGAAACAGGTTTTTCATCACTTTCTATCTCTCTATTTAGGAACATTTAGCCTTAGGTTTGTGAATAAGAAATGTAGTATCCAATGCCATGAAGCTGTACATATGCTCAGTTTTCATTTATATTAAGTGTGCTAGGAGAATTTCATCCATGAATATGCTGAAAAAGTTAGGTCAGATTTTAGGGCCAGAGAAATTCTCTCTGGTCTTTGAGAGTTAAGATTAATGCTTTATATGGTTAGAATCGTATTGAAATTCTCTACAAGTTTGATATTGTGAGTTTTGGCAAAAGATCACGTTTCCAAGATGTTCAAGCTTGAACCAGGCGCGCGCGCGTTTGACAATGGCTGGAGGAAGAAGATGAAGACTTGGGCTGGGCCTGGCCTTCTTGCTGTCTGCACCCCCTTTTGCTAAATGCACCCCCTGGCCCATTTTCTTTATATTTTGTTATTTTAATTTCATTTCTGATTTTATTTATTTATCCCTAAATATAAAAAATGCTCAAAAATATTTTTGTAATTTTTTCACATTTATTTTTCATTTTATTCTTATTTTTTCTAACATAAAAAATAATTTAAATACTTTATATTATTTATTAAAACTTGAAATAATATATAAATCATACTTTTATTTTTATTCTTTATTTTTAGTCATATTAAAACCTTTTTTCTAAATATATTTTATTTTGTATACATTTTATTTTTATTACCATATTTAATATATATATATATATATATATATATATATATATATATATATATATATATATATATATATATATATATATATATATATATATATATATATATATATATATATATATATATATATATATATATATATATATATATATATATATATATATATATATATATATATATATATATATATATATATATATATATATATATATATATATATATATATACATATACTTTTATTTTATTAAATACTTAGAATAAAAATACAAAAATATTACATTTTTATTTTTATTATTATTTATACTAAAAAACACTTTTTCTTCAATATATTTCATTTTTGTACATATTAATATATTTTTCTTGTATATAAATAGTATATAATATTTACTTTCTTAAAGAAATTAGGGTTTACCCTAAAATAAATAAAATTAATCTTTTTATTTCTTTATACTTTTTTCACATTGAAAATACTTTACATACATAAACAAATAAAAAACTTCTTTTTGCATAATACCTTTTATTTAATATTTATTTATTTTATTTATTTAAATATTGTACATTTAAATATTGATGCATTTGAGATTCAATTTGGATGTAATAGTAATCTAGGGTTTATATTTCTTGTCAAATACCCCCATTCAAAATTATACCCCCATCCCCATAATCATGTTGTAATAGCTTAGAATTTAAGTTCTCGCACTTTTACGCTTTCAATTATGCCATGATTAGAGAATTAGGGTTTGTATGAAAAATCCAATTAACAAATAGTTTGACCTAATCAAAGACAAAAATGCATGAAAAACAAACACAATGCACACTTACACCCCTAGGGTTACAATCCACTTGTTACCTTCAAAAATGGGCCATGATATGCATGTTGGGTACTTTGGAAAAACAAAAACAAAACAAAAGATCATAGTCCCTCGATGATGCTATCTTGGTTGCCTAAACAAAAATCATCAAGTCCCTCAAGAAAATTGCCAAAGATACTTGACACAATTGCTATCATGGTCTATACGATGACCCGCGCCTGTCCCGTTTAACATCCTAACACAAGGTTGTTCACCAAATGCAATGGTGAAACAACACTGTTAAAAGGGTTAAAAACATAAGAAAGATCTTTGAGTAAAATAGGGTAGATAGCTCTAGTTACTTGATCAAAAGCTTGCAAAACATCCTTGCTATTTTCAAACACACTTCACAACACAATTTCAAAACATTTCCCAAAACAAACTTTCAAACATTGAAAACTTTTCAAAAGGACAAAAACACCTTTGTATACATTCAAACAAGAATCATTACAAAGGTTGCCACAACGATGGCCTCTTTTCAAAAACATCTTTCAAAACCACACACAAAGCACCATTTCAAACAATTGAAAAGCAAAGCAAGTGATCTAAACAAGTAACTAAGAGCCCATGGATAACCATGGATGAAAAGGGTGCTAGCACCTTCCCTTTTCATAATCTACTCCCCGAACCCAAGAAAACATCTCAAAGGTCTTTCCTGTGCTTTTTGACCTTTCCTTAGGATAAAATAAAAAGTCGGTGGCGACTCTTGCTAAACCGAACAATTGCAAACACAAACGCGAAACCTCAAGTCAGTTCTCCCACCATATCACAGATGGTAATTTTGTAATGATTCTCGTATCGTTGAGAATGTATACAAAATGTTTATTTTGGAAATATTTTGAAAATGCCATAGTGCGACAAACTATGTAATGATTCTCGTATCGTTGAGAATGCATACAAAGTGTTTGTTTGAAAAGAGAGTGTTTGAAAAGATGTTTGTTTTTTGAAAGTATGAGGTGTAAAAATGGTTTTAGTTTGTGAGCAAGCAATTACGAGAAATCTACCTACTCAAAAAGTCTTTTTTATTTTCCTCCTCCTTTAAATAGTGCTACTTTACCACTGGTTGGTAGGGATCTATATCATTGGATGTGAGGACATGCGTGGGTCGTCGCACAGTCATAGAAGGCAACTTGTAGAATGTTTTAGCAATTATCATAAGGGACTAATATCGTTTAACAAAGGCAACATCGAAGGGTCATCGAGGGACTATGATCTTTTAATCGAGGGTCTTTGCTAAAGCATCCCACGTTCGAGGGACATGACTGTTTTTCATCCGAGGCAACAAATGTGGGTTACCCTAGAGGTGCATGTGTGAAAAATGTGTTGTTTTCAATTATTTTTATCTTGAATTAGGGTTTTTCTAACTTTGATTTTAAGTCTTGTCATGAAAACCCTAATTACTAACAATAATAAGAAAAGCGACAAATTACAGAGTTCAAATGTCCTACGCTATTACAATATTTTGGGAATGGGGGATACAAGTTTGTGAATAAGGGGAAGGAAGCAATAAAGCCTAATTATCTATTACAAACCATTGAATATGAATAATAATAAAATGCACAAAATATAAAGATGAATAAGAGAAAAGAAATTATTTTTGTGGTTTTTGATGGAAAAGGTCTTATAATTAACCTAATCAAACTAATTAATTTTAATTACAAGATGTGATACGGTGGCCAGAACCGGGACTGTTTTGAAATGCTGGTTTGCGTTTTGCATTTGTTTTTGCAAAATGTCGTGGTAAGCAAGAGTCGCCACCGACTTTTATTTTATCCAACAAGGAAAGGAAAAAAGCACAGAAAAATTCCTTTTTTGAGATATTTCTGATTACGGGGGGTAGATTATAGAAATGGAAGGTATTAGCACCCTTTCTATCCGTAATTATTTACGGGCTCTTAGGTACTTGCTCACCATCTTCAAAATTGTTTTCTTTGTGTTTGTGGGTTTTGAAAAGTTTTTGTTTTAACTTCGATTTAACTCTTGCTTCTGTCTTCAAGAGTGTAATGAAGTGTTTTTGAAAAACCTATTTGTAAAAGAGTGTAAGTGTGAAATTTTTTGTTTGTATTGAGCAAGTACTTAAGAACTAATCTACCTACTCGAAAAAAGAATCGTTCTATGCTTTTTCCCTTTAGACAATGCTATCCCACTATTAGTGAGTAGGTAGCACCGTCGTTGGAGTTTGAGGGTCAATTCGAAAGGGACATACAGTCACTAAAGCAACGTTAGGACGTCTTAGTGGTAACCCTAATGTCTTAGATCATTTATCCGAGGCAATAATATCCGAGGCAACCTTTCCGAGGCAACTATGATCCTTTAGACAAGAGGACGACCTCTAAAACAACCTATACTCAATGACCGTTTACCGAAGGCAACCAAGTGGGAGTGTACCCTAGGAGTGTGCATGTGCGAGTGATTCAGTTTCAGATTTATTTATCTTTGCACATTTAAGGCGATCTAACCGTTTAAAATTATACATACATTCTTGTCATGCAAACCCTAGTTATTCATACATCTAGCAGTTAAATATTTGCGGAAATTAAAGTGCGGAATTTAAATTAAACTATTACAAGGCTTCGGGTATTTACATAGCCAAAAACAAACCCTTTGAAATTAAAAGCGGTAAAAATAAATAAATGTCCTAATTAAATTATTACAAACCGGGAGCAGATACAATAATTGGGAAAAATAATAATAAAGCGCGCGATTAAAAATTAGATCGACGAGAAACTAGGGTTTTAACCCTTCTATCCTAATTAAAAAGAAAATGTTTTTTGTTGTTTTTTAATATTTTTTAAGAAAATAAATAGGTTTTTAAATTAAATGCAAAATTAACTAGTTATTAAATTAATTAATGAAAATAATTAAATGACATGTTTTTTTGGTTTTTTTGTTATTTTAGGAAGAAAAAAAACAAGTAAGTTAGTAATAAAACCTATTTATTCTAATTAATTTTAATTACTTGCAAAAATAAAGTAAAGTTATCTAATTAATCAAACCTAATTAAATTAATTAATTTATTGCTAAAAATAATATTCTAATTTTAATTGGACATAAAAATATTTTTTGTGATTTTTTAATAAAAGAAAATAGTTTTTGGTTAGTAAATAAATAATAAATAAAATAATTAGATGAAATATAAAAAAAAGAATGAGAGATGGGCCTGAATTGGGGGTGCCAATAGTCAGAATCTGGGCCCATTTATGGAGGTCCACGTTTGACTTTTGAAATCCAGCGCTGCATGTTGACTGTGGCTTATGATGTTCCTTCCTGGATGGCCATCAGATTTGGCCATCCAGCCACTTGGCATGCCAGATCTTGAGGGAGTATGATGGGCATTAAGCTTGTACGCACATTGGATTGCCTACAAGAAAATATGAAAATAAGAAATGCTGGAGGCAGGGATCGAACCCCTGACCTCCAACCTTCCAACGCCTTAAGCACTGCCTGGTTGCCACTACACCACTTTGCTTTTGTTATACATATAATGGAAAATAATAATAATATATTAAACAAAGAATTATTGGAATTTTTGCGCGAAAATTCAAATGGCCAAATCAGATACGGCCACGTCTTCGTCCCTGTTCTTGCACCGTCGCTAAAGGTTTGTTAAGTTATACCTACGGACAAATGTCCGTTGCTACAGACCTGTGCATTCTCAAAATCTTCCCTGGGCCATGGAAATAATATCTAATGCCATGGTTGAACTCGTCTTGTCCTCCTGAACACAGTGGTATCACTCACGAAGGCCAATTTTCCCTGCATTCAAAAACCCTAAAACAAAGCTCCGAAACCTAGCAATGGTGATTTGCAGTATAGGCCATACAAATGAAATTGAATGATGCAGAAAGTTTGTACATGTTCCATAGATTAAGAATATATGATTAATTAAACCTAACAATGCTTAAAACATGAGATTCAAATTCAAGAACAGGGGTATGTCGTGCACGACTTACAGAGCAATTTGGGACTGGAATGGACTTGTTCTTGATTGCTTTAGCTTGCAGAGAGTCCCAGGAAGCGATTGGGATTGTTCAAAGGTCTTGAGGATGCCTCTAAGTGGGATTTCAATCTCAGATTTTTCTTGCTTTTTTTCAAATCTGGTTCTTGCCTATGCGCTTGTTTCTAACTTGTTTTTAGGTCTGGTCTTGTTCTATATGTACCAAGCAATGCATTAGGGTTGATAACTGCATTCAAATCTTCCTCCTTCAATGTTTTTTGATTTGATTTGATTCCTCTTTAAAACCTTTCCAAATATGGCCTAAATCAATCTTTTTGTTCACACTAGGCATTTACACGAGTTTGAATGATTGGCATCTGTAATTTAAGACATGAAACAATCATAAAATCTCTTGTTATGAATGTTTTGGATTTTATTTGATTTAGTTTGATTTAAATTGAATTAATTCAAATAAAAACCAAAATAAATAATAAAAATAAGATATGGACAAGTGGCAAAGGCTAGAGCACGTGGGCTATGTTTCCAACTCAAAACAAGTGAAAAAGATTGGACCCATTTGGCAAAAATTAAAGTTTTAGGGATAGTTGACTTTTGGCAATTTTGCAAAAAAGGTCAACTTCACCAATGCATAACTTCCTCAATTTTGACGCTTTGGAGGAGTTCTTGGACTTTTTAGAAATATTTAGATGTCCTCTAAGCAACCCTTTTGGTCTCATATCAATTTTATATTCCATGCTCATGTATGAAGCTTTGACAAAAAAGGTGTTTTTGTTGACTTTTCAAAATGACCTATAATGTCCAAATTCATAACTTCTTGTGAGTGCATATTTTGAACTTGGGAGATGAATATGGATTGTAGGTAATTGCATCCTCTTAAAATGAGATTTGGATGGGTCATTTCTCATAAAGTATGAGAAAGTTATGCTTGGTCAAATTTGAGTTGACTTTTCCTACAAAACCCTAATTTAGCAAATTTTGAGTCTTGATGGATTATGAGCAATCCTTGATGAATCATGATCAACCCTTGATCAAATGATGAAATATACTTCAAAATGAGGATGTTGACCAAAAATATTGAAGTTTGACTGTATGTGGGCCACAATTGACTTTTGCCCTAGCACAATCGATTTTCAGGCCTTTGAGCAATTGACTGAGCAAACTTTCTCTACAAGGCTTGAAACTTGACATGGATGATCTTGAGAACATATTAGGACATTGGTGATAACTTGGGATCACTTGGACTCAAGTATCTTGATGCAACATGAAACCCTATTTTGGGGTAGACTGCCTTAGGAGAGAGCTTGTCTGACCAACCCTTGGACTACCTTGAGCAACTTGAGGATCTTTCTTGAAATGTTTTGAGAAATATGGGAGGGCAAATTTTGGGGTACAACACAAGAGAAGTTATCTAATTATTTTAAAAAAACCTAGAAATCTAAATTAATTGGAATTTAAGAAAATAAAACCTAAGTTTAATGATTTGTTTAGAAAATAATTTAGATATTAAGGTTTTAGAGAAAATTGTGAAATACTTATAAAATAAAACCTAATTTTAATTATTCTTCCAAATTATTAACAAAATAAATCAAAAAAAATGATCAAATTAAGTTAATATGTAATCATGAAAATTAAGTTAATTTATGAAAACCTAAACCTAATTTTTTTAATGATTTTATTACTTTTAATACAATTATTTAAAATAAAATAAAATGGATTAATTAAAAAAAAAACAACAAAAAGAAAGTTAATGGGATTGAGTATAAAGGCAATTTGGGGGGTGAAAATAAGAGAAAATACTAGGCCCAAACCAGTTTTCGTTTGAAACAAAAAAATAAAAAAAAGCAATTGTAATGGGCCAGCGTTTGAAAAAGAAAATGGAGGGGTGTCAACAAGTAAAAGCAAAAAGGCCCAGAATCACCAAGCCCAGGCGTTGTATGATTCAGTGAGGTTGGATCTTGATGGCTCATGGTGGACAAGCATGCGTGAGGCATTGGATTTGATGGCTAGCATATCTGATGGTTCAGTCACGAGGATGTATAGCATACGTGCTATGCTTGATGTACTGAATCTGCAAGGAAATAATGTGAAAAAACAAAAGGGTACCACTGGGGCTCAAACCCAGGTCCATATAGACAAGTGACTTAGCGCACGCTTCTTTACCACTGGGGTCGCTATTTCATCCGTTCATAATACAACTTGAATTAAATTTAAAATAAACCCATTCCAGATTGCTTCTTCACCCCTACCTCACGCCAGAACAACACCTCCATTGCTTTTGAATTTTCAAACTTTCTCATTTCTCAACCATTTTCAAAAAATGTAAACATGATAGTTATTTGGTTTTTCACCACGAATTCAACCATGTAAATAACTTAAGCTATAAATCAAAGATGAGCATGAATTTCTATTGGTACCAAATAAATAACTAATTTTTCTGAAACTTAAACCTCAAAATTCTCCATATACAGTTAACATAAATGAAAACTAAAGGCATGGTTAGCTTCAAAGCAATGATGCCTATATTTTTTATTCACAAAGTAACCATTAATAATGCTTATATAAGGATTTCAAAGTTGAGAAAACTTACCTCAAAACTGGAAATCGTGTTTGAAGCTGGAGCACTCCTGGAGATGTTTTGATGATCTGGATAGTTTTACTGAACTCCTAGGAAGTTATTGCAATGCTTACTTTGAGCTGAAAGTGTCTGAAACTTTCTGGAGAAGTCAAGTTGCAGTTGGCTGTTTTTGGAAATGGAGGATGGTGCAAATGGTGTTACAGTGATGGAACATGGCCTTGGATAGGTTCTAAATGAGTTATGGAAGCTTTGTGATTGATTAAAAATGAAAACTCACGAAGGGATTAAATGTTTGAGGTTCAAGGTCAGAATGTGCAACAATGGAGGTTTGGGATGTCAATTCTGATTCCAGGGAGTTTGAGGGGGTTAGAGGGCTATCGAATTCGTGCTATGGTTTGTAAACAACCTCTCTATTTATAGAGAAAATGTTTGGAAGGCTCAAGTAACCAGAATTTAAAGATCACATGTTATGGTTATGAAACTTGGTACTGAAGCAAGCTTGAAATACAATGTTCCAATGTGATTGTAAAAGGGCTTATAGGGTGGTTAGGAGTTGTAGATATGTTGCTTCTGAGCATACATGTTAAGTGTGTTCAAAGGGAGCAAGTGAGAGGCTCAAGAAGTTGACATTGTGTTTAAAGCCACTTTACAAGAATGGAAGTGGTAACTTTGTGCCAAAAATGGAAAATTGCTTTGGACAATGGCTGAATCACTTGGACAATGGCTCAATCAGTTGTGTAAACATTTAATTATGGAGTGATTTTCAAGCTAGAAGCCTGCAAAGCAAGATTAAGCAACATAGGTTTGAGATTTGATCATGTGTTCTTCATGAAAATGCGTTGTAATTCATGAAGGAATGCTCAACTTCATCTCTTCGAATATCTTAGCTAAAAAATGATATCTTCAAGTTGACATTTTGGAAAGCTTGAAACATTGTCTACAACCTTCATGTTGACCACTTTGGCTAAATCAACTTGGAACTTGGTGAAAAATTGCCAAGAAGTTGGGACAAAAAATCTGACCAAATTTGTTAAAGATTTCACTAAGTGTTTTGTTAAAAATATCACAACTTCATGGGCCTATATCTCCTAATCCAAGCATTTTTTGGAAATCAACCCTCGAGGACAAAGTTGTAGAATTCATCAAGATCTATAACTTTCATGTTGAAAATTTTCTTTGAATCATCTTGCATCTTGGTGAGAAATGGTCATGAAGTAGTGAAATTATCAAGGTAAAAAACACTTTTCTAAGTATTGGAAATTTCGACTTTTTGTTGACTTTCATGATTCTTGATGATCAAGTTTGACATTTTTGAAAGTATTGATGATTCTTGATCTTTGAAATTCAATGTTGACCAAAAAGTCAAAGTTTGACTTTTTGTATGTTAGTTGAATTTTCATCAGTTGATCCAAATTTCAACTATTAATCACTTGACCTTTAGAAATGATTTGAGCCATGAAATTAGGTCAAGATATTGTGTTTTAGTCCTTAAGATCATGCTTCAAGTCATCAGGTCATGTACTAGGTCAAAAGTCAATGATCAGTCATTCTCAGTCAAAACCCTAATTTTGACAATTTTGCCCCCTTGATGATTTGAGAGTTTTTCTTGAGGGATTATGATCAAACCTTGTTCAATTAATAAATACGACTTGAAAATGTTAATGTTGGCAAAAAATCTTGAAGTTTGACTATATATTAACCACATTTGACTTTTTACCCAATATAGTTGATTTTCAGTCATCTGAGCAATTAATTGAGAAATTTATGGTGCAAGCCTTGAAACTTGGTATGCGCATTATTGGAGGTCTATGATGAACCATGAAAGTCATTTGAGGCATTAAAAGTCCAATTTTACTTGTGAAGGTGAGCTTGTTTGATCAACTCTTTGAGAATCCTTGAGCATTTGAGATATTTTATGAGAAATGTCTTGAAGAAAAGGGAGGGAAAATTTTTGGGATACAACAAGGATGATCCTCAGAAGAGAGGAAAATCTGTTACACTCAAAACCGTCAGAAGATCTGAGAAGTCCAAAGCTCTTAAAGCTGAACATATTGAGGATTCAGAAGAAGATTCTGATGAAGTTGAAGATGAGTTATCTTTGTTGTCCAGAAGGGTTAACCGTATCTGGAAGAGAAATCAAGGCAACATGTTTAGAAGTACTAGAAGGACAGGTGGTCACTTCAAGTCTACTTGTGATCAAAGGAAGTCTAGTGGCAAAGAAGTCACTTGTTATGAGTGCAATGTGCCAGGACACCACATAAATGATTGTCCTAAACTTCAGAAGTACAAGCCCAAGAAGAAAGCTCTCAAGATCAAGAAGAAAGGGATGATGGAAACTTGGGATGATTTTGACTCTTTAGAAGATGGCTTAGAAGAAGAAAGTGCCAAAGTGGCACTAATGACTCAAGTTATAACGCTATAAAAGATTGCTCCAGAAGATAAATAAAAATATAATTCATACACGAAAGAGGTACTCTCCAAAGATGTATTTTCTGATCTTACTCATTTTAAATTAACTTCTAGTTTACTTGAAATTCTGGAAAAACATGAGTTATTCAAGATTGAATTCAAGGAACTTAAAAAGTCTTAGGAATTCACATCTTCTAAAAAAACAAGCTTAAGGAAGATCTCTCTATTTTAAATGAAGAAAAATTTATTCTTAAAGATAAGAACTCTGCCCTCAAAGGCACTAGAACTCTTCCAGAAGCTTCTAAAAGTACTGATGATGTCATTAAGAAATATTACAAAGCTTTCCAGAAGTTCCTAGCCAGAAGCATAGGGAAAAACATAATGGCTTCTATGATCTATGGCGTGAACAGAAATGGAACCAATGGTGTTGATTATAACTCCTATGACAAATATAATTCTGATAAGGAAGACAAACCTAATACTCTTTATTCCTATTTTGTCTCTGCTGGGTTTGTGTCTAATGATAAGGGAAAAGAAATAGAGGAATTTGCTTCTAAACCTAAGGCAAAACCTTTAGAAAAATCATCTAGGTTTAATTCATGTAAATATGATTATTCCGTTGCTAACCTAAAGTTGTTAACAACTCCGGGGGAACTAACAAGAGAGGACCTAAGAAATTGTATGTACCCAAGAAACAAATAATATATGTTACAGATATTCTTAGCAGCACAAGTGAAACACCTGTCATGGTACCTAGACTTCAGCTGCTTGCAACACATGGCAGAAAGAAGGAATATGTTCCAAATCCTGGAACTTAAGCCTGAAGGCATTATAGATTTCGGAGATGATCAGAAGGGAATATCTCAGGCTCCATAACTAATGGACATGAAAGAACAAGATGTAGTTGTCTTAGAAGATACTCAATCGGAAGCTGTTGAAGCACAAATCCTGATCTTCATATTCCGAGGAACTAGTCCCGGGCTTAAGAATCTATGATAGATCCTACATCTCTTAATGAAGCATGTTGAACAAAGTTTGGTTTCTAACTATACAAGAAGAGTGATGTTTGATCTTCTAAGGTATGTAGTTCTTATTGTTGACTTATGAGATGTGATGCTTTAGATTAGTGAAGTTCTCATATATCAGAAGTGTCCATGGTCAGAATATTCTCTTGAGAATACGTTTGTCCTTTGGCAACTGAAGAGTTTACTTCATTAAATAAGATGTTATTTTTCTGAATAGTTGCTGATTTAAATTAAAGACAACTGTTTTTTCTGAACCACTCCTTATCACTTGACGTGACTTATTGGGAAACGAGGTAATCTTGAAATTAAATTTTGAATCTCTACTTTACCTCTTGTCAGATATTTTGTTTCTTTTTAAAAATCTTTCTCCATAATTACAAAGTATATTTAAAACCCACTCACTTCACCTCACACACTTTGCTACACTTATCCTACACTTTCATTTTTTGAGCCCCAAAAATCTTCAAACCCTAATTTCCTTTGTTCCAGTCTGTGGTTGCATCTGTTCAGCATTATCCATGGCTGCTCAACAACAATTTACTGAAGTTCAAGGTTAAATTCAACAAACTAAACAGGAACAACCCTCTGATATCTTTTTATCCACTCCCATTAGTGAATTAACTATTCTGTCTGAAGCTCTGGTGGATTTCATAAATCTTGCCGCTAATGGCTGCGATCTTCTAGATGTGGTTAATCTTCAAGGATGTCCACTCTACTTCGATCGCATTTATGGACCAGTTCTTATTGACTTGGTTAAGGAATTTTGGATAAATGCCTATGTATCTGTCAGTGGACATGTTTGCTCAAGTGTATAGGGAAAGAAGATCTTCATTACTGAAGAAGATATTGCAAAACTATACAGTCATGACGGAACTGGATCCAAATTAATCAACATGACTACCGATGGTTTCATGAACTCTGTAAAAGCATAAGTCATATTCAAAGAAGGTTATGAAGAGCAGAAACCCAAATATTTTCACGATAAGCTTAGGGTTTGGTTTAGAATTTTTCTGGGTAACATCACTCATCATTGTGAAATACACTCCTCAGATTATATCAACGTAGATCAAAAGTATTATTTGCATGCCATTAACACCAATGAAAAGATAAATCTACCAGTAGTTTTGTTCAACCATCTAAAGAATCCTATTATGGAATCAAGGGATGGAGGACCTAAGAAGAAGAAACATATTCCTTTTAGAAGACTTATTTCAGACATCATCCTGGAAAGCAATATTGCTTATTACTTAAATTAAGAAGAAATGATTGTAGCTGTAGGATATTCTATAAATGGAAACACCTTGAGAAATATTGGGGTAGCTAAAGAAATAGTTGTGGAACCTTCAGAACCAATTGATTCTGAGGTAATGAATAAAAGGAATCATGTTGCAGGTTTTCCTGAATTTCTACTTGGTCGATCCTCAGTGATTAATCCAAAACCTTTTCTAAGAGTTTATCCTTCTAAGAAGAAGAGAAAAACTTCCAAGAAACCCAAACCTGAGAAATCTTCTACAAAAGTCCTAAAGTTAAACATTGTCAAAAGACATCGAGAAATATCTGATAATTATATACCCTCTAAGGTTCCTAGAACATCCAAAGCCAGAATATCTCTAAATGTTCTCAACAAGCATGCATCATCTGATTATGTGATTATTTCATCCACTCCACCATCCACTTTCATTATTTCACCAACTATTCCACCAATTATTTCCACTTTTGAAACAGATTTTGCTCCCCACAAAGAAAATCTAAATGTTTCGGAAGGTAATTCTTCTGATCCTAAAATCCTAAAACCCTCTGAAGACTCCTATTCAGAAAACACCATAATCATCCCTCACCATCAAATTGCCACCACTCTTCCTCAACTATCCTCCATCAATCCATCTGAGCCCATTATCTCAATCACTAGAAATTTGCCTTCTCCAATATCCCCAACAAACATTTATCCCTTAAATGAAGTTGATATTGACACCATTCCTCTTCAAAGTTATACCCCTTCATTTTCTCAAGCTAAACATCACACCTCTGATGCTCAAGATACTCCGGAAGACTTCATGTCAGAAGAGGATATCTTAAAAATCATTGTTGTGCCAGATAGGGATCCCTCTTCTTATTCTTGAAAACCTTTGGCACACTTTTCTAGAACCAACACTAAGCTTATACCCTTTGATGGAATAATGTATCATTTTGGACTCTGTGCTCACAACTCGTTAAGATTCGTCTTAAGAAGATCTGTTTTAAGTCGGGATCCATAAATGATATATGATGCTTGGGACGACTTCAGAAAATGGTTTGATGTAAATTCCAAAATCATGAAAGCCTACTATTCCTTTGAAGCTGTTAGGAAACATAAGGAATGGCTCAAAACTAAATATTCTATAATTACTTTGAGTCTTCCTGCTTCAGAGGTTCCAGTTTCTGAACATGAGAAATAAGGTGCTGTCTTCGTTGGTACTTTAGAAGCTGCTGCTACTACTATTTCTGTGTATGAGATGTTGCTAGTTAATGGTCAAACTTCTAATTTTAAAAGGAAGCAAGTTATGGAAGCTGAATACCAGCTAGCTGGGCTAAAGGTTGTTTTGGACAAACAACAGGAAAACAATCGGTTCATCCATCAATTCTTGAATAAGAAGAATGAAAGGATTACTGCTCAGGACGCCTCTTTCAAGCAACTGTAAAATGAATTGACGAAGTTCATGGCAAAGTTTTACAAGAAGGACGATGCTTGAAGCCTTATCTCTTTGTATTAGAACTTAAGAAAATTTTTCTTTTGTTTCTAAAACAATTGTATCTTTATCCCCATGTTTTAATGAAAATTTTATTTTGTATTATAAATCCATTTTTGTTTTTGACAAAGGGGGAGAAAGAGTATATGATTTTGATAGTATTTACTCTCAAGATCTCAAACTCAAACATGATATAATGCTTTTACTACTAACAATTTGTTTGATGTTTGATTCAGAAACTTATCAAAAGTTCACTGGTTTTCATAGACATGTTAAATTGACTATCAGAAGATTATCATCTTCCAATCAGAAGATAAGATGCATGAAGAAAGCTCTGATGAGCTCAACATCTGAGAACATGTATTCATTAGAATTTGTGAACCGTCTAAAATGAATCATACCCTGATACTTTATTTTGGTAAGAAGTTTCTGATTAAGTTATTGGTTGATTTAGGCTCTGATTCAATGTATGTTTTAGAAGTTGTGAGCTCCATGAAAATATGGTTATTCAAGATCTTATACACCACACTATTCAGAAGATTGTAACTTTCTGAAAGTAAGGTAATCACGTGTCTTGACAACACCTGTTGTTATGAAGTTGTGGACTTTCTGAAAATATGGTGATCAGACTCTGGCGCTTCAGAAGTTGTGAACTCTCTGGAAGCTTAACAAAGTTGATATGTTACTAAGCGTCTGTTTCAGAAGTTGTGGACTATCTGAAATAATGTCAACATGTGGTTTGGTAATGTTTTCTCTATTACCACAAGACTGTTCAAAAGTTATAAACTGTCTGAAAGTTTTGTAACCATGTTATGTTATGTAAGACTATGATACTTCAGGAGTTGTAAACTTTCTGGAATTATAGTAAGTCTGTTGTGAACCAGGCTTTGTTCAAAGGTTGTGACGTTTAGAAGACATGGTCAAGAGACATGGTCAAATGACATGGTCTCAAAACATGGTGTAATACATGGTCTAATACATGGTGTAAGACATGGTCTAAGACATGTCCTAAGACATGATCTAAGACATGGTCTAAGACATGGTATAAGACATGTTCTAAAGATATGGTCTAATACATGTTCTAAGACATGGTCCAAAGACATGTTCTAAGACATGTTCATAAGACATGGTTTGAGACGTGATCATAAGACATGTTTGAAAGGCATGGTCAGTCAGGAAATGGTTAAGGTGCTGAACCTTCTAATGGCATGTTATTATGCACCTTCTGGTGTCACGATTCTAGTTTCTGGAAGAACCGGTAAATTAGTTTTGATGTTTGATGCAAGTCATCAAGATAATGATTAAATAGGTTCTGTTACTTCATATTATTTTGATAGTAAGCTAGGTTTTGATATGAAGACCAGGAATTTCTAGTAAGACTCTAATGAGACGCCAATGAAGAAGTATTCCTTCTTTATATTACCTTGTGTACTGCAAAATTCATTTTGTGAGTCTTGGGCTCAAGGGGAGACTCTGAACAAGCATAAATGAGATTTTGGGTATTAACAGTTTCAGGGGAGCTCGTTAGTTTTACTGAATTTGTGTTCATGGTGATTACCCTGTATGAATTGTTCTATCAAAATACACGGTGTTTTCATCATTAAAAAGGGGGAGATTATGAGAACAAGATTGGTTCTGCATCTGGCATTAAGTTTTGATGATAAATTTACATTTTATCTTAGAGAACAATTGTGTACTCTAATGGTTTTTGTCTAGTGTGTAGCTTTTTCTAAACAGGTTATGGCTCTGGTAAGAAGGCGTGTGACATCATTAGGTTCTGAACTCAACACGCTGGAAGAATAACCATGGTGTGTTACAAGTTAAGTCAAGGTTCTAGAATGCTTCTTATGCAATTGTTCTAAGGAACGTTAGTAAAAGAGCTTTTGATCATGACTTATGTAAGGAAGCTTTTAAGGCCTTCTAAAGCGTTACTTATGATGTTCCAAGTTATGAATATGCTGAAGACAAGGTTCTGTTGAAAGAGTTCTGAAGATCTAAAGACATTCTGAAGACCAAGTGATGAAGACTCTGAAGACAAAGGTTCTCTAAACAAGCCCTAAAAGGCTCTAAAGACTTAGGTTCTGAAGATACATAATTTTGATCCTTCTACAACATGCTTCATCAACATAAATATCAGAAGCCTCTGAAGATATAGAATACGAAGATCGAGACTAAGGGATTGCATGTGATGGTGAATATAAAAGTATAAAAGTATACTATGACCTTTACTCTCTAAAGTGGCACAAGGACATACCTTTTTGTATTATTGTCTACCAGTCTCACCATGACTGTTGGGAACAAAACAACTGTATTTGTGTTTCTTATTCTACCCTCCATTGGATCTCTTCACCTTCCACTCGGGAATGCTATCCCACTTTCACTCAGGAATGGATAACGGTTGCAACAACCCAGACGATTTCTAATGTTCAACCTTAGACTTCTGACAGATCAAATAAGAATACACAAACTCTACAGTATCTTTCTTCATACCAGACCACCAAAATAATTTCCTCAAATCTTGATACATATTAGTAGCTCCAAGATGAATACTCAAACCACTATAATTCCCTTCACAAGAATCCTCTTCTTCAAATCTTCCACATCTAAAACATAAACTCTATCACAACACCTCATGATACCATTCTCATCATTTCGAAAATCACCACCTCGACCCTGATTGATCAACGTCAATCAATCAACTAAACTCAAATCAGATTTCTGACCTTCTCGAATCTCATCAAGAATACCACTAGTAAGCTTTAACATACCAAGCCTAACACCAGAAGAATTCTCTTCACAAACTAAACTCAAATCTCAAAATTGCTCAAGTAAATCCGACTCTCGCACCATCAACATCGACATATGTACAAACTTCATACTCAAAGCATTAGCTACAACATTCGCTTTACCCAGATGGTAGTTCAAACCAAAATCATAGTCCTTCAAGAATTCCAACCAACTTCTTTGCCTCATATTCAACTCTTTCTGATCAAACAAACACTTCAAACTCTTTTGATCACTAAACACATCAAACCTTGGTCCAAACAAATAACGCCTCCAAATTTTCAAAACAAACACAACTGCAACCAACTCTAAATCACACGTCAGATAATTCCTATCATGAACCTTAAGTTGCCTTGAAGCATAAGCCACAACCTTCTGATTTTGCATTAACATGCCTCCTAAACCCATAAAAGAAGCATCAAAATAAACCACAAAAGGTTTTGTCGGATTCAGAAAAATCAAAATAGGAGCAGTTGTCAACCTTCTCTTAAGCTCTTGAAAACCAGCTTCACATTGCAAAGTACAAATAAAGGCTTGACCCTTTCTAGTCAACTGCGTCAAAGGTAACACCAACTTAGAAAAACCTTCAATAAACTTTTGATAATAACCTGCTAATCCAAGAAAAATTCTAATCTCAAAAACATATTTAACAACTTCCCATTGAGATACAACCTCAATCTCCGCCGGATCAACAAAAATACCACCACTCAAAATCACATGTCCAAGGAAACTCACTTCCTTCAACCAAAACTCACACTTAGAAAGCTTAGCATACAACTGCTTCTCCTTTAACACATACAACACAATCTTCAAATGCTCAACATGATCCTCTTCACTCTTAGAATAAATCAAAATATCACCAATGAACATAACAACAAGTTGATCCAGATACTCATGAAAAATCTTGTTCATATATTCCATAAGTACACCAGGTGTATTGGTCACACCAAACGGTATCACAGAATACTCATAATGACCATACCTTGTCCTAAAAGAAGTCTTATGAATATCTTAAGCCTTAACTCAAATCTGATGATACCCCAACCTCAAACCACTCTTACTAAACACACTTGCACCAACCAACTAATCCATCAAATCATCAATCCTCAGAAGTGGATACTGAAGGGGTAAGAAAACACTTAGAAGGGGGGGGGGGTGAATAAGTGACTCTTTTCGTTCTTTCAATACAAAGCTCAAAACAGTAGTGGAATAACATAGTTATTTTTATCCTGGTTCGTTTGAACTCAAACTACTCCAGTCCACCCGCCAAGGTGATTTCGCCTTTCTCAACAAGGACTTAATCCACTATAATCAACTGATTACAATCACACAACAACTGTTGTGACTAACAATGCACAAGTAAACTTATAAGTGACTAACACCACTACGACTTAAATCTAGTCCTAGTCTTCTTGAGAAATCTGACTAAACTTGGTCTCTCAAGGAACAAATACAGAAGTATAATCTTTACAGATAATTGAAATATAGTTTGCTTCTAATCAAGTTATATCACAACTGTGATTTTTCTTAGAATGTAATACACAATAATGTAATAACTATGAGTTTGTAAGCTTTTGAATCTTTCACGTAGTTTCTTGTTTGAACAATCTTGTTGGCTTGCAATAAATGTCCTTCTACTTATAGTAGGAAAAAATAAGACCGTTGCTGCCTTCAGAGGAAATGGAGAGCATTAAATGCTTTGCGTGTATCCTTGCAAAATTCCATTCTCCAAGAAACTAGTTGTAGGCACTTGAGTGTTTTCAGCCGTCTTTGCATTAATTAGCAAATGTCAGAATGTAAGAACATGTTTCCTTTGCTTTGACAAGACACATTGATTAAGACGTTGTTTCAGTATTTGCTTTAACTCAGAACATGCTTTATTCAACTTCTGGTCTGAGCGTTGCTTGCTAAGATCTTTGAACAACGCTTGCTTTCAAGTTATCTTCAAAATCAAGAAGCCTGCTAGAAGTTAGAAGATACATTTAACAAATGAGTGTTCTTACCAGAGTCAGCAGATGCGTTTGAATAAAAGGTTCTTATGTCAAAGAACTTCTTCATAATCTTTGCTTAGCACTTTGGAATGTTTCTTGTCAGAACATTAACTAAGACATTCAAAACCACATTCATTAGAGCATAAATTATCTTAAATATAATTTAGTTATCATCAAAACACTTGGGATAGGTCAGAACTTAATCTTGTTCTTTCAATCTCCCCCTTTTTGATGATGACAAAAAATTATTTTAGATAAAGAAAAGAAACAGATTAAGAGATAAGAATCTCCCCCTGAAATGAATATATCTATGCATAAGACATCCTGAGATTATTTAGTCAGAGTGATACACAACCTTCTTTGAATTTCTTCAGAACTTCTTCAAGAAGATAAATCTTAGCTGGAATATTCTTTCAGAGTTAAATGATACCTGCAAAAAAAATCTTTTGCACAGAGGGAATTCTTGCAATTATGTTAGAATGTCTGAGACATAGTCCCATAACTGTTAAACAGTGATTAGTTAAAACATGCACATTTTCTCCCCCTTTTTGGCATAATCAAAAAGTGTAATAAATGAGAAATTTTGAAAGATTCCATAAAAATTTAAAAAAATAGATAACCAGAAGTACAAACAAAACATCAAATAAGAGACAAAAAGAAACTAGGATTTCTTAGAGACAAGAGCCATCAGAAGGTTCTTGATCTCAGAGGCAGATTCACTTTGCATTGCCATCCAGTTCTTGAACTCTAAATTTGTTTGATCTTGCTTATCCATGCGTCTATTCAAGACTTCATTCTCCCTCTTTAGCTCTTTCAGAGTGTCCATAATGAGTGAGGTAAGGGCAGAAGATGATGAAGCTTCAGTAGAAACAGGGTTAGAAGCAGCAACTGATGAATCAGACTTCACAAAGGTGGAGAGCAGAGTGCCCAGATCCATTGCAAGAGTTGGCACAGGTTCAGGTCCATCCTTAACTGAAGGTTGATTCAATAGAACAATAGCCAGAGGATTTGAATCTTCAGAGTATTCTTCAGATTCGTCTTCTGATATGTCCATCTTATTAACTGGTGTATCAGCAATCAATAGCGAAGACTTCTTATTCCAAGTATCAGCAACTTCTGTCTTGAAAACACGCAGAAGTTTGGAAAAGTTGTCCAGCACCTGAGAGTGGCACAAATCCTGTAACTTCCGTGATTCAGCAACCAAGGTTCTTCTGAAAGTTTCCCATAGAAGATCTATTACTGCGGTGTTCACACTTCTGAGGCAATCTTGTTGTAGCGGTTGTAACCATGCTTGAACATTTGTTATAAAATTCTGAAACAAAATATTTACATCTGGCTGAATAGGTTTAGGGACAACCGTTCTGTAAGATTTGTTTTTCAAGAATTGTAGAGATTGAGAGTCCACTACAGTTCTTAAAAAGCTATTGGTTTCAAGAGTATTTGTAGGTTCAGGTTCAGGTTGGTTAACACAAATATGAGGTTATGATATATCATGAGGTACGGATGGTTCAGCAATATCAGTTTGTTCAAAAATTTGTTGTTTTGGAATTTGAGGAGTTGAGAGTGGGGTTGTATGTTGTGGTGAGGTGGGTGGAGTGATATCAGGAGAAATTATTATTATATAAGCGAGAGTGGGAATGGGTTTTTGAGGTTGTGGTTGGTTCGTAGCAAAAATGTTTTCAGTTGGTAGATTGAAAGGTGGTTTTATGGTTGCTAGAGGTTTATTAATCCCAGGAATTCTCCAAGATCCAGCATCATACCATCCAGTGGGTCTGGGTGATAAAGGTCTGGGAGGGGGTCTTGAGAAACGTTCAGCAGGAATAGGTTGAAAAACAGATGGTTCAGGGGGTTCTGAATGAGAGGGTTCTGATTGGCTGTCAGAATGTTCATCAGAGTCAGAATCACTAAAATCTGTTGAGAACTTATTTTTACTAAGGTTGTCAGCAAGGGGTTCAGATGGTGAGGTTTGAGAGGATTCAGCAGATGCAGATATATTTTCAGAATTATAAACAGGTATAGTTTCAGCATGATTACCTGTCTTCTTTTTCTTCTGAGGAGAGTCAGAAGGTACTTCTACAGTTTTTCTCTTCATAGATCCTTGGAGAACAACATCAGCAGCAACTTGATTTCTTCCTTGAAGCCAAGCTGGATCAATAGGTGATCCTGTTTCTCTGCAGGTCTCAAGATAGTGCAAAACCATACGAGAATGTTCCAACGAGTTGAACATAGGAAAATTAGCAATAGGAATTCTTCTTTTCTTCACAATAGTTGACAGACATGGAGAGGGTTCCACCAGCAGTTTGTCAATAATTTTCCTTTTTAGCAAGTTCTTTCCAGTCATTGTCTTACCACAGATAGGTTCAAGCTCCCCCAGAAGATTTGCTTCTCTTAGGTGAGCAATCAGACCATTCTCAGTCAGAATGTCTGATAATAACCTCCCCATGGGAATCCAATTCCTCTTTGATTTGGGATTCTTCATCCTTTCAGCTTCTCTGGTTTCTTTGACATGGTTCCAGAGGTGTTCAAAAAGCAAGTAGGGCAAATCAATTTTGACAATGGTTCCAAGGCAAAACAACAAATATTGTTGATCAGCATTGATGTAATCAGGAGAACTGGTGTCTTTCCTGTGGTGAATACATCCATGAATAATCCTTGCCCAAATCTTATACTTGTCTTTCAAATCCCTAACTTTGGAGGAACCTTGACCATTTGTAAAAATCTCTGTGTATACCCTAGACATCTCCATTCTTCCAGTGGGCATTCCTGTAACTCTAAGTCCTTTAAATCCCAACAACCTTCTGATTAGATTTTCTGTAATGGATATTTCCTTGCCCATTACAAAGGAGAGAATAACCTTGGGAGTTGCAATAGCGTGAATCCAGAATTCTTTTACCAAATGAGGAAAGACTGGACCAGTAAGACGATCAAAGTAGCTTTCCCAACCTTGAAACTTCACAGCAGGGAACAAGTCAAATCCATTCTCTCAGAGATTCTCAAAGTCTACCATTAGCTCACTCAAAACTTCCAAACTTTCTACCGAAATGAGTGTTGTCCTTTCAGGTATACAGTATTGCTTAGAGTGGGTAGAGGAAGAAGAAGCCATTGTAGTTTTATGAAAAGAGAATTTTTCGAAAAGGGTTTTTAAGAGAAATGTTCAAATAAAAACTTGAGTTGAAAGAGACAGTAAAGAATGAAAGGGTTTTTCAAAGAGTATTTATAGGCATTAATTTCAGAGAATAGGTTAAGAATTAAATTAGAAGTATTTAAGACAAATTAAAATAAAGATTAAAACGAATTAAAAAAAAAAGGATTCTCATCATTACTTGCATTTAATGAATTGCTAAAAATGAGGGAAAACGTGAGATTATGGCTAATCATCAACAGTTACCTAGAACGTCATCAATAGCTTTTGCACGCTTGACCTTTCAGAAACACACCACGTGTTCATCTCCTGAAGGATGCATGTAACAGCTGTTTGTTATAATGAATTTCTGAACTACACTTGGACATGAAGCGTTATAATGATTCATATAGCTTCTGTTACAACTTCTCTTCTAACTTCTGAAGAGTTGTTGATCAGAGCATTCATTTCAGAAAGTTCTGAAGCCAGTCACAAAAAATAAATATTATTTTATTCAGGACATACTTCCATACAAATATTTTTCAGAATGAAATTAAATCTATCTTCTGAAAGGGGTTTAGTAAAAATGTCAGCCCATTGATGGTCTGTTTTTACAAAAATCAAGTTTAAAATCCCCTTCTGAGTATAGTCCCTTATGAAATGATATTTAATTTCTATATGTTTGGCTTTAGAATGTAAGATTGGATTTTTAGAAAGACAAATAGCAGAAGTATTGTCACAGAAGATAGGAATCTTACTTTCATAAAGTTTGAAATCTTCTAGTTGACTTTTCATCCAAATCATCTGAGAGCTACATCCAGCAGCAGATATATATTCAGCTTCTGTGGTTGATAGAGCAATTGTTTCTTTCTTCTTGCTGTACCATGAGATAAGATTGTCACCCAAAAACTGGCAGCTTCCAGAGGTGCTTTTTCTTTCAATTCTATCTCCAGCAAAGTCAGCATCACAATAACCTGCTAGTTTGAAATCTTGTGATCTTCTGTAACACAGACCAAGATTAGCAGTACCTTTCAGATACCTAAGAATTCTCTTAACAACTGTTAAATGAGATTCTCTAGGATCTGATTGGAATCTAGCACACAAGCACACGCTAAATAATATATCAGGTCTAGATGCAGTCAGATAGAGAAGGGATCCAATCATACCTCTGTAGAGCTTCTGATCTACTTTCATACTTACCTCATCTTTACCTAGAATGCAGGTTGGATGCATAGGTGTCTTGGCATCTTTGCTTTCTGACATTTGAAATTTCTTCAGAAGTTCTTTAACATACTTCGTCTGATGTATGAAAGTACCTTCTTGAGTCTGGTTGATTTGAATTCCAAGAAAGAATTTCAATTCACCCATCATGCTCATTTCAAATTCTGCCTGCATTGTCTTAGCAAATTCTTTTCCAAGGGATATATTAGAGGTTCCAAAAATTATATCATCAACGTAAATTTGACATATTAAAATATCATTTTTAAATGTTTTTCTGAAGAGAGTTGTGTCCACTTTCCCTCTGGTAAAATCTTTTTCTAATAGAAAATTACTCAGACGATCATACCAAGCTCTTGGAGCCCGTTTTAAACCGTACAAAGACTTTTTCAATTTAAAAACATGTTCTGGTTGTTTTGAATCATTAAATCCAGGAGGTTGATGGACATATACTTCTTCTTCAATATAACCATTTAGAAATGAACTTTTAACATCCATTTGATATAATGTAATGTTATTTTGTACAGCAAAAGAAATTAATAATCTTATAGATTCTAACCTGGCGACTGGGGCAAAGGTTTCATTATAATCAATTCCTTCTTGTTGACTATAACCCTGTGCAACCAGTCGTGCCTTATTTCTGATTACTTCTCCTTGTTTGATCAATTTGTTTATGAAGACCCATTTGGTTCCTATAACATTGAATCCTTTGGGTCTTGGAACTAGACTCCATACATCATTCTTTGAGAATTGATTTAGTTCTTCTTGCATTGCTAAGATCCAATCATTATCTTCCAGAGCTTCATCAATGGTAGTTGGCTCAATCAGAGAGACTAAACCGAACAAAGATTCTTCATTGATTCTGAGAGATGATCTTGTTCTGATGGGATCTTCTTTTCTTCCAATGATTACGTCTTCTTTGTGAGCTGAAGATAATCTAGGAAACCTTTTCTGAGTGTGTTGGTCTGAGATTCTGAGATTGTTGAGAGCATCGTCAAGAGGATGATCTGCTACGTCTTCTTTTGCTTCTGAACTTTCAGAGTTTGAGTGATGATCTTCTGTACCTACAGAAAAATCAATTTGCTTTGGCTGTGGTTGGCCAAGCTTATCATCAAACCTGACTTAGATTGATTCTTCAACAATCAGAGTTTCTGTGTTGTATACTCTATAGCCTTTTGAGCGTTCAGAGTATCCAAGTAGGAAACACTTTTGTGCTTTGGAATCAAACTTATTCAGAGTTTCTTTGGTGTTTAGAATAAAACAAGTACATCCAAAAGGATGGAAATAAGAAATGTTGGGCTTTCTATTTTTCTACAATTCATAGGGAGTCTTTTCAAGAATAGGTCTTATAGAGATTCTATTCTGAATATAACATGCTGTATTCACAGCTTCTGCCTAAAAGTGCTTAGCCATATTTGTTTCATTGATCATGGTTCTGGCCATCTCTTGTAATGTTCTATTCTTTCTTTCTACAACTCCATTTTGCTGGGGAGTTCTAGGACAAGAAAATTTATGAACAATACCATTTTCTTTAAAATATTTTTCAAAATAATAATTTTCAAATTCACCACCATGATCACTTCTAACTTTTGTGATTTTAAAATCTTTTTCATTTTGCACTTGAGTACAGAAGTCAATGAATACAGAATGTGACTCATCCTTGTGTTTTAAAAACTTTACCCATGTCCATCTGCTGAAATCATCAACGATGACCAATCCATACTTCTTGCCTCTGATGGATGCAGTTTTCACTGGTCCATACAGATCAATATGAAGTAACTCTAATGGATTAGAGGAAGAGACAACATTTTTAGATTTAAAGGAAGGTTTTGAAAATTTTCCTTTTTGACATACTTCGCACATAGCATCTGAGTTGTACTTCAGATTGGGAAGTCCTCTGACTAAATTTAATTTATTTAGTTGAGAGATTTTTCTAAGACTGACATGTCCCAATCTTCTGTGCCATACCCATTGCTCATTGCTAACAGACAAAAGGCATTTTACGTTTTGAGATTTAAGATCTGATAAATCAATTTTGTAAATGTTGTTTTTTCTCTTACCAGAAAAGAGGATTGATCCATCCTTTTGATTTACAGCTTTACAGGAGTTTTGATTGAAGATAATGTCATAGCCATTGTCACTTAATTGACTTATAGACAATAGATTATGAGCTAATCCTTCTACTAATAAAACATTAGAGATAGAAGGAAAGTTACCGTTTCCTATGGTTCCAGAACCAATAATCTTCCCTTTCTGATTACCTCCAAACTTCACATCTCCTCCAGCTTGAAGTTCCAGGCTTTGGAACATATACCTTTTTACCGTCATGTGTCGCGAGCATCCAGAGTCCAGGTACCATGACTGGTGTTTCAATTGAGCTGTTAAGGACATCTGTAACAAATATTATTTTATCCTTAGGTACCCATATCTTTTTGGGTCCTTTTGGGTTAGCATAAGAGTTTCCAGAATGTGATGTATATTTTATATCATGTGAATGTCCAAACTTGAATTTCTTATTCAGAGGTTTGTAAGTGAAGGTCATTTTAGCAACAGGTTTTGGAATGTATGTTTCCTTCCCTTTGGGAGGTTCATATCCAATTCCTCTTCTGTTTTTCCCACTAAATCCATAAATCATTGAAGCCATTTTGCTTCTGTCTATGCTTTTAGCAAGAAAAGTTTGAAAGCTATAGTCATATTCTTTCAGAATATCTTTTGAACTAGATACAGACTCTAAACTAAAATTCTTTTGAACAATTTGAATTTCTTTTTTAAGTTTAAGATTGTTTTCTAAAAGTTCAGATTTTTCTGTTTCAAGTTTCTTAAAATCAGATGCAAGACTCTTCTTGAGTTTCATGTATTTGATTTTGAGCTTACTGTAGTTTTCCAGAAGTTCTGATAAACTATCAGCAAGTTCTTCTCTAGAAAATTCAGAAAATACCTCTCTTTGTTCTGACTCACAGTCTGAGTTATCTTCTGTGATAGCCATTAAAGCTAGGTTGGAATTTTCATCTTCAGAACCAGATTCATCTTCAGAAGAATCCGACTCATCCCAGGTTGCCATCATTCCTTTCTTCTTTCCAAATCTCTTCTTTGGTCTTTCTTTTTGAAGCTTTGGACATTCACTTTTGAAGTGACCAGGTTCTTTGCATTCATAACAGATGATCTCTCTTCTATTTGACTTTTTATGTCCAGAAGATTCTGGTTTATCTTCTGACTTCTTGAAGTTCCTGAACTTCTTTTGTCTGTGCTTCCACAGATGATTGATCCTTTTGGAGATCAAAGATAGTTCGTCTTCTTCTGAAGCTGATTCTTCAGAGTTTTCTTCTTCAGCCTGAAAAGCGTTAGTATCAAATTTCTTAATTGATTTAAGGGCTAGACACTTACCTTTCTTCTGAGGCTCATGTTCATCCAGTTCAATCTCATGACTTCTGAGAGCGCTGATGAGTTCCTCTAAAGACACATTGTTCAGATCTTTTGGCACCTTGAACGCAGTGACCATTGGTGCCCATCTTCTGGGTAAGCTTCTGATGATCTTTTTCACGTGATCTGCTTTAGTATATCCTTTGTTCAAAACTCTCAGACCAGCGATCAGAGTCTGAAACCTAGAGAACATTGCTTCTATAGACCCACTTTCCTCAACTTTGAAGGCTTCATACTTTTGAACTAAAGCCAGAGCTTTAGACTCCTTAACTTGGGCGTTTCCTTCATGAGTCATTTTGAGAGACTCAAACATATCATGCGTTGTATCTCTATTAGTGATTTTTTCATATTCTACTTTAGAGATATCATTTAAAAAAATATTTCTAGCTATGTGTTGATTTTTAAAATCAGCTTTTTGTTGTCTATTCATATTTTTTCTATCCACTTTGTTTCCTTCTGAATCTGTAGGGTGCTGGTAACCATCCAAGACTATATCCCAAAGATCACTATCATGACCTAGAAAGAAACTTTCTAGCCTATCTTTCCAGTACTCAAAATCTTCTCCATTAAACACTAGAGGTTTGTTATAACTATTATTGTTTTATTCAGCGGCCATTGTGTTTTCTTCTGGATCTTTTTCTGACACGGTTAAGTGTTGAGCTCAGAACCAGGCTCTGGTACCAATTGAAGGGGTAAGAAAACACTTAGAAGGGGGGGGGGGTTGAATAAGTGACTCTTTTTGTTCTTTCAATGCAAAGCTCAAAACAGTAATGGAATAACACAATTATTTTTATCCTGGTTCGTTTGAACTCAAACTACTCCAGTCCACCCGCCAAGGCGATTTCGCCTTTCTCAACAAGGACTTAATCCACTATAATCAACTTATTACAATCACACAACAACTGTTGTGACTAACAATGCACAAGTAAACTTACAAGTGACTAACACCACTAAGACTTAAATCTAGTGCTAGTCTGCTTGAGAAATCTGACCAAACTTGGTCTCTCAAGGAACAAATACAGAAGTATAATCTTTACAGATAATTGAAATAGAGTTTTCTTCTAATCAAGCTATATCACAAATATGATTTTTCTTAGAATGTAATACACAATAATGTAAGAACTATGAGTTTGTAAGCTTTTGAATCTTTCACGTAGTTTCTTGTTTGAACAATCTTGTTGGCTTACAATAAATGTCCTTCTACTTATAGTAGGAAAAAATAAGACCGTTGCTGCCTTCAGAAGAAATGGAGAGCATTAAATGCTTTGCGTGTATCCTTGCAAAATTCCATTCTCCAAGAAACTAGTTGTAGGCACTTGAGTGTTTTCATCCGTCTTTGCATTAATTAGCAAACGTCAGAATGTAAGAACGTGTTTCCTTTGCTTTGACAAGACACGTTGATTAAGACGTTGTTTTAGTATTTGCTTTAACTCAGAACATGCTTTATTCAACTTCTGGTCAGAGCGTTGCTTGCTAAGATCTTTGAACAACGCTTGCTTTCAAGTTATCTTCAGAATCAAGAAGCCTGCTAGAAGTTAGAAGATACATTTAACAAATGAGTGTTCTTACCAGAGTCAGCAGATGCGTTTGAATAAAAGGTTCTTATGTCAAAAAACTTCTTCATAATCTTTTCTTAGCACTTTGGAATGTTTCTTGTCAGAACATTAACTAAGACATTCAAAACCACATTCATTAGAGCATAAATTATCTTAAATATAATTTAGTTATCATCAAAACACTTGGGATAGGTCAGAACTTAATCTTGTTCTTTCAGATACTTATTCTTAATAGTCACCTTATTCAGTTGTCTATAATCCATACACAACCTCATAAAACCTTTCTTCTTCTTAACCAATAAAACAAGTGTACCCCACAACGACACACTCCTACGAATAAAATTCTTCTCAAGTAAATCCTCAAGTTGACTTTTCTACTCTTTCAACTCAGAAGACGACACATCCGATATGGAGCCGTCGAATTAGGACTAGTTCCATGAACTAAGTCGATTGTAAACTCCACCTCACGTTCTGGAGGTAAATTACTTACATCATCAAGGAATACCTTAGGAAAATCCTTAACTATTGCTAATTCACCCATCGCTCTCTTCTCATAAATATCCAATGTTGCCATCAATGCTAACAACACAACACCATCCTGCACACACTCATTCACTTTACATACTATCAGGCTGGCAAGACAAATTTATCCCATCCAATATGGTTCCGTCTACTATCAACAAGAGATTCAGGGTGATCAGTTCTTCAATTTGTCAATATGTAGCCGACAACCATAATAGAGCATAAACTATCATTACCAAACTATAATAGCATCCTTTATCTCATGCTCAAAGTTACCTAAGCACCATGGTCCAACTCTTCACACCATAAACATCTTAGGGAATTAAATCTTTCCCCCCACTTGTTTTAAACCCACTCCTGCAAACAAGTGATGAGAAAACAAGAAAGTACCAGCAATGTTTCACACACATGTCGCGTACTAAGGGAGTAAACACATTAGTAACCTGGCTAATCTGACCGGCCATTGCTATGATACCATTATTGTAACACCCTCTAACCCTACACCTCAGGTGGTTCTTGGAAATTCCATCTCACAACACTAAGGAATCCTAAGGTCACCAAAACGCCTCCAACTCCACCCTCATCAATCCTCCCCTCATGTTGCTTAAGAAATATTGGAGTCATAATATTGCCTTTGCAAATGTTAGCTGTTTCAGAACACAATTGTGATTGAATGCTGCAACAAGTAAGTGTCCTCTAGAGATATCTTTTGGACATTTTGCAAGAATTTAAGTTGATATTTATTTATCTACTAAAATCATACATAAATTATGGGTCAAAAGAGAAGGTTATACTTTTCTTGTTAAGGTTGATTATGAAAATTTGCCAGTTTTTTGTTCGCATTGTCATACCACTGGTCATAGTTTTTTTGTCTTGTAAATTTGTTAAAGTAGATCAAGAGAAAGTGGTAACTAATGAGAAGCAAAAACACATAAGGAATAAAACTATGCATGTTAAAAAGAATTATTTAGGAAAGAAAGAACTTGAATGCCTAAAAAATAATACTACTAAAACACGTGTTGATAATAATTCTCTTTTGAAATTTGTGAATAGTTTGAAAAATACAATTGACGAGTGAGGTTTTGAGTATTGATACCTTGCATCCAAAAGACACAGACTTAAGGTAATGAGAATTTGAGTGGTTTACCAGATATAGACATCCAAGGTCAAGTTAAATTGATATTTTCTTTCAAGAGAATCATCAAGAAGAAGTAATAGAAAAGTCACTTCTTTTTTTAGGTGGTTCCATTGTGGTTGTTGTACCCCAAAATTTTCTGTCTCATTTATCAAGTATTTTTTCACAAGATCTCCTTTGGTTCAAGACTGCACAAGGGTTAATCAGCTCAAGACACCTCCTTAAGCATTGATGACTGAAATTAGGGGTTGAGATTGCACAAGGATAATTGAACTTTCAATGCCTCATATGACTTTCATGGATCATTATGGACCCCCAAGATTACTCATGTCAAGTTTCAAGCCTTGGATCACATTTTTGCTCAGTCAATTGAGCAGTTGACCTAAAAATTAGCTGTATTGGGGAAAAAGTCAACTAAGGCCAATTTACAGTCAAACTTCATAATTTTTGACCTATATCAACACTATAAACTCATATGTATCATTTGATCAAGTTTGGATCACAATTCCTCAAGAAATTTGATCAAATCATCAAAAGGGCAAAATGGTCAAAATTAGGGTTTTGATTGAGAAAGGGAAATTTTTGATTTTTGACTTAAAAAATGGTTAATTGGTTTGAGGCATGATCTCAAGAGTTCAATTGCATAATTTTGACCTAATGGAAAGACTCAAAACATTGCTCAAGATCAATTGATAGTTGATTTTTAGTCAACTGATCAAAACTCAACTGTACACTGAAAAGTCAAATTTTGACTTTTTGGTCAAAATCAAGTGTCAAAGATCACATTTCATCAAAACATGTCAAAATATGAAACTTTCTCATCAAGAAATCAAAAAGTCAAGATTTCATTTTGAAAAGTCAAAGTTTTCAAACTTAGAAATTTTTCTAAGTGTTGAAAACTTCATATTTTTTCACAACTTTGAGCATATTTTTCACTATGATGCAATATGATTCCAAAGAAACTTTCAACATGAAAGTTGTAGATCTCCATGAGATATACAACATTTCTTTACACAACTTCTTCTATAAATGCTTGTATCTCAAGTTATTAATCCATGAAGTCATGGTCATGAAACTAAACACTTAGTGAAAATTTTGCCCTAGTTTAGGCAGGATTTTGACCTAACTTCATGGCAATTTTTCACATAGTTCCAAGGGGAATCTTCAAAAGTGATTAAAAGAGGGGTTGTAGATCATATTACACGCTTTCCAAAATGTCTAAGAACTCCTTGAGATCATTCTTGAGTAAGGAGAATCGAAAAGAGGAAGTTAGGGTTTCAAATTGGAATTATAGGTCATTTTGTGCTGAACAAAAATTCAAATCTCAAACTTATGCTGCACAATCTTTGCTTTGCAGGCCTCAAACTTGTTTGGCACTCCATAATTAAATACTTGCACAACTGTTAGAAGCTTCAACTCAAGCATTCAATTCATTGCCCATGCTTTATGTCCATTTTAGGAAGAAAGTGCATAATGCCATTTTGAAAAAGTAGCTTTATGCACAAAACATGTTCTTGAGCTTTGCGATTGTTTCTTCTGATCATACACGACCTATAACTCAAAAGAAGTTTGTCTCAATCATCAATCACTCAGCCCATGCTTGTACTTCATCTTGGAACCTTACTTTCACTTTTCTTCAAAATCAAGTAACATATAAATTAACCTATATCTTGTACTTCTGACCCTCTCAAGCACTCAAGCCTTCTCCTTACTTATGCACAAGTTATTTACATCAAAACAGAGGTAGAAACAAGCCCAAAAACTCTTAAGAACTCAGAGCTGTAACACATATTTCCATTCTTGCATAACCTGACCAAAAACTTGAAACTCACATCTCCCTCGTGCATTTTCAAGCCTTTTAGTTCCTAAAGCTTCTTAACATCATTTAGAACTCATCCCACACCCTGTTACAAGACTGTAACACTATTAACACCATCTTCCATTTTCAAAAATAGAGCTTTGCACTTGGACTTCTCCAGCACGATTCATCCATCTCCAGTACAAACTAAACATTGCATTAGCTTCCTGGGACCTCAATGGAGCTATTCTGATCATCACAACACCTTGAGGAGTGCTTAAACTCAGAATACGATTTCCAGTTTTGAGGTAAGTTTGCTTAACATGGAACTCTTCATACAAGCATCATTAATGGTTTATTTGTGAATAAGAAACATAGATATCATTGTCCTGAAGCTAACCATGTCCTTAGATTTCATTATTATTGCTTGAATAGTTAGAATTTTGAATATGAACATCCTGAAAAAGTTATGTCAGAATTTGGTACCATTCAAAATTCATGCTCATCTTTGATTTATAGTTTTAATAATTTATATTTCTGGAATCATTGTGAAATTTGGAACAAGTTTGATGTTTACATTTTTGCAAATGGGTGAGAAATGAGCAAGTTGCAGATATTTAGGCTGGAGGTTGAAGATGAAGTTATAACATGGACTTGTTTTGTCTTAAGTTTATTGATTGTTGTATAATGAACGGATGAAACAGGCCACCCCAGTGGTACAACAAGCGCGCGCGTATTAGGAAGGTCCTGGGTTCGAGCCCCAGCGTGACCTTTTGCTCTTTTTTGTTTACATTTTTTTTCACTTTTTGGCTGAATCAGGCGCTTGGGCCTCAACCCCCTGGGCCTAACTTTTTTGCTTCTTTCATACTCCCTGTTTACTTTCTAACCCCTGACTTTAATTTTTTTATTTATTTTTCTTTACTATTATTATTTTTATTTTATTATTATTATTTTTATTATTATTATTATTATTATTAATATTATTTTATTAATACTAATAAAAATCCAAAAAATATTTATATTTTATTATTTATATTTATTTAGTTCATTTTTCTTCATAAAAAAAAGAATTAAAAACATTTTTCTTTAATAAATTAATTTCTTTTTGTTTAAATATTTAGATGATTAGTTTTAATTATTATTGTATTACTTTCTTGTGAATAAAATTAATTTAGAATTAGGGCTTATTTTAATTAATTAATATACATTTTATTTTTGCTAATTTAAAACCTTTTCATAAATAAAAGACCATAGGAAGAAAGTTAACATGAAAATCAGAAGAAAAGGAACAAATTTGCAAAATTCTGCAGATTTTGATGCTGTGACGGTCGTCATGGGAGTGTGACGACCGTAACGCGCGTAGTTCATGAAGAGTGCTCGTCACACAGCATTGACGAACGTAACACGCTATTTAAGCGTCTTACGACCGTCACCTTAGCCTTACGACCGTCACACGCTTAAAACTAACGTTATGGAGAATGTGGAGACGTGGGCAACGTAATGGAAGGATTTTCTAACTCCTACAATTTCTCAACTTTACCAACGCCCAGTCCTGGTCTTTCTCCACTAAAGCAGTACAACTCCACGTTCCTATTATTTCTTAACTGCCAATTTCTCTTCTATAAATAGGAAAGATTTCAATGAAGGAAGGGGGGAGTTTTTTACAGAATTTCTTGCGGAAGCCCTGTCAGTTTGCATTTTTATGGTCTTGTTTTATTTCCATTTTACCATTTAATAGCTATTTCCAACATTAGGAAATTGCTATTGTAGTTAGAATATATTTTTAGCCTCAGAATTCGTTTCAAGTTCCGGTTCCGAAGGTTCCAATCTTGCCGACTTGTGGAAGAGGGAGCTTGAGGAATAATATTATTATTCAGGTTTTTAATCGCATTTAATTTAACTTTAATACAATTTGCTTATGTTAAGTTACTGCTATTTATTTATCATGAATGTTTTATTGTTTCCCGATTATATTTCCTGTCTGTCTGTTTCAAGTACCATGACTAGCTAATTTTCTAGAGTCGGGATGTGATAATAGTAACTAAATGGATTAAATTGTTCCTAAGCTAAAATCCAAATTAACTTAATTTCTGGCTGTGACTTTTTATAATTAAAATCAATCTTTTTGTTACGAGATTAAGAAAAGTAGAATAGGTTACGATCAAGACCACGAGAGTGTGAGGTTTTAACCGGATAGCTAAAGTTAGGCATTTGATTTAAATACAGCGAGAGCGCTTTAAAACGAATTAGATTTTATTAAGTTTTCAAAGAATATTTTCTAAACACTTATGGGCTAGCGAGAGCAGGCATATGGCTTTAGGGGTATAATCCGAGATAAGACCACGAAAGTGTGAGTTGAGGGTTTTTAAACTGATAATTTCTACAGAACCATCTAAGTTAAACATCTTTATATGCTTACGTTCGATTAAATCCACTTAGTTTCACTATATTACATACCGACTGTTTTATTATTATTATTATTATTCCCTTAGTTTGATTTAGTTTTCCTCTACTTTAATTTCCCCAAAAAATCCAATTATTCATTAGCCTTAGCTTTACAAAGTAGCGATAGATTGCAGTAGGTTGACATTGGTCTCTATGGTTCGACAATCTTTTATATTACTTCGATATTTCCGCGCACTTGCAGAATTTACACATCAAGTTTTTGGCGCTGTTGCCGGGGACCAACAGTCAATATTGTTATTCTGTTGTTGCACCATATAGACTAAGGCATTCTTGTCCCAATTACTATGTATCACCAAATTTTTTTCAACAACTTCCACTCTGAGTATTTCGAGGAGTCACAAGAATCCCATAAATCCGACCTCGAAATACTATTGGAGAATTTCAATGCGTCACAAACTCATTCTCACCCGAATTACCTTTCCAACTATCAATCCCAAAATTTTGAGGAATCGCAAGAATATTATAATTCCAACCAAACTTATCCTCAACCAAATTTCCCCTACAATCACTACACCCAATATTTCGAGGAGACGCAAGTATCCTATAAATCCGACCTCGAAATATTAATGGAAAATTTTAATGAAATATCAATGATGACAAAGCGCTTCGTGGAAACACAAAATGCGACTCTAACTCAATTTGAAGAATCAGAAGAATCTCATGATTTCAACTTCGAAACATCAATGGAGGATTCCAATGCGATGCTAATTCACTCTAGGTTAGAATCTCTGATGGAGCACTTTGTAGAGACACAAACTATCCAGAACGAAGAGTTTAGAAAACAAAGTCTTCAAAACAGTGAAAACCTTAGGCAACTGACCACTGTGGTTGAGTCGCTCGCGACTCATAACAGAGCCTTAGAGACTCAAATCTCCCATCTTGAACAAAACCCTCTAGGACCCTTCCCTGAGGAGAAATTGGATGTTGTAACAACCAGTAGTGAAAAACAAGTTGAAAATACTAAGGAGAGTGATAATGAGGTTGAGGAGAGTGATGATGTGATTGAGGAGAGTTCAGATGAGAAAAGAGTAAAGATTGAGAAAAATCCTCCAACACCATCTAAAAGGGAGGTTGTAGAAGAGGTAGAGAAGGAAGCACCTATTGTTATTCCTCATCCCTATACCCCACCGTTTCATTTCTCGAAAAGTTTTATGGAAGCTCAGATAGACTCCCAATCTAAAACATATGTGGAGGTATTAGAAAATATCCACACTAATGCACCCTTGTTAGAAGTCTTGCATAAAAAGAGAAAATTAGAGGACCGTGAAACTAGGGATATAATTACTGTTAAGAGGGTAAGGTTAACCTTTGAGGTGGTGGATGAAATCACAAAGCCCAAACTTGAAAATAGGATACTCAGGATAGATCCAGAACCAACACCACAGGTTTAAAAGAATGCACTACCCCACAAAAGAAAGAAAAGAAAAGGTGAGGGATATGTGAGATGGCTTGATAAGTGGCCATGGAAAATGATGATTACTAAAAGTTAAACCCAGGAGTCATTCTTGAGAGAACCACCATGAGTGCTTGCACTCCTGAGCCGTCGAGCTATCGACGTTAAACAAAGTGCTGCGTGGGAGGAAACCCACAAGCTTTTAATTTAATGTTTTGTTTTTATTGTCTGAATTTGCAGAAAATGAAGATATGGATTGCTCCTCACGTATCGGCCATCTTTTGGCGGAAAATTTATAGATGATCATCTCGAAGATGAGCCGGTGCCCATGCATATTCCTACAAATGTCGCTGCTGGTGGTGACACTATTGATGAGTACGATAGGAGAAGGTACTTCCTCTGGATCCAGAGCGGATTTATTCGTGATAGCCCATCAATAGCATTCATACAGGTTCTGTCTTTCCTATTTCCACCTTTTATCAAAACATTGAGGACAATGTCTGGTATAGTGTGGGAGAGGTACCTTTCCATTTTCCATTAAACAAGTAATTTTTACGATATTTCTAAGTTTCAATTCTTCTCCGCTTTATTTAGCCATACCGAAATTTTTTTGCTTTATCTTCGCATAGCCCGACATACCTACCTTAACGAAATCCTAGTTAGGAAGCCGAGAACGATTCAACAAGATCGATACGGTTATGACACCTTAGACTTCCTACTTACGCGATCCGTTTCAATAACCGTTATACCTATATCTTGAGTTTTAGTTCTAAAGTAACCCCTAGTAGTTTATACTAGCAGTCCGCACCGTCTTGACACAAACCACGCGGGGAGCCGATGAATATAAGTGTTTGATGCCTAATCAATGAAATATCCTTCTTATCTCGCTGTTGAAAAGGAAAATTTGCACCAAAATACAAGGTCGTATATACGAGATTAGCAAACAATGAAGGAGTCCATTGTTGGTTGGTTCAAAGGTATCTGGTTCTGAACTTGGTAGGGCGTGCTACGGCTCGATCCCCCACAAACTCCAATTTGGATGATATGTGTAGGGTTGCCACATTCGTGTACCAGACCCCGTGCTAAAAGGATCAAAGTCACTAACCGGTTACTCTACTACGCGTGTTCTAAGACAAAGGGCTTAATGTGATTGCGCTAGAACAAACCGGGTGAAATAGGTACAAGAAACTCTGGGTAGAATTATAATGGAACTACTGGATAATTTGTTTAAAATGGAAGTCCATGACTTAGCTTATTGCTTGTGTCATCAGCGTATCGATAGTGTTTTACTTAAGTATCGGTCGAACTAACGAATGATTCCCGTAATTGCTTTGAAAATCAAAGGTATGTTATGCATGTGCGCCTGATAAAACTTGTCCGATCTTTCTAAATGATTATTTGCTTGAGGACAAGCAAAGGTTTAAGTATGGGGGAATTTGATAACGAGAAATCGTATTGTATAATTACTACGTTTTTAGTCCGTTTTCATACTACATTAATCCATTTAACTCCCGATTGTTCCGAGTTTTTATGTCTTTTCACAGGTACAACATGTTTCAAGTCAATTTAGTGAAAAAGATCATAGGAAGAAAGTTAACATGAAAATCAGAAGAAAAGGAACAAATCTGTAAAATTCTGCAGATTTTGATGCTGTGACGGTCGTCATGGGAGTGTGACAACCGTAATGCGTGTAGTTCATGAAGAGTGCTCGTCACATAGCATTGACGAACGTAACGCGCTATTTAAGCGTCTTACGACCGTCACCTTAGCCTTACGACCGTCACACGCTTAAAACTAACATTATGGAGAATGTGGAGACGTGGGCAACGTAATGGAAGGATTTTCCAACTCCTACAATTTCTCAACTTCACCAACACCCAGTCCTGGTCTTTCTCCACTAAAGCAGTACAACTCCATGTTCCTATTATTTATTAACTGCCAATTTCTCTTCTATAAATAGGAAAGATTTCAATGAAGGAAGGGGGGAGTTTTTTACAGAATTTCTTGCGGAAGCCCTGTCAGTTTGCATTTTTATGTTCTTATTTTATTTCCATTTTACCATTTAATAGCTATTTCCAACATTAGGAAATTGCTATTGTAGTTAGAATATATTTTTAGCCTCAGAATTCGTTTCAAGTTCCGGTTCCGAAGGTTCTAATCTTTCCGACTTGTGGAAGAGGGAGCTTGAGGAATAATAATATTATTCAGGTTTTTAATCGCATTTAATTTCACTTTAATACAATTTGCTTATGTTAAATTACTGCTATTTATTTATCATGAATGTTTTATTGTTTCCCGATTATATTTCCTGTCTGTCTGTTTCAAGTACCATGACTAGCTAATTTTCTAGAGTCGGGATGTAATAATAGTAACTAAATGGATTAAATTGTTCCTAAGTTAAAATCCAAATTAACTTAATTTCTGGCTGTGACTTTTTATAATTAAAATCAATCTTTTTGTTACGAGAGTAAGAAAAGTAGAATAGGTTACGATCAAGACCACGAGAGTGTGAGGTTTTAACCGGATAGCTAAAGTTAGGCATTTGATTTAAATACAGCGAGAGCGCTTTAAAACGAATTAGATTTTATTAAGTTTTCAAAGAGTATTTTCTAAACACTTATGGGCTAGCGAGAGCAGGCATAAGGCTTTAGGGGTATAATCCGAGATAAGACCATGAAAGTGTGAGTTGAGGGTTTTTAAACTGATAATTTCTACAGAACCATCTAAGTTAAACATCTTTATATGCTTAGGTTCGATTAAATCCACTTAGTTTCACTATATTAAATACCGACCGTTTTATTATTATTATTCCCTTAGTTCGATTTAGTTTTCCTCTACTTTAATTTTCCCCCAAAAATCCAATTATTCATTAGCCTTAGCTTTACAAAGTAGCGATAGATTGCAGTAGGTTGACATTGGTCTCTTTGGTTTGACAATCTTTTATATTACTTTGATATTTCCATGCACTTTTGGAATTTACACATCAACGATCAATTGCAAAATAACCAAGTCAGTTCTCCCACCTTGTTACAGAACTGGAGACTCTGCTGGGGATATTTTTAAAGGTGGAGTTACCTTAGGGCTAGATCACATTTATTTTCTTTCCTTGTTTGACTTACATGCTTTACATTATGGTTCCTTGTTTGGGTTTGCTTTAATCCTACACCTGGATTTGGGGCACCTTTCTTAGGTAAGTAGCACTAAACTATGAGGGAACTGTGCGGGGTATACCGACACGGTTGAAAAAGTAGCTATGTTGATGCGATACTTTAGTGTGTACCGGTAGCCTTTACGTAATCAAGGAGAATACGGGGCCACTTCGTGGTGTCATAAAGCATCAACTGACTTTAGCACCTTAATTGCCCAACTTGGCTTTTAGGACATAGTGAGATAGTTGTCTTTGGTGTAAACCCAAAGTCGGTTGATACTCGATACTACACTCATTGAGGTTTGACCCTTGAATTTTGTTTGGTGGCAAGTCAATTGTCTATCGGAACGAGAATTGGGAGAAAGACCGATGATATTGAGATCCCTTAGAACCTGGTTACTATATTTAGGACAGGTTGAACCAACCCACCTTCAAGAGGGTATCACCTTAAAATCCATGCAAGCCTTAAACCTAAGGTCTTTGTTTGATTTGCTTGTGCTTTCTATATCTACTATATCTGAGTATAATCATGACATCATAACATAGCATGTCATACTAAGCATTTCAAGGATTCTTAGGGTTTATTTTTGTCTTGTTTTGTAGGATATGGCTCTCGCCCGTAGATTCACTATCCAAGCCAGTCTGGTAAAAGTACCTCCTTAGCTTAAGGATTTGGAATCAAGGGTTCCCGAAGGCTCTCCATTCACAGAAATACATGGTAGGATTCTCATCTTGGTCACTTCAAGCCCCGATGAAGAAATGTTAAAAGTGTTCTTTCAGTTCTTTGACCCTCTACATCAATGCTTCACTTTCCCGGATTACCAGTTAGTGCCTACTATGGAGGAGTTTTCTCTGCTGTTGGGGGTGCATATCCTTAATGAGGTACCTTTAAATAGTATGGAAAGAGAACCTAAACCTGAAGATATTTCCAAAGCTCTGTCCTTACAACGGTCTGACGTAGTAGCAAATTGGGAAACCAGGAGAGGTGTCAAAAGGTTTTTTGGCTAAGTTCTTGTTCAAGAAAGCTCATCATTTTTGGGATACCTTGGACTTACAAGCTTTTCAAGAGGTGTTAGCCCTTCTCATCTATGGTTTGGTACTGTTTCCTAATCTGGACCAACTCATAGACGTGAATGCGGTTAAGATTTTCCTGTCACGCAATCCGATACCTACTCTGCTTGGAGATATCCTACATTCTTTGCATACTCACACTATAAAGAGGAGAGGAACCCTTCTATGTTGCATACCTCTTTTGGCTAGGTGGTTTATTTCACACCTACCCCGATCCGTTTTAAAGAATGAACATGGTTTGAAATGGTCCCAAAGGTTGATGACTCTTACACATTCAGGCATTCATTGGTGTCCCCGATCCTCGGAGAATGTTACCATCATTGACCGTTGTGGAGAATTACCTAATGTACCTCTCTTAGACATTAGGGGAGGAATCACTTACAATCCTTATTTGGCACTACGAAAATTTGGATATGCAAGAAGGGATGGTCCTCATGATGCACTTATTCAAGGAATTGTCTTCGACTACGAGAATGATGCTCAGGATTACTGCAAAAAGTTCATGAGAGCTTGGGGCATGGTACATAGAGTTGATAGAAAGACACTGGGGCACAAGAATTCTAACCCTCTTGAGCCTTATCTCAAATGGGTACGAGCTCGTGCTCAAAGTCTTATGATGCCTTATCCCTTCATTCTCCCGGTTATCATAGAACCTGTTGTGGAAGGAGATATCCCCTACACTATCCTTCATCCTGACATGCCCACCTCTCTTGAATACTTGCAAAGGGATTGGATACAGCTTAAGGGGGAGAGAGACACTTTCGAGGCCCAATTCTATGCCAGCGAGAAGAAGGTTTTGGAACTTACCAAGAAACTTCATGAGGAGCGGAGCCTGAATGCCTACATCGCACTAAAGAGGATGCATACAACTTTTTTATCTTAGAGTTTTTTGTATTTCTTTGTAAGCCCAAAGAGGCATGATGTATTGAAACTATGATTTATTAATATAACGTGTGTTCCTTTTTGGTCCAAAGCAAATTTAAATCTCTAATTTCCTTGAAATCATTGCATATGCATCTCCATTCATCCTAACATAAACAGGTTTCTTACAACAGGTCTCCTCATCTTTCTACTGTTTATTTCAGTAAGATGGATCTCGAGCAGACAGTAAAAGACCTCCAGGCATAGAATGCTCAGTTTCAACAGATGTTCTTGACTCTAGCCAAAGGACAAGAGGATTTGAAAACTTTGCTGATCGAAGAAAAGAAAAAGAAGGCAAAGAAGTCAACCGGTGTTTTAAAAATGGGAAGAAGGTTCCAAGGACAAGCCATACGGACCCTGGACTTCGCAACGTCATCTATTGAAAATGATAATCAAGAAGGGAAAGGCAAGGAAGCGGCTGCCCAGCCATAATCTGAAGAGGAAGAAGAAGAAGATTACTCTGAGGAGCAGTATCCTCCGGCTGATGACAAATACAAACATTTGGAAGAACGTCTAGGTGCAATGGAAATTCAGAAAGTGCCCGGGCTGGACTTTGAAGAGTTGGGTTTGGTGTCTGGGATTGTTATTCCACCAAAGTTCAAGGCACCAATATTTGCTAAGTACGACGGGGTTTCATACCCCAAGATGCACCTACGATCTTATGTGAGGATGATACAGCCTCACACTGCTGACCGAGATTTGTTGGTCCATTTCTTTCAAGACAGTCTATCCAGAACTCAGCTAGATTGGTTCTATCAACTAGAAAGGGCCAATATCCATAATTGGGAAGACCTTACCGCAAACATTTATAAACAATATCAATACAACGCTGTTGTACCCCAAAATTTGCCCTCCCATATTTCTCAAAACATTTCAAGAAAGATCCTCAAGTTGCTCAAAGTAGTCCAAGGGTTGGCCAGACAAGCTCTCTCCTAAGGCAGTCCACCCCAAACTAGGGTTTCATGTTGCATCAAGATACTTGATTAAAAGTGATCCCAAGTGCTCACAAATGACCTAATATGTTCTCAAGATCATCCATGTCAAGTTTCAAGCCTTGCAGAGGAAGTTTGCTCAGTCAATTGCTCAAAGGTCCAAAAATCGACTGTGCCAGGGCAAAAGTCAACTGTGACCCACATACAGTCAAACTTCAAGATTTTTGGTAAACATCCTCATTTTGAAGTATATTTCATCATTTTATCAAGGTTTGATCATGATTCATCAAGGATTGCTCATAATTCATCAAGATTCAAAAGTTGCTAAATTAGGGTTTTGTAGGAAAAGTCAACTCAACTTTGACCAAGCATAACTTTCTCATAATTTATGATAAATGATCCATCCAAATCTCATTTTGAATAGGATGAAATTACCTGCAATCCATCTTCATCACCCAAGTTCAAAATATGCACTCACAAGAAGTTATGAATTTGGACACTATAGGTCATTTTGAAAAGTCAACAAAAACACCTTTTTTGTCAAAGCTTCATACATGAGCATGGAATATCCAAATGAGATGAAACCAAAAGGGTTGCTTAGAGGACATCTCAATATTTCTAAAAAGTCCAAGAACACCTCCAAAGAATCAAAATTGAGGAAGTTATGCATTGTTGAAATTGACCTTTTTTGCAAAATTGCCAAAAGTCAACTATCCCTAAAACTTCAAATTTTGCCAAATGGGCCCAATCTTTTTCACTTGTTTTGGGTTGGCAACATAGCCCACGTGCTCTAGCCCTTGCCACTTGTCCATATCTTATTTTTATTATTTATTTTGGTTTTTATTTGAATTAATTCAATTTAAATCAAATTAAATCAAATAAAAATCCAAAGCATTGATAACAAGGGATTTTGTGCTTGCTTCAGGTTCCAATTACAACTAGCATCATTCAAATTCGTGCAAAGCATTAGAGAGAACAAAAAGATTGAAAAAAGGCCATGTTTGTAATTTTTTTTAAAGCAAATCAAATAAAATCCAAAATCATTGATGGAGAGGGATTTGGATGCAATTATCAAACCTAATGCCTTCACTAATACATAAGGATTGCGTGCAGACCTAGAAACAGGTTAGAAAGAGGCGTGAGAAGGAGAACAAAAACTGAAAAATCAAGGAAAAAGTGTGAGATCAAAATCCCACTTAGAGGCCTTCTCAAGGCTCGTGACCGATTCCAATCGTTTCCTGGCACTCTCAGGAACCTAAAGCAATAGAAACCAAGCGTTTTCAAGCCCTCCCACGCACTGTAAGTCCGTAACGGTATCACTATATTCTTGAATTCGATTAGCATCATTCTTGCATCCATAGTGTAAAATAATTGTACATTCTTGATCACCATGATGTTTGCAAACTTTCTACAATAGCCAATTGCATTTTAATGGACTGAATCGTGAATCACCATTGTTAGGTTTTTGGAGTTTGTTTTAGGGTTTTTGAATGCAGGGAAAATTGGCCCTCATGAGTGATACCATTGAGATCAGGAGGACAAGACGAGTCTAACCATGGTGTTAGATGTTATTTACATTGCCCATGGAGGATTTTGGAAACGTACAGGCCTGTAGCAACGGACTTTGTCTGTAGGTATAGGTGGTTTAACCTTTAGCCACGGTGCAGGGAGGAAGACAACTACGTGGATCCACCTGTTTCGCCCATTCAAATTTCTGCGCACATTTTTTTATTGTTTTTCAATATTCTTTTATTTCATATATTATTTTTAGTGTTTGATTAATGTACAACAAAACAAAAGTGGCGTAGTGGTGGCCACGTGAGTATTCAAGGCGTTAGAGGCTGGAGGTCAGGGGTTCGATCCCTGCCTCCAGGAATTTGTTATTTTTCCTATATTATTTCAGGTGATTCAGTGCAAGCGAAGCCAGGATGTCCATCATGCTCCCTGATCATCCAACACGCCAGATGGCCAGATGGCCAGATCTGGTGGCTACCATTGGGAGTCCACCATGAGCCCAGTCAAACGCAATGCACAGGATCCACAAAAGTCAATATGGATCAGCACTAATGGGCCAGAATTCTAACTATTCACACCCCAAATTTCAGGCACAATTCCTCTATCTCTTTTATATTTTGTTTATATTTCATTTAAATTATTTTTATTTATTTACTAACCACCAAATTAATTTTCTTTTTATCAAAAAAATCATAAAAATAGTATTTTTTTCATAAATTAAATTTAGGATATTTATTTTTAGTAAAAAAAATCAATTAATTTAATTAGGTTAATTTTAGATAACTTTAATTTATTTTTGCAAATAATTAAAATCAATTAGAATAATTAGGTTTTATCACTAACTTAATTATTTTATTTCTTTCCTAAAATAACAAAAATAGGTCTTGTAATTATTTTTCATTAATTAACTTAATTAACTAATAATTGCATTTTTAATTTAGAAAAAACCTATTTCTTTTAAATATTAAAAACAACAAAAAAAGCATTTTCTTTTAATTAGGAGGGTCAAAACCCTAGTTTCGCATTCGATCTAATTTTCTCGCGCGCTTTATTTTTATCTAATTATTGTATCTGCTCCCGATTTGTAATAATTAAATTAGGACATTTATTTACTTTTTTCGCCTTTAAATTTCAAAGGGTTTGTTTTTGGCTATGTAAATACCCGAAGCCTTGTAATAGTTTAGTTTAAATTCCGCACTTTAATTTCTGCAAATATTTAACTGCTAGATGTTTGATAATAGGGTTTGCATGACAAGAATGAATGACTAAATTTAAAACAATAAGATCACCCTTAACATGTGCAAAGAAAAAAAAAATCTGAAATCAACACACTCGCACATGCGCACTCCTAGGGTACACCCCACTTGGTTGCCTTCATAAACGATCATTGAGTATAGGATGATTTAGAGGTCGCCCTCTTGTCTAAAAGATCATAAGTTGCCTCGAAAAGGTTGCGTCAGATAAATTGATCTAAGACATTAGGGTTATTACGCGTTGCTTTAGTGACCGTACGTCCCTTTCGAATTGACCCTCAAACTCCAACGACGGTGCTACCTACTCACTAATAGTGGGATAACATTGTCTAAAGGAAACGAACGTAGAACGATTCTTTTTTCGAGTAGGTAGATTAGTTCTTAAGTACTTGCTCAATCAAAAAAACAAAACTTTTTCACACTTACACTCTTTTACAAACAAGTTTTCAAAAACACTTCATTACACTCTTGAAGACAGAAGCAAGAGTTAAATCGAAGTTAAGACAAAAACTTTTCAAAACCCACAAACACAAAGAAAACAATTTTGAAAACAATGAGCAAGTACCTAAGAGCCCGTAGATAACTATGGATAGAAAGGGTGCAAATACCTTCCCTTTCTATAATCTACCCCCCGTACTCAGAAATGTCTCGAAAAAGGAATTTTTTTGTGCTTTTTTCCTTTCCTTGTTGGATAAAATAAAAGTCGGCGGCGACTCTTGCTTACCGCGACATTTTGCAAAAACAAACGCAAAACGCAAACCAGCATTCCAAAAACAGTCAGTTCTTCCACCGTATCACAGAACTGGCGACTCTGCTGGGGAATTAATAAGTGGGGTGTACCTTAGGATTAGTTCATATTGTTTTCAAGTGTTTGATCTGTTTGCTTTATTTTTGTGGGCTTGAATCGGATTTACTATAGATCCTAACCCGGATCTGGGGATACCTTTTAGGTAAGTAGAAATAGACTGTGAGGGAACTGTACGGCGTAGACCGATACGGTTGAAGCAGTAGCTACGTTGGTGTGACACTTTAGTTTGTACCGATATCCCTTGTGGTAAAACAAGGAGAATATGGGGCTGCTAAGGGGTCATTAAGCACCAACTGACCTTAGAACCTATAATTGACCAACCTGGCCATATAAAAGTAGCAGTATGCTACACTCATTGAGACCAAACTCTCGCGATAATTCCGGCTGCAAGAAAAGATTGCTAAACTGGAATTATGACCGATCGAGGGTGGTCAGTGATATTGAGATCCTCTAGAACCCCGTTACTATTACTAGGACAGGTTGAACCAATTAAACTGAAAGATGGTAATACCTAAACTCCATGCTAGCCTGAAATCTAAGGGCTACTGTGTGACTTGTTTACCCTTACCATGTTTGCTATTTGTGAATACCTGTGGTGTGTTTCTATCATGCAATCATGCATCATGACACTGCATGCATATTGCATTGGACTAACCATTTCAAAGACCAATGGGATTCATCTTTGTTCTATTTTACAGATCATGGTATCTATGCGTAGAAACACTATTCGGATCAGCTTTGTACATATTCCTACTCAGCTTAGAGATTTGGTTTCCAAGGTTCCTGACAATTCCTCTTTTGACAAAAGACATGGTCACCTCCTCAGTCTAGTCACTTCCAAGATGGATGAACAAATGATGAGCGTCTTATTCTAGTTCTTTGATCCATTACACCACTGCTTTACTTTCCCGGACTATCAGTTGGTCCCTACTTTGGAAGAGTTCTCGGATCTACTCGGCATCTCTATTCTAGAGCAGACCCCATTTACAGGTTTGTAGACAGCTCCTTGGCCGGAGGATATTGCTTCAGCCCTCCATCTTACAAGGGTTGATGTGGTGGCTAATTGGGAAACTCGGAGTGGGATAAAAGGATTTTTGGCTAAGTTCTTGGTTGATCAGGCTAATTAGTTCTGGGACAGTTTAGACTTTCAAGCGTTTGAAGACATCCTGGCTCTTCTCATTTATGGTCTGGTTCTGTTCCCTAATTCAGATTCCTTTGTTGACGTGAATGCAATGAAGATTTTCATGTCATGTAATCTAGTGCCCACTCTCTTGGGTGATATTCTGCATACTCTCTATGCCCGTACTGCTCGGAAACGGGGAACCCTTATGTGTTGTGCACCATTGCTGGCGAGGTGGTTTATTTCTCACCTCCCCAAATTTGTTTTGAAGAACGAGGAAGGCATGGGTTCGGCCTACAAAATTATGTCCCTTGCTCACACGGACATATCTGGAGTACTAAAGACATGGAAGAAGTAGCTATTATTGATCGTTGTGGGGAATACCCCAATGTTCCATTGCTGGGAATCAGAGGAGGGATCACCTATAATCCTTGTTTGGCCTTACGATAGTCTGGGCGAGCTAGGAGGGACGAGCCTCATGAGTTGCTGCTTCCAAGCATTGTCTTTGAATTCCAGAGAGATGTTGAGGGACATCGCCGCAGATTCATACGAGCCTGGGATAGGGTGAAAAAGTCTGATCCGCACGAGCTAGGCATGAAGACTTCTCTCCCAATGCAACAGTATCTCCGGTGGGTTCAAGCCCACACTCAAAAGCTGGGGATGCCGTACGAAGCTGTCTTGCCGATAATTATTGAGAGTACTGATGAAGAAGGGGTTCCTCCTACCATCCTCCATCCATACATGCCTACCGATAATGGGGCATTAAAGAGGACTTGGATCCAGCTAAGGGAAGAACGGGATACTTACAGAGAAAAGTATCATGAGCAGGAGCCGAAGATCCTGAAGCTTACAAGGCAGCTGGAGAATGAGAAAGTCCTCAATGACTATGTCAACACCAACGGAAAGCGAACATGGGAGCGTTGATTGTCTTTTATTGTTTTTAGCTTAGATTTGCTTTTCAGTATTTCTTTTTGTAACGCCTTAAAGGCATCTGTTAAACATTGATTTCAAGTTTTTTATCTAATAAAAGTGTGTTTCAATTTGGTTTACGAATTTGAATCTCTCTAAAGTCTTTGAAATCATATCATACGCATTCCATTCCCATGCACCTCATTACAGGTACCCTTACAGGTTTCTCATCTTCTTCGCTATTTATTTCAGCAAACATGTATTCTGAAACATCTACTGATCAAGCCATCAAGGCTCTGCAAGCTCAGAATGCCCAGTTCGAGGAAATGTTCATGAACTTGGCCAAGGGTCAGCAAGATCTGAAGACTCTTATCTTGAAGGATAAGAAGAAGAAAAAGAAGAAGAAGGTCCTCTTGAATATCGTTCATAAGTTCAGGAACAGATTAAGGCAGGATGTTGATTTATCTCACTCATCTGGAGGGGGAGAGAATCAAGAATAAAGGAGGGCTCCTAGCCCTGTGGTTTTTGACAATGAGACTGACTTTGATGAAGACCAGTATCCTCTGGCCGAGGATAGGTATAAACAACTCGAAGACCGGTTAAGCGCAATGGAGGTCCAGAAAGTCCCTGGTTTAGACTTTGGAGATTTGGGTTTGGCGTCTGGGGTAGTGATTCCCCACAAGTTTAAGGCGTCTGTCTTTGCTAAATACGACGGGGTCTCCTGCCCGAAGTTACACCTCCGCTCGTATGTTAGAAAGATTCAACCATACACTGCCGATAAGAACCTCTAGATTCATTTCTTTCAAGATAGTCTTTCAGGGACTCAACTTGAATGGTTCTACCAACTGGAAGGAGCTAACGTCCATAACTGGGAGGACCTTGCCTCTACTTTTTACAAACAATACCAATACAATGCCGACCTTTCTCCCACACGTACTCAACTTCAGGGTATGTCTATGGGTGCGAGCGAAGGTTTTAAGGACTATGCTCAGAAGTGGAGAGATCTCGCGGGAAGAGTACAACCCCCTCTGGCTGATAGGGAGTTAGTGGATATGTTTCTTGGGACCTTGTCTGGTCCATATTTCAACCATTTGATCGGTAGCTCATCGTCCGGGTTTACTGAGCTGATTATGACTGGTGAGAGAGTTAAAGCCGGTATCAAGAGCGGAAAAATACAGAAGGGTGCTTCATCAAGTACCGAGAAGAAGCCTTTTAAGAAGGAATCTAGTGTAGTTTACAACTCAAGGAGGCATAACCGACCTGAGCGCCGCCAAGCAGTTAATGCGGTGGTTATATCAAGGCCTGCTGTTGCCCCACAAAACAATAATCAGCTAAGAGCAGAAAGGCCACATAGATAATTTACTCGGCTCAGTATGACCCTGTCTCAAATTCTGCCACAGTTGTTAAAGACCAACTTGGTGATTCCGAAGGAAGCTCCAAAGAACTCCAACACAACATCACCGATGTACAATTCGAACGCCCGCTGTGCTTATCACTCTGATAGCCCAGGGCATGATACCAATAATTGCTGGGCTTTGAAGAATAAAGTGCAGGATATGATTGATGCTAAGGAAATTGAGTTTGAAGCGCCGAAAAAGCCTAATTTTATGACTGCTCCTATGCCTAAGCATGGAGTGAATGCTATGGATGATGACTCATTTGTGACTTCCGTAAAAGACATTGCTACTCCATTGATGACTGTGAAGAAGAACCTTCTGTTAGCCGGTTTATTTCTGGGCTGTGACGAAGGTTTCCATCTGTGTTCCGTCCTACCTACTGGTTGCCATCTATTGAAGTCAGGTGTCCAACGCCTGCTGGATAACAAAGAAATTCTGTTTGAGAAAACTTTGGTTCCATTGAATCCTTTTGAAGACATTTCGATAATCACCATTTCCACCAATTCTTCCAAGGCTTCCTCGAGAAAGCCTGTTAGAATTACATCTGTTCCGAGAATTTCTCCATTGATCATTACCATTCCTGGACCTATCCCTTACACGTCAGATAAGGCTTTCCCGTGGCACTATGGGGCTGGCGTGTATTATGACGGGATTAAACAAGACTTCAAGGTTGGAGAGGCTGATACTGATGTCAACAATATTGTTGGATCTAGAAAGGTCAGCCGCAACGAAAGACTTTTCTCTCCTGAAATTTCCCCACCAACTGTTCGGAAGCCTGTTGTTATTACACCTGCCAGTATATCTGCTACTATCCCTATTCATGTTCCAATCATTACCCCTGTCGCCGAGTCATCCGACGCTCGGGGTAAAGGGATCACCGGTGAGCCTTCCTGGATGGAGGCACCAAAGAAGATTACTGTTGAAGCCTTTAGACAGGAGATAGAGGAAATTTTGAAGATCATCAAAAAGAGCGACTATAACGTAGTCGAACAACTGGGGCAAATCCAGTCAAAGATCTCTATGTTGTCTTTATTACTATGTTCATAAGCACATGCTAAGGCTCTGATTGCTTTCCTGAAAACTGCGCACGTACCCCAAGAAACATTTGCTGATCATTTTAAAGACTGTGTGGCTAGTTTGACTGCGGATAACGGATTGGGTTTCTCCGACGCAGACTTGACTGCCAAAGGAAAGAATCACAATGACGCTCTGCATGTTTCAATCGAGTGCATGGGCACTACTCTGGCTCACATGTTGGTGGACACTAGGTCCTCGTTAAATGTTTTACCCAAGAAAGCATTAGACCAGTTAGACTGTGAAGGGTTGGTGCTGAAGCCAAGCAACATTGTGGTTAGGGCCTTTGACGGGTCCAAGAGGATGGTACATGGAGAAGTGGATATTCCTATTAAGGTTGGTTCCCAGACTTTCGTGTCTACATTCTATGTGATGGACATTTGGCCATCTTATTCCTGTTTGCTGGGTCGCCCGTGGATCCATAAAGCTGGGGCAGTAAGTTCTACGCTCCACCAGATGCTGAAATACCCAATGAAGGGGAAAATTGTTACAGTGTGAGGGGAAGAGGAGTACATGGTGATCCACCTCAAGTCTTTTCGGTATGTGGAAATGGACGTGGAGTTCATTGAAACCCCGTGCCAAAACTATGAAGAAGTCCCCCATACTCTGGCGTCGACCGAAACTGTTGCTGAAGATCCTCCAATGAAGATGGATTCCCTCAAGGATGCCCGGGCTGCTGTTGAAAAAGGTGGGTGTGTGAATTGGGGCCAACTCCCTGACTTTTCACACAAGACTGACAAGTTTGGTTTGGGTTTTACTGCAGAAGCTCAAAGGGTCGTTCGGCGTGCGCGGATTGGAAGACCTCCCCTGTTTATCACTAATTCGGGAGTGAATAAGATTGAAGACGATGATGAAGAGTCTGAGTTCAACAACTGGATTTACCCGACTACCGACATCGAATTAAGCAATTGGACGAAAAAGAACTTCGTGCCAATTTCTTTTATTACACAGTAATCATACTTTTATTTTGAGTTGGTAACAGACAATTTTTAAACTTTACGGCCCAGTGTCTTACCCGAGGCACCATGGCTTTGTTTGTAAGGGCTTTATATGTCTCATTACCATATATCATCAATAAAAGCATTGGATGTTTTCTTGCATTACGAATTTTACGCTCCTTGTTTTTCCATTTCTATCTTACAAAACAACTATTTGTCTTACACACACTCACATGTACAAGTCTACATCCACTCTGGATCCCACTAATAACGACTCTGCTACTGCTAGTTATGACTTCGAAAGTCCGATCAACCAAGCCGAAGACGAATGTGAGGATGATTGCAAAGTGCCTGGTGAACTTGCTAGACTATTACTTCAGGAAAAGAGGGCCATACAGCCACATGAAGAGCCTGTGGAATCAGTGAATCTGGGTACAGAGGTAGACAAGAAAAAGGTCAAGATCAATGCAAACTTGGAGCCTAGTGTTAAGCAACGGTTGATTCGGATGCTGCGTGACTATGTTGAGATCTTTTCCTGGTCTTATGAAGATATGCCTGAGTTGGATACCGATTTTGTGGTTCACCGCCTGCCCACCAAGGAAGACTGTCCTCCAGTGAAACAGAAAGTTCGTCGAATGCGCCCAGAGATGTCTGAGAAAATCAAGGCTGAGGTTATGAAACAATTTGATGCCGGTTTTCTAGAAGTTACTTCTTACCCGCAGTGGGTTGCCAATGTGGTTCCAGTATCGAAGAAAGATGGTAAGGTTCGAATGTGTGTTGACTATAGGGATCTGAACAGGGAGAGCCCCAAGGATGATTTCCCTCTACCTCATATCGACATTCTAGTTGACAACGCCGCACAACATAAGGTATTCTCCTTTATGGATGGTTTCTCCGGTTATAATCAGATTAAGATGGATCCCGAAGACACGGAGAAGACAACCTTTGTCACACAATGTGGTAACTTTTGCTACAAAGTCATGCCTTTCGGATTGAAGAATGTTGGGGCAACGTATCAGCGCGCCATGGTCGCTTTATTCCATGACATGATCCATCATGAGATTGAGGTATACGTCGACGATATGATTGCAAGATCTCAGACTGAGGAAGAACATCTTGACCATCTTCAAAAGCTATTTGACAGATTGAAGTTGTACAAGCTGAGGTTAAACCCGAACAAGTGCACCTTCGGGGTGAGATCTGGTAAGCTGCTGGGTTTCCTCGTAAGTGATAAAGGTATTCAAGTAGATCCTGCAAAGGTGAAGGTTATACAGGAGATGCCAACTCCCCGAACAGAAAAAGAAGTTAGAGGCTTTTTGGGACAGTTGAATTACATTGCCCAATTCATCTCACACCTGACTGCTACTTGTGAGCCAATCTTCAAGCTACTGAAGAAAGATCAAGTGGTAAAGTGGAATGATGAATGTCAGGCCGCTTTCGAAAATATCAAGGAATATCTCCAAGAGCCACCCATTCTGATGCCTCCAGTTGAAGGGAGACCTCTGATCTTATACTTGATAGTACTCGACAATTCAATGGGGTGCGTGCTGGGGCAGCATGACGAGTCTGGCCGAAAAGAGAATGCTATTTATTAACTTAGCATAAAGTTTACCAAATGTGAGACCCGATACTCACTGCTCGAGAAAACTTGCTGCACTTTGGCATGGGCTGCTCGCCGGCTGAGACAGTATATGCTGACTCACACTACTCTATTGATATCAAAGATGGATCCAATCAAGTATATCTTCGAGAAGCCTGCCTTGTTCGGAAGAATAGCAAGCTGGCAGATGATCTTGACTGAGTATGACATCCAGTACACGACCCAAAAGGCAATCAAGGGAAGTGTGTTGGCAGATCATTTGGCACATCAGGCAGTGGATGATTACCAGTCTATGAACTTCGAGTTCTCGGATGAGAATATCATGATAGTAACCGACTGTGAAGAACCGGGACCAGATGAAGGACCTGAGGAAGGATCCCGATGGTCTATGTACTTTTATGGAGCTTCAAACGCTTTGGGTAATGGCATTGGCATCGTGATCATATCTCCTAAAGGCTCTCATACTCCGTTTACCACCCGACTATGTTTCAACTGCACCAACAATATGGTGGAGTATGAAGCGTGCATCATGGGTCTTCGAGCAGCAATTGACCTAAGGATTAAGTTCTTGAGTGTGTTCGGAGATTCTGCTCTCATGATCAGTCAGATCAAAGGCGAGTGGGATACGAAACACCCAAATCTTATTCCTTACAAAGAGTATGTACTGACGTTGCTTCCGCACTTCAAGGAGATAACCTTTGAACACTTCCCTATAGAGGAGAATCAGTTGGCGGACACACTAGCTACAATGTCTTCTATGTTCAAGGTCAGATGGGACAACGAGGCTCCCCATATTACCATTGAAAGATTGGACGAACTCGCACATTGCTGCGACATTGAGACTGAAGAGGTAACAGATAAACCCTGGTTTCACGAGGTAAAGAGGTATCTGGAGGCTCAGGAGTACCCTGAGGGTGCATCTGTTAATGATAAGAAGTTTTTGAGGAGATTCTCAGCGAAGTTCTTCATCAGCAATGACATTCTTTACAAGCGTAACCATGATTCAACCTTACTGCAATGTATGGATAAGAACGAGGCAAAAAGGATCATGGTAGAGTTACATGAAGGTACTTTCGGAACTCATTCCAGTGGACATACCATGGCAAAGAAAATCCTACGGGCAGGATACTATTGGTCTACCATGGAAGCTGACTGTTATCAGCATTCTCGGACCTGTCATAAGTGCAAAGTCTATGCTGATAAGGTGCACATACCTCCAGTTCCTCTAAACATCTTGACAACAACGTGGCCTTTCACAATGTGGGGCATCAACATGATCGGCGAGATCAGACCTACTGCGTCCAACGGACATCGTTTTATCCTGGTAGCAATTGATTACTTTACGAAGTGGGTTGAAGCAGCTTCCTTTGCTACTGTAACTAAGAACGTCGTGGCACGGTTCATTCGGAACAATTTGATCTGTCGATATGGTGTACCACAGAGGATCATTACGGATAATGGTACAAATCTCAACAATAAGATGATTACCGAGCTCTGCAAGCAGTTCAAGATACAGCATCACAACTCTTCTCCCTACCGGCCAGAGATGAATGGGGTTGTTGAAGCGGCTAATAAGAACACTAAGAAGATTGTGCAGAAGATGACAGTGATATACAAAGACTGGCATGAGATGTCACCATTCGCTCTTCATGGGTACCGTACCTCAGCGCGGACGTCAACAGGGGCAACCCCCTATTCCTTGGTATATGGTATGGAGGCAGTCTTGCCCATTGAAGTTCAGATACCCTCTCTTCGGATTATGAAGGATGCAGGTTTGAGCGAAGATGACTGGATTTAGACCCAGCTTGATCAGCTGAACTTAATCGACGAGAAAAGGCTTACTACTATTTGTCATGGTCAAACGTATCAAAAGCGGATGATCAAGGCATTTAACAAGAAAGTTAGATGACAAGAGTATCAAGTTGGGGATCTGGTGATCAAACGAATTATACTACCTCAAGGTGATCCCAGGGGCAAATGGACCCCTACTTACGAAGGGCCATATTTGGTTAAGAACATTTTCTCAAGAGGAGCTTTGATTATAACCACCATGGATGGTGACGACCCTCCTCACCCCGTCAATGCAGACATAGTGAAAAAATACTACGCATATGTTGTACCCCAAAATTTTCCCTCTCATATTTCTCAAGACATTGCAAGAAAAATCTCCAAGTGGCTCAAGTTTGCTCAAGAATTGGTCAGACAAGTTATCTCCTAAGGCAGTCTACCCCAAATTAGGGTTTTGTGTTGCATCAAGATCCTTGAGTCCAAATGACCTCAATTTCTCCCTAATTTCCTAATATGTTCTCAAAATCATCCATTTCAAGTTTCAAGCCTTGCAGAGGAAGTTTGCTAAGTCAATTGCTCAAATGGCCCAAAAATCGACTGTGTTAGGGAAAAAGTCAACTGTGACCTATAAACAGTCAAACTTCAAGATTTTTTTGTCAAATTATCATTTTGAAGGATATTTCATCATTTGATCAAGGGTTGATCATCATTCATCAAGGATTTCTCAAAATTCATCAAGACTCAAAAGTTGCTAAATTAGGGTTTTGTAGGAAAACTCAACCCTACTTTGACCAAGCATAACTTTCTCATACTTTATGAGAAATGACCTATCCAAAGCTCATTTTGAATAGGATGCAATTTCCTACAATCCATCTTCATATCCCAAGATCAAAATACGCACTCACAAGAAGTTACAAATTTGGACATTATAGGTCATTTTTGAAAGTCAACAAAACACCTTTTTTTCCAAAGCCTATAACTTGAGCATGGAATATCAAAATGAGATGAGACCAAAAGGGTTTGTTATAGGACATCTCAATATTTCTAAAAAGTCTAAGAAAACTTACAAAAGTTCAAAATTGAAGAAGTTATGCATTGTTGAAGTTGGACATTTTCGCAAAATTGCCAAAAGTCAACCATCCCCAAAACCTCAAATTTTTTCAAATGGGCCCATTCTTTTCCACTTGATTTGAGCTTGCATAATTTCCCACGTGTCCTAGCTTCAGCCATGAGCCCATATTTTATTTTTATTATTTTATTTGATTTTTTATTGAATTTATTCATTTTAAATCAAATTAAATAATATAAAATCCAAAACTTTTATTACCTAAGATTTTTTTGGCTATTTCAGGTTGTAATTATCATCATTAACATCATCAAACTCGAATCATACAATATCATGTGCAAAAAGATTGAGATTTGGCAAATTTGACAAGTTGTAAAGAGTGAATCAAATCAAATTGGCAAGCATTGATGGGAGAAGATTTGAGCCAAGTTTGTTACCCTAACACACTATACAATACATAAGCAAGCCACAAGGAACGAGATAAGGGTTGGAAGCTGCAGAAAGAGGCATAACAGAAATTGAAAAAAGTCACAAAAAGCATGAGATCGAAATCTTGCTTAGAGGTGTTTTCAAGGGCTGAGACCTGCCCCAAACGCTTCCTGGGTGTTCACTCAATCTACCTGGATCAAAAGCAAGCTTCCTCACACACCACAACACGCTGTAAGTATCACGAAATACACCTCTGTTCTTGATTTCACAATTCAGAATTTATGCATCCTTTTCATGAATCAATACCATATTTTGACTCTACATGACATTTGCAAACGTTTGGCATTTTCCAATTGCGTTTTTCTGGCCTGAATGAAGAACCTCCATAGCTAGGGTTCTTCGTTTGTTTTTTAGGGTTTTCTTTTTCAGGAAAAATTGGGACTAAAGAAGGGCATGGTGTTGATCAGGAAGCCAAGACGAGTCCAACCATGCTCGTGGAATTTGTTTTCATGGTCTGGAATGGATTTTAGAATAAGCTTGTGCATTTAGCTGCGGATTTGGATCCGCAGGTAATATTTGCAGGATTTGGAGGTAGGAGACGATGAGCTGTTGTTCTCCCAATGGCCCATTCAAAACCAAGCGCGCTTTTTTTTGCTTTGCTGGCATATAATTTGTTTTCGTTATATTATATTTTCTTTGTGTTATACTTACAAATGAATCAAGGCAACGTAGTGGCAAGGCAAGCAAGCAATCACTTTCAGGACCTGGGTTCGAATCCCAGGTCCCCCACTTCCTCATTGTTTTTTTCTTTCAGGCGATTGTGTGTGTATTCAAACCTGCAGCTCACCGTGCACCTTCATACATCCAATAGCCAGATGGCCAAAGGCCAGATCTGGTGGTCCAAGGGTGAATGTCCACCATAGTCCAAGTTAGTGCACAAACACCTGATCTCAAAAGTCAACAAAGGGCCAACACAATTGGGCTTCAGATTGCTTTCTACACCACTATTTCAGGCCCAACCCCTCTTCTCTTATTTTGTTTTACTTAATTGTTTTATTGTTTTATTTAATTTACTAACCAATTAAAATTAAGTCTTTTTATAAAATAAAAACCACAAAAAAATATTTTATTCCATCAAATTTTTATTTTTATTAATAAACACTAATTAATTAATTTAGGTTTTAATTAGAAATAACTTTAACCTATTTTTTAAATAATTGAAATTAAATTAGACTTAATTAGGTTTTTACTTTCGATTAATTTTTATTTCTTTCTTAAAATACCAAAAATCCAAAAAATAACTTTTTTTCATTTAATTAATTAATTAATTTAGATTAATTTCCTTCTTAAAATAAAAAACAACAAAAAGATATTTCCTTTAAAACCAAAAGGGTCAAAACCCTAATCTTGCGTCCGATTAAATTTTGCGCCGCGATTTATTTATTTTTATCATATTAATGTACTTGCTCCCGATTTGTAATAGTAAATAGGACCTTTACTTATTTTTTATCGCTTTATTTATTTTTAAAGGGTTTGTCTTTGGCGCTGTAAATACCCGACGCCTTGTAATTTAAATTCCGCATTTTATTTCCTGGAAATTATAACTGTTAGATGTTTGATAATAGGATGGCATGACAAGATTGAATGTGTTAACCTAAAATCAACTTAGATCACCCATAACATGTACAAAGACAAAAATAACTGAAAACGACACACTTGCACATGCGCACTCTTAGGGTACACCCCACTTGGTTGCCTTCGTACACGGTCCTTGAGTATAGGTCGCTTTAGAGGTCGCCCTCTTGTCTAAAAGATCATAGTTGCCTCGAAACAGTTGCCTCGAATATAATTGCCTCAAACAAAATGATCTAAGACATTAGGGTTACCGCTAAGGCGTCCTAACATTGCTTTCGTGACCGTCTGTCCCTTATTCGAATTGACCCTCAAACTCCAACGACGGTGCTACCTACTCACTAATAGTAGGATAGCATTGTCTAAGGGAAATTAGCATAAGAACGATTCCTTTTTCGAGTAGGTAGATGGTTCTTAGATAGTTGCTCTTTCAAAAACAAAACTTTTTTCCACACTTACACTCCTTTTCGAACAAAGTTTTCAAAAACACTTCATACGCTATTGAGGACAGAAGCAAGAGTTAAATCGAAGTTTTAAAACAAAAACTTTTTCAAAACCCACAATCACAAAGAAAACCATTTTGAAAACAGAATGAGCAAGCACCTAAGAGCCCGTAGATAACTACGGATAGAAAGGGTGCTAACACCTTCCCTTTCTATAATCTACCCCCCGAACCCGAGAACTATCTCAAAAAAAGGAATTTTTCTGTGCTTTTTTCCTTTCCTTGTTGGATAAAATAAAAGTCGGTGGCGACTCTTTCTTACCGCGACATTTTGCGAAAACAAACGCAAAACGCAAACCAACATTCCAAAAAACAGTCAGTTCTTCCCACCGTATCACAGAACTGGAGACTCTGCTGGGGACGCTTATAAGTGGGGTGTACCTTAGGAATAGTTCATATTGTTTTCAATTTCTTGACTTATATGCTTTATCTTTGTGGGTTTGAGTCAGAGTTACTGTAGATCCTAACCCGGATCTGGGGGACACCCTTTAGGTAAGTAGCAATAAACTGTGAGGGAATTGTACGGCGTAGACCGATACGGTTGAAGCAGTAGCTACGTTGGTGTGGCATTTTAGTTTGTACCGATATCCCTTGTGGCGCAACAAGGAGAGTATGGGGCTGCTAATGGGTCATTAAGCATCAACTGACCTTAGAACCTATAATTGACCAACTTGGCCATAGAAAAGTAGCAGTATGCTACACTCATTTAGACCATACTCTCGTGATGATTCCGGCCGCAAGAAAAGGTTGCTAAACTGGAATTATGACCGATCGAGGATGGTCAGTGATATTGAGAACCTCTAGAACCCGATTACTATTACTAGGGCAAGTTGAACCAACTGAACTTCAAGAGGGTAATACCTAGACCCCATGCAAGCCTAAACTTAAGGTTGTTTGTATGACTTGTGTGCTTTCAAACTTGAACTACTTGCACATTTTTATCATCTGACAACATGAGTTCCTTGTAGGTTTTATTTACCGTCCTTATCCAATAATTTGGATTTATTGCAGGGTTTACTTACAGAACCTCACACTTTTGCATAAACGCATAGCATGCACATCATAACATCATGCCTTAACATTTCCTTAACCATTTCAAGGATCTCAAGGGTTTGTGATGCAGGTTATGGTAAATCAAATGTCTAGCAAGGGGCAAAGTGGATTTATTTTCCTCTAGCCAATGTCGTCTAGAGATCAAAACACGATGACTTGAGTCGGTGGCTATGACCCACTCGATATGGTGAGCTTGACTCTTGAAGAAGGACTCTTAACGACACGAAGTTTCTTCAATCAAACTGCAAAATTCAAATTCTAACAATTTCTTGTGTACCCCGCGAGATCCTTGAAAACATTGCATACATACATATCATTGCATAACAGGTCTTCTAATACAGGTCTCTCATGTTCTCGCTGTTTATTTCAGCAATGGCTCTCAAACAAGACAACAGAGACCTTTAAACTCGAGAAGCTCAGTTCAGGGAAATCTTCCTAAACCTATCCAAGGGGCAGGAAGAGTTGAAAACACTCCTCGTTGGGAACTTGGTCAAGAAAAGTCCTGAAGACAATAAGGATGAGCGGTTGAAGCAACTGCAAACTGAGGTAGATACAATAAGAACCCAAATGCTGGGGCAGATGGCCCTTATCCAAAGCTTAGCCCGAGAACAAGAAGAGCTGAGAACCATTATCAACCGGCTTCGTCAAGACAAACACAACAGTATGAAGCAAACGGTCGAGGCCGGGGACCAAGTCATTAATCAACTTCCGAGAAGTCAAAGATTTGGTTTAATGAAGAATGAACCTCTCCAAGTTACTACTACCTCACGGGTACAACAACAACCTCGCCATAAACAACGGGTCAATCAGAGTAAGCCAGATACACCCAAGAGACAGTTTACCAAGCTCAACATGCCGCTGTCTCAAGCTTTACAACACCGGTTGAGGATGAATCTAGTGACGTTGATAGGACCTCATCCGAATCCCAAGACTTCTTCACCTAACTACAATCCTGATGCGAGGTGTGCATATCACTCTAACAGTCCAGGGCATGATACTGACGACTGTTGGAAGTTGAAGTACAAAATTTAAAACCTGATTGATGAAGGAGCATTGGAATTCACACAAGATGGTCAACTGGAATGTTTTTGTCAATTCTCCAAGGCTCACCATTTGAAGTGACAAGTTCTGACAAGAGAGGCTTTTGTTCATTAGAATTTTCAATTTGTAATTTTCTTTTGATTGTTCGAATATTTATTCATGTCAAACTTTGTTACTTTATCAATGCATTGCATATGTCTGTTTTGAATCAATCCATTCGTATTCACTATATTTAAATTGATTTCCTTTTGATGTTCAACTCTCAATTTAAAAACTCTAAGCCTTTAGAGGGAGGATGACGAAAATGATATTAAAATCTCTACAATATGCTTTTGAACAGACCATGCTGACGAGGTACAGGCATTGTTTCAAATCCTAAACAGTGGAGTTATAAGGAAGATAATCCCTAGTCAACCCCTTTGAGCCAAAGAAGTTGGAGTTTTTCTTTTCACAAATTAAAACCCTTAATTATAACCTGGGGCAGGATAGTTTTCTTAGTTAATCCAGGTGCACAATGAATGGCATCAAAGAAGTCTTTTCGAAACAAAAGACGGTGATGGTTCCCTATAATCGTTAAGATAGGCAGTCAGTATCTCTCGAAATAAAAGCCCATTAAGTCAAAACCTATGAAGGATACTTAAGAAAAACTGGGGCATCCCGCTGACTATAAACACAAAAACACACAGTTCAGGAAAAAGACAAGGATAATAAAATAAAAAAGAAAGAGGTCCTACAAACTCTCAACAAAAATGACTTCCTGTTCAAAATAAATTTTCAGTATCCGAACCATCACTGAAATATCAGAGCAAAAACTCAAGCGGGATCTAAAATGCACAATTAGCTGAGTTTAGGATCGAAGAACATCATGAAGAACGGGTGGGTACAAATAAAATTTGAGCCTTTATCCTTTGTTTCTTAAACCATGAACCAGGCCATGTTATAACCCTTAAAAGTCCTAGCTGAAGCATGGGTTAGTTCGAAAGCATACTGTTACAAAAGGTATCCTGACTCTGGTAGGGCTTGCTGTAAATCCTGAGTTGACGTCACATTTTACAAAATTTTCCTATCTTACTGAAAAAATTCATTTTTAAAAACTTCAAGACAGACATCAGCTTTGCATTCTTAAAATAACATTGTTTGCATATGACTATTTGTTCAAACAGCAGAGAAATTCGCGCGACGAATATCTAGTGAACAAAAACCTTTTCAATAAAATGGGCCACCTCAAGTGAAAAAAAAAGCACTTCCAACCAAGGGGCAGACACGATCATTGTCCATCATCCGGGGAAGTTAAGTCAAGATTCAAGGAATCTCTCAACGATGCCAAATAGCCAGGGGAAAATCTCCATCTGAATCGCTTGGGGCATTAGACATGGATTCCCGCAACAAATCTTGCATGATCAAACGAACATCTTCTGGTAGTATGGCAACACAACACTACCAAAAGTGACAACTCCCTACACCCTGAGAGCGTGGACATAGTAAAAAAAAGTACTACGCATAATCAAAGACCCGCTAGGTCGACTGGCCTAGGCAAAAATAAGGGCTTCCCGGCGAACCAAAAGGGTTCGGGCAAAAATAAGGGATGAAAATGAAAAAAAAAGGATATACACCCGGCAAGTCGAAAACCTGAAAAGGCGACTTGGGCAAAAAAGGGTATCCCGGTGGACTGAAAACCCGAAAGGGCGGTCCAGGAAAAAGTTAGAGATTAAAGCGTACGACTATGTCCCGTCATCTCGTCACTTGCCTACCAGAAGAATATTTATCATTTCAATCGGCAATTACCAAGCACCTCATAGGTTGGAATAATACTCGATCCACAAGGCCTCCACAGGAACCTTCTCCCGCAGATACAGGGGCAGAAAAGTCTCGATGCAAAGCCATTGTCATATCCTTAGCACGCGTCCCAGTAACATTCACTCCCTGCGGAGTAAGAAAAAGACAATAATGTTAACTCTCCCCAGCTGAGACTCGCAACCGCGGATGAGTCGGCAATATTCTCCCTAAGCAGAGTTTATCTACCATCAACACTGAAAAGTCTTATTATCCCCGACGGAGTATAAAATATCCCCAACGGAGTTTGAAATTTTCCCAGCGCAGTCTGAAAAAAGCTTCCCCAGTGGAATTTGGAGGATCATCCCCAGCAGACTTTGGAAGGTTGTCCCCAACATAGCTCAAAGGATTATCCCCACAAGAGTCTAAAAGGTTATCCCCAGTGAAGTCACAGTCGAAAGATCATCCCCAGTGGAGTTCTTTCCTTTCACAAACAGAATTCAAATCCCCAGCAGGATTCAAAATCACCAGCAACGATAATTCATCCCCAATGGAATTTATCGGTGGAATCCTCAGCAGAGCATCTCTTCTCCAGAGTAATTTCCTCTTCAGTTTATTCCCCAACGGAGTTATCCTCTCCTACAGGTTTATTCTCGCAATCATCTTCGTTTTCCATCCCCAGCGGAAATAAAGAATTCAACTTTATTCTCCAGCAGCTATCCGGGATTTATTTTTCCCCGGCAAAAACATTACATTTCCATACATAATGATACATGCACATACGCATCATACAACACAATCTCATTTATTTTGAGAACATCATTGCTTGGTATATATCATGCATTGCATACAACTTACCTTTATCTTTCAGGAAGGATGTCGTTAAGTTCTCAGCTATGTCGAAGTACTGACCGGTTCTTAAATCTCAACTGAATTAGTCTCGGTTGAATTACAGATAAGGTTCTAAATCTCGACAATTTTCCTCCGTCGAAGTGTGGACGAGTTCTTAAATCTCAACAGAATTATACTCCGTTGAAGTAACAGACAGTCCTAGATCTTGATGAAGATGTTTCCCTCAGTCGAAGTACTGATCGGTTCTTAAATCTCAACTGAATTAGTCTCGGTTGAATTACAGATAAGGTTCTAAATCTCGACAACTTTCCTCTGTCAAAGTGTGGACGAGTTCTTAAATCTAAACAGAATTATACTCCATTGAAGTAACAGACAGTCCTAGATTTTGATGAAGATGTTTCCCCCAGTCAAAGTACTGACCGGTTCTTAAATCTCAACTGAATTAGTCTCGGTTGAATTACAGATAAGGTTCTAAATCTCGATAATTTTCCTCCGTCGAAGTGTGGACGAGTTCTTAAATCTCAACAGAATTATACTCTGTTGAAGTAACAGACAATCCTAGATCTTGATGAAGATGTTTCCCTCTATGATACGGTGGGAGAACTGACTTGAAGTTTTGCGTTTGTATTCGCAAATGTTTCGGTTGAGCAAGAGTCGCCACCGACTTTTTATTTTATCCTAAGGAAAGGTTAAAAAGCACAGCAAAAACCTTTTGAGATGTTTTCTTGGGTTCGGGGAGTAGATTATAGAAAGGGAAGGTATTAGCACCCTTTCTATCCATGGTTATCCATGGGCTCTTAGTTACTTGCTTAAATCACTTGCCTTTTGTTTTCAATTGTTTGAAATGGTGCTCGTGTGTGTGGGTTTGAAAATGTTTTGAAAAGAAACCAATGTGGTGGCAACCTTTGTAGTGATCCATGTGGGGATGTATACAAAGATGTATGTCTTTTGAAAAGGTTTTCATTTGTTTTTGAAAGTTGTTTTGAAAGTGTTGTGAGATGTGGTTTTAGAAAATAGGCAAGTGTTTTGTTTTTGCAAGTTTTGATTCAAGTGACTAAGAGGTTATCTACTCCTAAATTTCTCAAAGTTTATTGCTATGTTTTAACCCTTTTAACAAGTTTGTTCCACCATTGAATTTGGTGGACAACCTTATGTTAGGATGTGAAAGGGACAGGCGCGGGTCATCGTTTAGACCATAATTGCAATGGCGTTAAATGTCTTTGGGCAATTCTCTTTAAGGGACTTGATCATTTATTTTTGTTTGTTTTGAAAAGTTTTATCGAGGGACTATGATCATTCAATTTGTTTGTTTTGCCCAAAGAGACCTAACATGCAATATGGCCCAATTTTGAAAGGCAACAAGTGGAATACCCTAGGGGGTGCAAGTGTGATTTGTGTGTCCATTTTCATGCTTGTTTATCTTGAGATTAGGTCACAACTATTTTTTTGTCGTTTTTTCGCATACAAACCCTAATTCTAACATGTTATCATTAGAAAGCAATAAAGTGCGAAAATAAATTTACTAAGCTATTACAAAACCAAATATGGGGAGGGGGTACAAATGTTCAAATGGGGATATTGACAAGTAATGTAAATCTAAATTATTACATCATTTTTGAATGTTTGCAAAGTAAATAAATTGCATAATTAAATGGAAATTAAATAAATATGCAAAATGCGAAAGAGAAAGTTTTTATGTGTATGAAAAAAAAGTATGGTTTATGTAAAATAAAAATAAGAAAATAAAAAGGTATTATTTTGAGTATTTTCAACTTCTAGGGCAAAAATCCTAATTTTAAAGAAAATGTATTATTATCTAATTTAATACAAGTATTTATTTATTATTTACAAAAATAAAAAATAAAATGAAGTATATTATGAAAAAAGTATTTTTTGTATCAAATATTAATAAAAATGAAAAATTCAAGTATTTTTATATTTTAACTTAAATATATTAATAACCATATATATATATATATATTAAGTTCTTGAATATGCATTATATACAAAATAATATATGTTTAATATTTTAATAAAATAAAAAAAAAAAGTATTTTTATGTGAAATATTTTCAGAAGGTAAATAAAAATAAAAAATGTATATGAATGCATTTACACCATTTTTTTGTATTTATTCTAAATAAAAATATGTATATATTTATGTATAATCAAAAGAAATAATCAAATAAATATGCAATAAATCCAAAAAATGATGAAAAAAATATTTTTATTTTTTTAATGTCATGAGAAAAAATAAACAAAGTCAAATAAAAAAGAAAAAGTCAAAAAAGAATAAAAATAAAGCAAATGGGCTCAGGGGGTGTAATAACAATTAAGTGGTGTGAATAAGAAAAGATACACAGGCCCAGCCCAAAGACCACTGTCTTCAACCTCCAGCAACAACATTTGAAAAAAACGCGCGCCCCTGTTCTTCAATGTCCAACTCTCGATTCCTGGCTTTTTAACAAAAACTCATAACATAAAAAATGCTCAGCATGAAGAGACGATTCCAACCATGTATAGAACTTGACCTAACTCTCTAAGATGAGGGAGAATTTCTCCTCCCCCAAATCCTAACCTAGTTTTTCTGCCATTTTCAAACTCCAAATTCTCTCTACTCAGGCAAAAGAAATGAAATGTAAAGATATGTACATGTTCAGGGCTATGAGTAGAACCTTGTTTCTTCACAAACTTAAGACTAAAGATACATAATAAGAGAGATACGAGTTCAAAGTTTTACCTGTGCAGTTGAACTTCTATCTGGAGAATGAGGAACTTCTAGTGCAAGGTAATGATTGGAAAAGCTTCCTTGAGGTCCAGGGATGCTGTTTTAATGCTTACTTTGTCTTGAAACTTCTTGTATCGAGCTGTGGAACTTCAACTGCAAAAGGAAAAAATGAAAATGGTGGAAGCTGTTAGAGGGATTACAGGTCAGGTTTTAGGTCATGGTTAGCTTGCATACATGCTAGGGAATGTGTATGAATTGATTTTGGTAAGAATGCTCGAGGGAAATGGGAGTTGGCACTCAAACTGCAGAGGCAACTCTGTTTTTGCAGTTTGAGGATGATTCTGAGATGGAGGGTGCTTTGGAGGTCAAGGGCTCGTGCAAAAGCTTGGATGTGTTCTTTGGAATGTGTTTGATAGCTTTGTTCTTGTGTTGGTGAGCTGAGATTGAAGTTGGTACAAGTTATGCCCTTTTCTTCAACTTGAAGCAAACAAATGCAACTTGGCTTTCTAGGTCAGTAGAGGACCCCCTAATGTGCTGCATAAGCCTCTCTTGATCAGTGTGTTATGCACATAATCTTGTGCCAAGCAGATTTGCTATGTACCTTCTTGATTTGCAATTGGACATAAAGCTAATCTTTTCAAAAATGGAAAGTTCACTTTATCTAGTTTAGGATTAATCTTGCATACAATGCTTGCACTCAAAGAACAACACTTTAACACATTGAATATGCATTAAATTATTGAGTATGGAATGGTTCAAGGACCTGTAATCAAGGGCATGCTGATTTAGAGAAGTTTACACAAACTATGAACATGGAAAATGGCCAATTCAAAGGTGAGTTTTTGCTATATTGTGAAATTCGAATCTCTCAAGTTATGAGGTTGTTTGATAAGTTCTTGGACATTTTGGAAAGCTTGGAATGTGTACTACAATCCATCTTTGAAATGAAAATTGAAATTCCAAGTGGAAGGGTATGAAAAATGGCCTTGAAGTGGGGTAGAAAACCTTGTCAAAATAGGTTAAAACTTCACTAAGTTAAAAATGGTTTAGTGCCCTTATTCAAAAAATTGTAACTTGAGATACAAGCTTCAAATAAGAAAACTTTGTGAATCAAAGTTGTAGATTATGCAACAAGCTACAACTTTCATGTTTTGACTTTTGTTTGAATCCAAATGGATCTTGGTGAAAAGATGGGGCAAAGTTGGGAAAAAATTAGGGTTTTTCATAACTTAGAAAAATTCTAAGTTATGAAAAATTCCATTTTCTAACCCTAATTTGCATTTTGTTATTTCTTGGTGAACAAGTTTCATGATTTGGCATGTTTTGATGAAAAATGAATCTTGACCTTTGATTTTGACCAAAAAGTCAAAGTTTGACTTTTCAGTATACAGTCAAAACTGATCAATTGACTGGGAAATTCAACTGTCAATCTTGTGTACTTGGGATCTTTTGAACTTGTTGAGCATGTCAAGATAATTCTATGGGGTCCTTGAGTCCATATGTGAGCTTGATTTGCCATTGGCTAGGTCAAACAGTCAAAAATTGCCTTTGTGCAGTCAAAACCCTAAAAATGACCATTTTGCCCTTTTGGTGATCTGATCAAATTTCTTATGGAATTGTGATCCAAACTTGATCAAATGGTCCTTATGAGTTCAATATATTGATGTGGGTCAAATTTCATGAGGTTTGACTGTCAATTGGCCACAGTTGACTTTTTCCCCAATACAGCTGATTTCTAGGTCATCTGTCTAATTGACTGGGCAAAACTTGGAATCAAGACTTGAAACTTGGTGAGGATAAACTTGGGAGTCCAACATGAAACATGAAAGTCATCTTAGGCATTTTAGGTCAAAACATCCTTGGGCAAACACAAACCCTAATTTGAGTCCACAGTGCAAGGAGAAGCCTTGAGCAGAGGAAACCCTAACTGGATCTTGATCTTCAAGGTTTTTGTGATGAGAAAATGTTGAGGAAATGGGAGGGCAAATTTTGGGGTACAACAGTTGCTCCTGTTCAATCTTCTTGGACCTGAAGAGTTAGATTGGCAAGTTTGCCTTTCGTGACTCGAGGGTAAAAGGAGATTGGACACTAGAGTGCCCGGAAATTTGCACTCGCATGCTGGAGTCTCAGCAATGTGATGTCAGGAATGGGCTTACAGATGCCATTTGGAAGTGTCGATCGCATAAGAGATTCCTTAGCGAGAACTTGTGTATTTGAGAAAGACGGATGTTTTCCTGGCTTGTTACAGGTGTTTGATCTTCAGTCTTCTTATGCAGATATGCCCTGGCTAGATACAAGTATCGAATCTACAATTGGTTGCTCACAAATGTGCCCTGGCTGGATACAGGAGTCGAATCTGGAAATAGTCGTTAATAGATGTGCCCTGGCTGGATACAGGAATCGAATCTTCGAACTCTTCAGACGTGCCCTGGCTAGATACAGGAATCGAATCTTCGAACTCTTCAGACGTGCCCTGGCTAGATACAAGAATCGAGTCTGGAAACATGGTCAACAGATATGCCCTGGCTGGATACAGGAATCGAATCTGGAGATGTTGTAGTTGATAGACGTGCCCTGGCTGGATACAGGAATCGAATCTTCGAACTCTTCAGACGTGCCTTGGCTAGATACAGGAATCGAATCTGGAAACATGGTCAACAGATATGCCCTGGCTGGATACAGGAATCGAATCTGGAGATGTTGTAGTTGATAGACGTGCCCTGGCTGGATACAGGAATCGAGTCTGGAAACGTGGTCAATAGATATGCCCTGGCTGGATACAGGAATCGAATCTGGAATTGTAACAGTTGAAGGTAGTTGTTTTTGGGATTGTCTTTTTCCTGAAAAGGCAAAAACATAAGTTGTATGCAATGTCATGATGTATGATATGCATGATGTCATGATGTTCAACATGAGATGGTGTTGTATGCACTTTATCATATCTGTAAGCAAGATGTACGAAAATGTGAAATGTTTATGAATGTAATTTCGTCTTAGGAAAATAAATCCTTGACGAACGGCCGGGGAGTTGCTCTGTGGAAGAGGTACTTGGCCGAAGTTTTGATGAGAGGCCTGTTGAGGACTTTAATGATGGATTCCGCTGAGGATAATGATGATAAACTCCGCTGGGGATTGAAGGAACTTTGCCGAGGGCGGTCTTCCGTGGTTTTTAGCTGAGGATAACCCAGTTATAAGTCCTTGTGAGGAAATAACTCTAAATAAAACTCGGGAGAGACGTCCGTACTCTGCAGGGGATAAGCTTCCAGAATCTACTGGGGATGAGCTTTAAGACCTGCCGGGGAATGCTGTGACTTTTCAGGATTGATGGGGAGTCAACTCTGCTTGGGGAAAGTATTGCTGAATCTCGTTTTACTCTGCGGGGAGTTGAGATGATTTGGTCACATTCTTCAGTTGAACCTACCTTGGTACCTTGGCGGACAAAACAACCAGACTGCATTAGACACTTCACATTGCCCCTGTCTCTGATGTCACCTGTAATCAATCTCTTGTTTCATATGTAAACATTTACGAATCAGCAATTTAATGTCAAATGCATATATCAAACACGAACATTGGACGTCCTTCGCAAGACAAAACAGAAAAAGGAAAACAATGGTAATTTGTATGGACAAGTGAATTTGTATTGATTTAAACTTTGCCTGTGAATAGGCGTTTTTGTACAGGAGGCTGACATCCTAGTAAGAGGACGCCGCCAAATAATATAGAGTTTACAATTTGAAAAAGGAAACAAAACAGCTATGTGAACAATCCCACTGGGTTCCAACTCTGCTATCGCCTTTATGTCTTCGAACGTCTCATCGCTTTGCTGCCTAATTTGAAGATGAAGCTGATTGGTCGATGCCGAAATCTGAGCCAGATAGTTGATGCCGAATTCCGGATGCGAAGTGATCCAATGAGACATAGTGTTATGCTTTTATCCCTAACTTTTGCCTGGACCGCCCTTTCGGGTTTTCAGTCCATCGGGATACCCATTTTTGCCCAAGTCGCCTTTTCAGGTTTTCGACTTGCCGGGTGTACAGATTTTTATTCATTTCATCCCTTATTTTTGCCCGAACCCTTTTGGTTCGCCGGGAAGCCCTTATTTTTTCCTAGGTATGTCAACCTAGCGGGTCTTTTATTTATGCGTAGTATTTTTTCACTATGTCTGCATTGGCGGGGTGAGGAAGGTCGTCACCATCCATGGTGGTTAGAATCATGGCTCCTCCTGAGAACACACGTTTAACCACAAATGGCCCTTCGTATGTAGGGGTCCATTTGCCCCGGGGATCACTTTGAGGAAGGATGATGCGTTTGATTACCAGGTCCCCAACTTGATACTCTTGTGGTCTGACTCTCTTGTTAAATGCCCTGATCATCCGTTTTTGATACGTTTGACCATGACAGATAGCAGTGAGCCTCTTTTCGTCAATCAGATTTAGTTGATCAAGTCGAGTCTGGATCCAATCATCTTCATTCAAGTCTGCCTCCTTCATTATCCGGAGGGAGGGTATCTGGATTTCAATTGGCAAGACTGCCTCCATCCCATAGACCAAGGAGAAAGGAGTTGCCCCGGTTGACGTCCTTGCCGAGGTACGGTACCCATGAAGAGCGAACGGTAACATCTCGTGCCAATCTTTATAGGTCACTGTCATCTTCTGCACAATTTTCTTGATATTTTTATTGGCTGCCTCTACAGCCCCATTCATCTTCGGCCGGTAGGGAGAAGAATTGTGGTGCTGTATCTTGAATTGTTCACAGAGTTCAGTGATCATTTTGTTATTGAGATTGGTACCATTGTCCGTAATGATTCTTTCCGGGACGCCGTAACGACAGATCAGGTTATGCCGGATGAAACGTGCCACGACGCTCTTGGTTACTGTGGCGTAGGACGCTGCCTCAACCCACTTCGTGAAGTAATCGATCGCCACCAAGATGAAGCGATGCCCATTGGATGCTGTCGGTCGGATCTCACCGATCATATCGATGCCCCACATTGCAAAAGGCCAAGGTGCCGTCAGGACATTCAAAGGAACCGGAGGGATATGCACCTTGTCAGCATAGATCTGGCATTTATGACAAGTTCGGGAGTGTTGGTAACAATCGGCTTCCATCGTGGACCAGAAATATCCTGCCCGAAGGATTTTCTTAGCCATGGTGTGTCCACTGGAGTGTGTTCCAAATGTGCCTTCATGTAATTCTATCATAATTTTCTCTGCCTCAGCCTTATCCACACAACGTAGCAGAGTCGAATCATGATTCCGTTTGTAGAGAATGCCGTTGCTGAGGAAGAATTTTGCAGCAAACCTCCTTATGAACTTCTTATCATTGACAGACGCACCTTCAGGGTATTTCTGAGCTTCCAAGTACCTCTTCACCTCATGATACCAGGGTTTTTCAATAACCTTCTCAGCCTCGAGCTCGCAGCAGTACGCCGGTTCATCCAACTTCCAGATAATGATTCGGGGAGCCTCATTGTCCCATTTAACTTTGAACATTGAAGACATCGTAGCTAGTGCGTCCGCTAGCTGATTCTCCTCTCTAGGGAAGTGCTCAAAAGTTATCTCTTCAAAGTGGGGGAGTAAGGTCGACACATACTCCTTGTAAGGAATAAGATTCGGGTGTTTCGTATCCCACTCGCCTTTGATCTGGTTGATCACGAGATCGGAATCTCCGAAGACACTTAGGAATTTTATCCTTAAGTCGATTGCAGCTTTTAAACCCATGATACATGCCTCATATTCTGCCATGTTGTTGGTGCAGCTGAAACATAATCGGGCGGTGAGGGGAGTATGAGTTCCTTTGGGAGATATGATTACAGCACCGACGCCGTTACCCAAAGCATTGGAGGCTCCATCAAAATGCATAGACCATCGGGATCCTTCCTCAGGTCCTTCATCCGGTCCAGGTACTTCACAGTCAGTTACCACCATGATGTCTTCGTCCGGAAAATCAAAGTTCAATGATTGATAATCGTCCACAGGTTGGTGTGCCAAATGATCCGCCAGTACACTTCCCTTAATTGCTTTCTGAGTTGTATACTGGATATCATATTCTGTTAAGATCATTTGCCATCTCGCTATTCTTCCAGACAGAGCGGGCTTTTCAAATATGTACTTAATGGGATCCATTTTTGAAATCAATAAAGTAGTGTGAGTTAGCATATACTGTCTCAGCCGGCGAGCAGCCCATACAAGAGCGCAGCAAGTTTTCTCAAGCAGTGAGTAACGAGACTCACAGTCGGTAAACTTTTTGCTCAAGTAATAAATAGCGTGCTCTTTTCGGCCAGACTCGTCATGCTGCCCCAGCACACACCCCATTGAATTGTCAAGTACTGTCAAGTATAGTATTAGAGGTCTTCCTTCCACCGGTGGCATAAGAATGGGTGGCTCTTGGAGATATTCCTTTATCTTTTCAAAGGCGGCCTGACATTCATCATTCCAGCGTACTACTTGATCTTTCTTCAGCAATTTGAAGATTGGCTCACAAGTAGCAGTCAGGTGTGAGATGAATCGGGCAATGTAATTCAGTCGTCCCAGGAAGCCTCTGACTTCTTTCTCTGTCTCTGGAGTCGGCATCTCTTGTATGGCTTTTACCTTGGCAGGGTCCACCTGGATACCCTTATCACTTACAACGAAACCTAGCAATTTTCCGGATCTTACCCCAAAGGTGCATTTGTTGGGATTCAACCTCAGCTTGTATAACTTGAGTCGGTCAAACAACTTCCTCAGATGGTCAAGGTGCTCCTCCTCAGTTTGAGACCTTGCAATCATGTCATCAACGTATACCTCAATCTCATGATGGATCATATCATGAAATAAAGCAACCATGGCACGTTGATAGGTTGCCCCAGCATTTTTCAATCCGAATGGCATGACCTTATAACAGAAGGTGCCCCACTGAGTTACAAAGGTAGTCTTCATATCTTCCGGAGCCATCTTGATTTGATTATACCCTGAAAAACCATCCATGAAGGAGAACACCTTGTGTTGAGCTGTATTGTCAACAAGGACATCAATGTGAGGTAGGGGGAAGTCATCCTTGGGGCTGGCCCTGTTCAGATCCCTGTAGTCAACACACATTCTGACCTTACCGTCCTTCTTTGGTACCGGCACCACGTTGGCAACCCACTGAGGGTAAGAAGTCACTGCAAGGAACCCGACATCAAACTGTTTCATAACCTCGGCCTTGATCTTTTCAGACATCTCTGGTCGCATCCGTCGGACTTTTTGCTTTACCGGAGGGCAGTCTTCCTTGGTTGGCAGGTGATGAACTACAATGTCGGCATCCAAACCAGGCATATCTTCATAGGACCAAGCAAAAATCTCCATGTAATCCTGTAGCATCTGGATCAATCGTTGCTTCACGCTGAGCTCTAGATTGGCACCAATCTTGACCTCTTTCCTATCTGTCTTAGTACCCAGATTAATTGTCTCCAACGGCTCTTCATGTGGTTGAATAGCTCTCTCTTCCTGGAGTAGCAGTCTTGCGAGCTCACCAGGCACTTCGCAATCATCTTCACCTTCGTCTTCGGCCAAGTTGATCGGATTCTCAAAGTCATAACTGGCGGTAGCAGAGCTGTTACCAGTGAGATCCAGAGTGGATTGAAACCTGTATAAGTGAGTGTGTGTAAATATAGCTGTTTTGCAATATATATAACACAGAAAGGAAAAGAGCACCAGATTTGAAATGCAACAAACGTCCAATGTTTTGATTGATGATATATGAAAATGTCATACAAAAAGCCCTCACAAATGGAGCTACGATGCCCCGGGTAGGACACCGAGCCAACAAAGTTTTAACATATTGTTTGTTACAAATTGGAAATCAGAAGAAATTAATTACTGCGTGACAAATGTGATAGGGGAAAAATCCTTTGCCGTCCGGTTGCTTGGTCCGTCGCTGGTAGTCGGGTAGATCCAACTGTCAAACTCTGCTTCCTCTACATCCTCCTCGATAGCATTCACCCTCGAGCTGGAGATAAACACCGGAGCCTTTCTGACCTTCTCCTTGCGCACAGCCCTCTGAGCCTCTGCAGTAAAGCCCAGCCCAAACTTGTCATTCTTCTGAGTGAAGTCAGGAAGCTGACCCCAGTTTGCACAATTGCCTTTCTGAACCACAGCCCGAGCATCCCTTAGGGAAGCCATCTTCAAGGAAACATTCTCTTCGATTGTTGTTTCTGCTGCTGCTGAAATTGGATGCACCTCCTCGAAATGCTGAAAGGGGGTTTCAATAAACTCCCCATCCATCTCAATGTATCTGAAGGAATTCAAATGGCTCACCATATACTCCTCTTCTCCTTGCACAGTGACGATCTTCCCCCTGACAGGGTACTTCAGCTTCTGGTGCAAGGTAGAGGTCACTGCCCCAGCTTTGTGGATCCAAGGTCGACCCAGTAGACAAGAGTACGATGGACGTATATCCATCACATAAAACGTAGAGTCGAACACCTGAGAGCCCACACGAATAGGGATGTCAACCTCTCCATGAACCATCCTCTTGGAACCGTCAAAGGCCCTGACGATGATATTGCTGGGCTTCAGTTCTAGGCCTTCATAATCCAAACGGTCTAAAGCCTTTTTTGGTAGAACATTCAAGGAGGAACCAGTATCCACCAATACATGCGCCAGAGTAGTGCCCCTACATTCGATAGAGACATGCAGGGCATCATTGTGGTCTCTTCCCTTCGCAGTCAGGTCAGCATCTGAAAAACCCAAGCCATTGTCTGCTGTCAGATTCGCTATGCAATCAGTGAACTGGACTGCAGACGTCTCCTGTGGCACATGGGCCGTCTTGAGAAATGAGATCAAGGCCTTAGCATGGGCCTCGGAGCATAGCAATAAGGAGAGCATGGAGGGCGTATGCCCCAGCTGCTCGACAACATTGAAATCACTTTTCTTTATTATTTTCAGGATCTCCTCCACTTCTTGTTGGGAGGCCTCAGCATTTATAGGTATTGGTGCCTCCATCCGGGCAGGCTCTTCTTCAATCCCTTTGCCCCGAGCATTAGATGACTCAGCAGCAGGGGAAACAACTTGATCAGTAGCAGGAACAGGTAAACTTGTAGGTATTATAAGGAGGGGTTTTCGAGTAGCGGGCGATGCAATGTCAGGCGAGAAGAGCCTGCCGCTGCGGGTGACCTTGGCTGGACCAGTGATATCGCAGATACTGGCGCCAGTGTCGAATTCTTGTTTGATTCCATTTACATATACGTCTGCCCCATAATGCCAGGGGACAGCTTTATCAGATACATAGGGGAGAGGCCCCGGGACAGTAATAACCACAGGTGCAACAGTCATGATTTGAACAGGCTTCTTCGGGGGAGCCTTGATTGGATTATTGAAGATGGTAACCACAGAAACTTCTTTTACCGGAACCAACTGAACAGCAGACTTCTTAAACAGAATCTCCTTGCTATCCATTAGGCTTTGGACGCCTAACCTCAGCAAGGGACAACCAGATAGGGAAACAGCACAGAACAGGAAACCTTCACTGCAACCCGGAAATAAACCGGCCCGCAGTAGGTTCTTCTTAACGGTCTTCAGAGGGGTAACAACTTGATTTACCGAAACAGCATACAGTTCTTCCTCAATGGAATTTACTCTATGCTGGGGCATAGGAGCAGTTACAACATTTGGTCTCTCAGGCGCTTCAAACTGAATTTCCTTTGCGTCGATCAGATCTTGCACTTTGTTTCTCAAGGCCCAACAATCATCAGTAGTGTGCCCGGGACTATCAGAATGATAAGCACACCGGGCATTTGGGTTATACTTAGGAGACGCAGTGTTGACAACTTTAGGAGCTTCTTTGAGGGTCACCAGGTTGGTGGATAATAGTTGGGGTAAAATTTGAGATAAGGTCATACTCAGTCGAGTATACTGCCTCTTGGGCCTTTCGTTTCTTTGTTGATTGTACTACTGAGGTGCAGCAACAGGTTTTGAGATGACCAAAGCATTGACGGCTTGGCGACTTTCGGGCTTGACTTGTCTTCTAGTACCATAGACGGCACTTGCTTCTTTCTTAAACGGCCTCTTCTCAGCACTTGTGGAGGCAGCCTTTTGTATCTTGCCTGACCTGATGCCAGCTTCAATTCTTTCTCCCGTTAATATCAAATCTGTAAACCCAGCGGAGGAGTTACCAACCAAATGATTGAAAAATGGACCAGACAACGTCCCTAGGAACATATCAACCAGCTCTCGATCAGTCAATGGAGGCTGCACCCTGCCAGCCAAATCTCTCCATTTTTGAGCGTACTCTTTGAACCCTTCACCCGTTCCTAGAGACATACCCTGAAGTTGGGTACGCGTAGGAGCGAGATCAGAATTGTATTGGTATTGTCTGTAGAATGCGGTTGCCAAGTCTTCCCAGTGTCGGATGCTGGTTCCATCTAATTGGTAGAACCATTCAAGTTGTGACCCCGAGAGGCTATCTTGGAAGAAGTGAATCCAAAGGTTCTTATCTGCCGTGTAAGGTTGGATTTTCCTTACGTACGACCTCAGATGCAGCTTTGGGCAGGAGACCCCATCATACTTGGCGAAGGCAGGCGCCTTAAACTTGTGTGGAATTACTACCCCAGAAGATAACCCCAAATCTCCGAAATCCAGCCCCGACACATTCTGAATTTCCATGGCGCTCAAGCGGTCCTCCAATTGTTTGTATCTGTCAGCAGCAGGTGGGTATTGTTCGTCGTTGTAGTCCGTCTCGTTGTCGGAGACTGCGGGACTAGGAGCTCCTCCCCCTTGGGGACTGTTTTTCTCAGCAGAAGAAGTAGTTGGATCAGCTTCATTATGGAGTGTGTTCCCAAATCGACGTCCGGTGTTGAACAATGCAGTCCTCTTTTTCTTCTTCTTCTTCAGGAGTAGAGTCTTCAACTCTTGCTGACCTTGGGCTAGGCTTAGGACCATCTCTTGAAACTGTGCATTTTGGGCCTGAAGGGCCTTGATTGCTTGCTCACTGGAGGAGTCTGGATTCATGATGACTGTGCAAAATAAACAGCGAAGGAGATTAAGCATCCTGTGAAATAGGGTACCTGCTATGCATATGGTGCAATGGAATGCGTATGTTTTATGTTTTCAAAGACAAACAAGATTCAACTTTGTAGACAAAAGGGGAAACACACTTCATTAGATTAAAATTTTCAATTGTTCAACAATTTGCCGTTAGGCATTACAGGAATGAAAAATACTGGAAAGGAAATAAAACTATAAAAGGAAACATCCAAAGCTCATCAATGCTCCCATGGCCTCCTCTTTTCAGTGCTGATGTAGTTGTTCAGGACCCGTTCTTCCTCCAATTGCTTAGTCAGCCTCTGGATCTTCCGTTCCTGCTCGTTGAACTTCTCCCGATAGAAATCCCGTTCTTCCTTTAGCTGCGCCCAAGATCTCTTCATGGTGTCAAAATCAGTAGGTATCTGAGGAGGGAGGACAGTTGGAGGAACCCCATCTTCATCAGGAGACTCAAGAATGAGAGGTCTAACAGCTTCGTAGGGCATACCTAACCTTTGAGCACGGATGCGGACCCATTTGCAATAGGGCTTCAATGGCAGAGAAGTCTTTGGTCCCAACTCATGTGGGTTGGCTTTGTGGATTCTGTCCCAGGCTCCAATGAATCCCTGGCGTAGTTTGTCATTGTCTGCCTGAAACTCAAAATTGAAGTGAGGAACCAGCTTTTCATGAGGCCCATCTCCTCTGGCTCTTCCAAACTGACGGAGAGCTAAACACGGACTGTAAGAGATTCCTCCTTGGATACCAATCAACGGAACATTAGGGTATTCTCCGCAACGGTCAATAACAGCTACCTCATCCAAACCTCTGAGAGTCCAAGTGATGTCATTATCAGTGAGAGACATTAACCTCCGAGCCCAACCTTTTCCTTCTTCATTCTTCAGCACGAACTTAGGAAGGTGCGAAATAAACCACCTTACTAGCAAAGGAGCACAACACCACGGAGTTCCCCGTTTTCGAGCAGTACGAGCATAGAGTTGTTGTAGAATATCACCCAAAAGAGTGGGTACCGGATTCCGAGACATGAAGATCCTTACGACATGGATACTGATAAAGGTGTCAGGGTTGGGAAACAATACCAGACCATAGATCAAAAGAGCCAGAATATCCTCGTATGCCTTGAAGTCCAAGTCATTCCAGAAATCATTAGCCTTGCCAACCAGAAATTTGACCAAAAAGCCCTTGATCCCATTTCTAGTCTCCCAGTTGGACAATACCTCTTCTTTGGTCAAGGGGAGAATTGCAGCAATCTCTTCAGGCCTAGGAGTCTTTTCCAAACCAGTGAATGGAGTTTGTTCCAAGACAGGGATCCCAAGCAGGTAAGAAAATTCTTCCAGGGTAGGAACCAGCTGGAAGTCTTGAAAGGTGAAATAATGGTACAAAGGGTCATAAAACTGGGTCAGAACACTTATCAGTTGTTGGTCCCATTTTGCAGTGACCAAGCCAAGGAGAGAACCATGTCTGTTGATGAAGGAAGAAGTGTTTGGAATCCTTCCAACCAAATCCTTGAGTAACACTGGTGGTTGAACAAAGTTGAGCCGGACAGTATTCCTACGCATGGGCATCATGATGTCCTACAAAACAGAGCAAAGATGAAACCTTTTTTGTATTTGAAATGGGTTAGCCCTTTATACAGGATGCATGCAATGGCATGATGGCATGATGCTATGATGAAGCACACCACAAGTATTCACATAGGCAAATAAGGCACACAAGACACCCTTAGGTTTCAGGCCAGCATGAGTTTCAGGTATTACCCTCTTTTGGTTTTGTTGGTTAAAACCTGTCCTATCAAAAGTAACCGGGTTCTAGAGGATCTCAAATCATTGGCTACCCTCAATCGGTCATAACTCCAGCATCACAATCTTTTCTCGCGGCCATAACCATCTCGAGAGTTTAGCCTCAATGAGTGTAGCATACTGCTACTGTCCTAATAGCCAAGTTGGTCAATTTAGGGTTCTAAGGTTGGTTGGTGTTTAATGACCCCTTAGAAGACCTATATTCTCCCCGTTGCAACACAAGGGATATAGGTACAGACTAAGATGCCACACCAACGTAGCCACTGCTTCACCCATGTCGGTCTACGCCGGACAGGTCCCTCACAGATTATGCTACCTAAAAAGGGTATTTCCCAGATCCGGGTTAGGATCTATGAAACTCCGATGCAAAGCCCACAAATATAAAAGCAAACAAAGCAAACAATTGAAAACAAAGGTGATCTAAGCCCTAAGGTTACTCCACTTTTAAAGAATTCCCCAGCAGAGTCGCCAGTTCTGTGATACGGTGGGAGAACTGACTTGAAGTTTTGCGTTTGTATTCGCAAATGTTTCGGTTGAGCAAGAGTCGCCACCGACTTTTTATTTTATCCTAAGGAAAGGTTAAAAAGCACAGCAAAAACCTTTTGAGATGTTTTCTTGGGTTCGGGGAGTAGATTATAGAAAGGGAAGGTATTAGCACCCTTTCTATCCATGGTTATCCATGGGCTCTTAGTTACTTGCTTAAATCACTTGCCTTTTGTTTTCAATTGTTTGAAATGGTGCTCGTGTGTGTGGGTTTGAAAATGTTTTGAAAAGAAACCAATGTGGTGGCAACCTTTGTAGTGATCCATGTGGGGATGTATACAAAGATGTATGTCTTTTGAAAAGGTTTTCATTTGTTTTTGAAAGTTGTTTTGAAAGTGTTGTGAGGTGTGGTTTTAGAAAATAGGCAAGTGTTTTGTTTTTGCAAGTTTTGATTCAAGTAACTAAGAGGTTATCTACTCCTAAATTTCTCAAAGTTTATTGCTATGTTTTAACCCTTTTAACAAGTTTGTTCCACCATTGAATTTGGTGGACAACCTTATGTTAGGATGTGAAAGGGACAGGCGCGGGTCATCGTTTAGACCATAATTGCAATGGCGTTAAATGTCTTTGGGCAATTCTCTTTAAGGGACTTGATCATTTATTTTTGTTTGTTTTGAAAAGTTTTATCGAGGGACTATGATCATTCAATTTGTTTGTTTTGCCCAAAGAGACCTAACATGCAATATGGCCCAATTTTGAAAGGCAACAAGTGGAATACCCTAGGGGGTGCAAGTGTGATTTGTGTGTCCATTTTCATGCTTGTTTATCTTGAGATTAGGTCACAACTATTTTTTTGTCGTTTTTTCGCATACAAACCCTAATTCTAACATGTTATCATTAGAAAGCAATAAAGTGCGAAAATAAATTTACTAAGCTATCACAAAACCAAATATGGGGAGGGGGGTACAAATGTTCAAATGGGGATATTGACAAGTAATGTAAATCTAAATTATTACATCATTTTTGAATGTTTGCAAAGTAAATAAATTGCATAATTAAATGGAAATTAAATAAATATGCAAAATGCAAAAGAGAAAGTTTTTATGTGTATGAAAAAAAAGTATGGTTTATGTAAAATAAAAATAAGAAAATAAAAAGGTATTATTTTGAGTATTTTCAACTTCTAGGGCAAAAACCCTAATTTTAAAGAAAATGTATTATTATCTAATTTAATACAAGTATTTATTTATTATTTACAAAAATAAAAAATAAAATGAAGTATATTATGAAAAAAGTATTTTTTGTATCAAATATTAATAAAAATGAAAAATTCAAGTATTTTTATATTTTAACTTAAATATATTAATAACCATATATATATATATATTAAGTTCTTGAATATGCATTATATACAAAATAATATATGTTTAATATTTTAATAAAATAAATAAAAAAGTATTTTTATGTGAAATATTTTCAGAAGGTAAATAAAAATAAAAAATGTATATGAATGCATTTACACCATTTTTTTGTATTTATTCTAAATAAAAATATGTATATATTTATGTATAATCAAAAGAAATAATCAAATAAATATGCAATAAATCCAAAAAATGATGAAAAAAATATTTTTATTTTTTTAATGTCATGAGAAAAAATAAACAAAGTCAAATAAAAAAGAAAAAGTCAAAAAAGAATAAAAATAAAGCAAATGGGCTCAGGGGGTGTAATAGCAATTAAGTGGTGTGAATAAGAAAAGATACACAGGCCCAGCCCAAAGACCACTGTCTTCAACCTCCAGCAACAACATTTGAAAAAAACACGCGCCCCTGTTCTTCAATGTCCAACTCTCGATTCCTGGCTTTTTAACAAAAACTCATAACATAAAAAATGCTCAGCATGAAGAGACGATTCCAACCATGTATAGAACTTGACCTAACTCTCTAAGATGAGGGAGAATTTCTCCTCCCCAAATCCTAACCTAGTTTTTCTGCCATTTTCAAACTCCAAATTCTCTCTACTCAGGCAAAAGAAATGAAATGTAAAGATATGTACATGTTCAGGGCTATGAGTAGAACCTTGTTTCTTCACAAACTTAAGACTAAAGATACATAATAAGAGAGATACGAGTTCAAAGTTTTACCTGTGCAGTTGAAATTCTATCTGGAGAATGAGGAACTTCTAGTGCAAGGTAATGATTGGAAAAGCTTCCTTGAGGTCCAGGGATGCTGTTTCAATGCTTACTTTGTCTTGAAACTTCTTGTATCGAGCTGTGGAACTTCAACTGCAAAAGGAAAAAATGAAAATGGTGGAAGCTGTTAGAGGGATTACAGGTCAGGTTTTAGGTCATGGTTAGCTTGCATACATGCTAGGGAATGTGTATGAATTGATTTTGGTAAGAATGCTCGAGGGAAATGGGAGTTGGCACTCAAACTGCAGAGGCAACTCTGTTTTTGCAGTTTGAGGATGATTCTGAGATGGAGGGTGCTTTGGAGGTCAAGGGCTCGTGCAAAAGCTTGGATGTGTTCTTTGGAATGTGTTTGATAGCTTTGTTCTTGTGTTGGTGAGCTGAGATTGAAGTTGGTACAAGTTATGCCCTTTTCTTCAACTTGAAGCAAACAAATGCAACTTGGCTTTCTAGGTCAGTAGAGGACCCCCTAATGTGCTCCATAAGCCTCTCTTGATCAGTGTGTTATGCACATAATCTTGTGCCAAGCAGATTTGCTATGTACCTTCTTGATTTGCAATTGGACATAAAGCTAATCTTTTCAAAAATGGAAAGTTCACTTTATCTAGTTTAGGATTAATCTTGCATACAATGCTTGCACTCAAAGAACAACACTTTAACACATTGAATATGCATTAAATTATTGAGTATGGAATGGTTCAAGGACCTGTAATCAAGGGCATGCTGATTTAGAGAAGTTTACACAAACTATGAACATGGAAAATGGCCAATTCAAAGGTGAGTTTTTGCTATATTGTGAAATTTGAATCTCTCAATTTATGAGGTTGTTTGAGAAGTTCTTGGACATTTTGGAAAGCTTGGAATGTGTACTACAATCCATCTTTGAAATGAAAATTGAAATTCCAAGTGGAAGGGTATGAAAAATGGCCTTGAAGTGGGGTAGAAAACCTTGTCAAAATAGGTTAAAACTTCACTAAGTTAAAAATGGTTTAGTGCCCTTATTCAAAAAATTGTAACTTGAGATACAAGCTTCAAATGAGAAAACTTTGTGCATCAAAGTTGTATATTATGCAACAAGCTACAACTTTCATGTTTTGACTTTTGTTTGAATCCAAATGGATCTTGGTGAAAAGATGGGGCAAAGTTGGGAAAAAATTAGGGTTTTTCATAACTTAGAAAAATTCTAAGTTATGAAAAATTCCATTTTCTAACCCTAATTTGCATTTTGTTATTTCTTGGTGAACAAGTTTCATGATTTGGCATGTTTTGATGAAAAATGAATCTTGACCTTTGATTTTGACCAAAAAAGTCAAAGTTTGACTTTTCAGTATACAGTCAAAACTGATCAATTGACTGGGAAATTCAACTGTCAATCTTGTGTACTTGGGATCTTTTGAACTTGTTGAGCATGTCAAGATAATTCCATGGGGTCCTTGAGTCCATATGTGAGCTTGATTTGCCATTGGCTAGGTCAAACAGTCAAAAATTGCCTTTGTGCAGTCAAAACCCTAAAAATGACCATTTTGCCCTTTTGGTGATCTGATCAAATTTCTTATGGAATTGTGATCCAAACTTGATCAAATGGTCCTTATGAGTTCAATATATTGATGTGGGTCAAATTTCATGAGGTTTGACTGTCAATTGGCCACAGTTGACTTTTTCCCCAATACAGCTGATTTCTAGGTCATCTGTCTAATTGACTGGGCAAAACTTGGAATCAAGACTTGAAACTTGGTGAGGATAAACTTGGGAGTCCAACATGAAACATGAAAGTCATCTTAGGCATTTTAGGTCAAAACATCCTTGGGCAAACACAAACCCTAATTTGAGTCCACAGTGCAAGGAGAAGCCTTGAGCAGAGGAAACCCTAACTGGATCTTGATCTTCAAGGTTTTTGTGATGAGAAAATGTTGAGGAAATGGGAGGGCAAATTTTGGGGTACAACACCCTCAGTCGAAGTATTGACCGGTTTTTAAATCTCAACTGAATTAGTCTTGGTTGAATTACATGTAAGGTTCTAAATCTCGACAACTTTCCTCCGTCGAAGTGTGGACGAGTTCTTAAATCTCAACAGAATTATCCTCCGTTGAAGTGACAGACAGTTCCTAGATCTCTATGAAGATGTTTCCCTTAGTCGAAGTACTGACCGGTTCTTAAATCTCAACTGAATTAGTCTCGATTGAATTACAGATAAGGTTCTAAATCTCGACAACTTTCCTCCATCGAAGTGTGGACGAGTTCTTAAATCTCAACAGAATTATCCTCCGTTGAAGTAACAGACAATCCTAGATCTTGATGAAGATGTTTCCCTCAGTCGAAATCCTGACCGATTCTTAAATCTCAACTGAATTATTCTTGGTTGAACTACAGATAAGGTTCTAAATCTCGGAAATTCTCCTCAGTCGAAGTACTGACCGGTTCTTAAATCTCAACTGAATTAGTCTCGGTTGAATTACAGATAAGGTTCTGAACCTCGACAAATTTTCCTCCGTTGAAGTATGGATGAGTTCTTAAATCTCAACAGAATTATCCTCCGTTGAAGTAACAGACAGTTCTTAGATCTCGATGAAGATGTTTCCCTCAGTCTAAGTACTGACCGGTTCTTAAATCTCAACTGAATTAGTCTCGGTTGAATTACAGATAAGGTTCTAAATCTCGACAACTTTCCTCGGTCGAAGTGTGGACGAGTTCTTAAATCTCAACAGAATTATCCTCCGTTGAAGTAACAGACAATCCTAGATCTTGATGAAGATGTTTCCCTCAGTCAAAATCCTGACCAGTTCTTAAATCTCAACTGAATTATTCTCGGTTGAACTATAGATAAAGTTCTAAATCTCGGCAATTCTCCTCAGTCGAAGTACTGATCGGTTCTTAAATCTCAACTGAATTAGTCTCGGTTGAATTACAGATAAGGTTCTGAATCTCGACAAATTTTCCTCCGTCGAAGTGTGGACGAGTTATTATATCTCAACAGAATTATCCTCCGTTGAAGTAACAGACAGTTCCTAGATCTAGATGAAGATGTTTCCCTCAGTCGAAGTACTGACCGGTTCTTAAATCTCAACTGAATTAGTCTCGGTTGAATTACAAATAAGGTTCTAAATCTCGACAACTTTCCTCCGCCGAAGTGTGGACGAGTTCTTAAATCTCAACAGAATTATCCTCCGTTGAAGTAACAGACAGTCCTAGATCTTGATGAAGATGTTTCCCTCAGTCAAAATCCTGACTAGTTCTTAAATCTCAACTGAATTATTCTCGGTTGAACTACAAATAAGGTTCTAAATCTTGGCAATTCTCCTCAGTCGAAGTACTGACCGGTTCTTAAATCTCAACTGAATTAGTCTCGATTGAATTATAGATAAGGTTCTGAATCTCGACAGATTTCCCCCAGTTGAATTACAGACAAGTTCTTAAAACTCAGCAGAGATGTTCTCTCAGCTGAGGTACAGGCAAGTTCCTAAATCTCAACAAAGATCAGGCTTCCCCAGCGGAATCTTCCACAACAACAGGTATGCAAGTTCTCGCTAAGGAATCTCTTATGAGATCGACACTCCTGCAGATGGCATATTTAAGCCCATCCCCCTGCCAGAAATCTCCAAATGGCATCTGTAAGCCCATTCCCGACATCACCAGGCTGATACCACTTCATGCGAGTGCAAATTTCTGGGCACTCTAGTGTTCAATCATCTTCCACCTTCGGATCACGAAAGGCATGAAAGCCAATCTACATCCTCAGGTTTAAGAAGATTGAACATGGGCAGCTGTTGTACCCCAAAATTTTCCCTCTCATATTTCTCAAGACATTGCAAGAAAAATCTCCAAGTGGCTCAAGTTTGCTCAAGAATTGGTCAGGCAAGATATCTCCTGAGGCAGTCTACCCCAAATTAGGGTTTTGTGTTGCATCAAGATCCTTGAGTCCAAATGACCTCAAGTTCTCCCTAATGTCCTAATATGTTCTCAAGATCATCCATGTCAAGTTTCAAGCCTTGCAGAGGATGTTTGCTCAGCCAATTGCTCAAAGGGCCCAAAAATCGATCGTGATAGGGCAAAAGTCAACTGTGACCTATAAACAGTCAAACTTCAAGATGTTTTTGTCAAAATTCTCATTTTGAAGGATATTTCATCATTTGATAAAGGTTTGATCATGATTCATCAAGGATTGCTCAAAATTCATCAAGACTCAAAAGTTGCTAAATTAGGGTTTTGTAGAAAAAGTCAACCCAACTTTGACCAAGCATAACTTTCTCATAATTTATGAGAAATGACCCATCCAAAGCTCATTTTTAAGAGGATGAAATTTCCTACAATCCATCTTCATATCCCAAGATCAAAAAACTCACTCACAAGAAGTTACAAATTTGGATATTATAGGTCATTTTTGAAAGTCAACAAAAACACCTTTTTTGCCAAAGCCTATAACTTGAGCATGGAATATCAAAATGAGATGAGACCAAAAGGGTTGGTTAGAGGACATCTCAAGATTTATAAAAAGTCAAAGAACACTTCCAAAAGTTCAAAATTGAAGAATTTATGCATTGTTGAAGTTGGACATTTTTGCAAAATTGCTAAAAGTCAACCATCCCCAAAACCTCAAATTTTGTCAAATGGGCCCATTCTTTTCCACTTGATTTGAGCTTGCATCATTGCCCGCGTGTCCTAGCTTCAGCCATGAGCCCATATTTTATTTTTATTATTTTATTTGATTTTTTATTGAATTTATTCATTTTAAATAAAATTAAATCATATAAAATCCAAAACTTTTATTACCTAAGATTTTTTGGCTGTTTCAGGGTGTAATTATCATCATTAACATCATCAAACTCGAATCATACAATATGATGTGCAAAAAGATTGAGATTTGGCAAATTTGGCAAGTAGTAAAGAGTGAATCAAATCAAATTGGCAAGCATTGATGGGAGAAGATTTGAGCCAAGTTTGTTACCCTAACACACTATACAATACATAAGCAAGCCACAAGGAACGAGATAAGGGTTGGAAGCTGCAGAAAGAGGCAGAACAAAAATTGAAAAAAGTCACAAAAAGCTTGAGATCGAAATCGTGCTTAGAGGTGTTTTCAAGGGCTGAGACCTGTCCCAAACGCTTCCTGGGTGTTCACTCAATCTACCTGGATCAAAAGCAAGCTTCCTCACACACCACAACACGCTGTAAGTATCACGAAATACATCTCTGTTCTTGATTTCACAATTCAGAATTTATGCATCCTTTTCATGAATCAATACCATATTTTGACTCTACATGACATTTGCAAACGTTTGGCATTATCCAATTGCGTTTTTCTGGCCTGAATGAAGAACCTCCATAGGTAGGGTTCTTTGTTTGTTTTTTAGGGTTTTCTTTTTTAGGAAAAATTGGGACTACAGAAGGGCATGGTGTTGATCAGGAAGCCAAGACGAGTCCAACCATGCTCGTGGAATTTGTTTTCATGGTCTGGAATGGATTTTAGAACAAGCTTGCACATTTAGCTGCGGATTTGGATCCGCAGGTAATATTTGCAGGATATGGAGGTAGGAGACGATGAGCTATCGTTCTCCCAATGGCCCATTCAAAACCAAGCGCGCTTTTTTTTTGCTTTGCTGGCATATAATTTGTTTTCATTATATTATATTTTTTTTTTGTGTTATACTTACAAATGAATCAAGGCAGCGTAGTGGCAAGGCAAGCAAGCAATCACTTTCAGGACCTGGGTTCGAATCCCAGGTCCCCCACTTCCTCATTGTTTTTTTCTTTCAGGCGATTGTGTGTGTATTCAAACCTGCAGATCACCGTGCACCTTCATACATCCAATAGCCAGATGGCCAAAGGCCAGATCTGGTGGTCCAAGGGTGAATGTCCACCATAGTCCAAGTCAGCGCACAAACACCTGATCTCAAAAGTCAACAAAGGGCCAACACAATTGGGCTTCATATTGCTTTCTACACCACTATTTCAGGCCCAACCCATCTTCTCTTATTTTATTTATTTTGTTTTAGTTAATTATTTTATTGTTTTATTTAATTTACTAACCAATTAAAATTCTGTCTTTTTATAAAATAAAAACCACAAAAATATTTTATTCAATCAAATTTTTATTTTTATTAATAAACACTAATTAATTAATTTAGGTTTTAATTAGAAATAACTTTAACCTATTTTTTAAATAATTGAAATTAAATTATACTTAATTAGGTTTTTACTTTCGATTAATTTTTATTTCTTTCTTAAAATACCAAAAACCAAAAAAATAACTTTTTTTCATTTAATTAATTAATTAATTAATTTAGTAATTAATTTTGATTAATTTCCTTCTTAAAATAAAAAACAACAAAAAGATATTTCCTTTAAAACCAAAAGGGTCAAAACCCTAATCTTGCGTCCGATTAAATTTTACACCGCGATTTATTTGTTTTTATCATATTAATGTACTTGCTCCCGGTTTGTAATAGTAAATAGGACCTTTACTTATTTTTTATCGCTTTATTTATTTTTAAAGGGTTTGTCTTTGGCGATGTAAATACCCGACGCCTTGTAATTTAAATTCCGCATTTTATTTCCCGCAAATTATAACTGTTAGATGTTTGATAATCGAATGGCATGACAAGACTGAATGTTTTAACCTAAAACTAACATAGATCACCCATAACATGTACAAAGACAAAAATAACTGAAAACGACACACTCGCACATGCGCACTCTTAGGGTACACCCCACTTGGTTGCCTTTGTACACGGTCATTGAGTATAGGTCGCTTTAGCGGTCGCCCTCTTGTCTAAAAGATCATAGTCGCCTCGAAATGGTTGCCTCGGATATAATTGCCTCAAACAAAATGATCTAAGACATTAGGGTTACCGCTAAGGCGTCCTAAAATTGCTTTAGTGACAGTCTGTCCCTTATTCGAATTGACCCTCAAACTCCAACAACGGTGCTACCTACTCACTAATAGTAGGATAGCATTGTCTAAGGGAAATTAGCATAAGAACGATTCCTTTTTCGAGTAGGTAGATGGTTTTTAGATACTTGCTCTTTCAAAAACAAAACTTTTTTCCACACTTACACTCCTTTTCGAACAAAGTTTTCAAAAACACTTCATACGCTCTTGAGGACAGAAGTAAGAGTTAAATCGAAGTTTTCAAACAAAAACTTTTTCAAAACCCACAATCACAAAGAAAACCATTTTGAAAACAATATGAGAAAGCACCTAAGAGCCCGTAGATAACTACGGATAGAAAGGGTGCTAACACCTTCCCTTTCTATAATCTACCCCCGAACCCGAGAACTATCTCAAAAAAAGGAATTTTTCTATGCTTTTTTCCTTTCCTTGTTGGATAAAATAAAAGTCGGTGGCGACTCTTGTTTACCGCGACATTTTGCAAAAACAAACGCAAAACGCAAACCAGCATTCGAAAAAACAGTCAGTTCTTCCCACGGTATCACAGCATAATCAAAGACCCGCTAGGTTGACTGGCCTAGGCAAAAATAAGGGCTTCCCGACGAACCAAAAGGGATCGGGAAAAAATAAGGGATGAAAATGAAAAAATTTGTACACCCGGCAAGTCGAAAACCTGAAAAGGCGGCTTGGGCAAAAAAGGGTATCCCGGTGGACTGAAAACCCGAAAGGGCGGTCCAGGAAAAAAGAAGGGATCAAAGCGTAACACGATGTCTCATTGGATCACCTTGCAACCAGACTTCGGTATCGACTATCAAGCTCGGACGACACTAATCAATCTGATCCACTTTCAACCAAGTAGCAAAGTGATGAGATGCTCGAGGATATAAAGACAATAGCAGAGTTGGAAACTAGTGGGATTGTTCACATAGATGTTTTTCTTTGTTTTACACAATTTGTATAAATTCTATTTGTTCGGAGGTGTTCTCTTACTAGGACGTCAGCCTCTTGTAAAAAAACGCCTATTTACAGACCAAACTTCAAAGTCAATACGATTCATTTTCAGAGAAATTTCAAACTGTTTTTCCTTTTTCTGTTTTGTTTTGCAAGAACCTCCAATGTTCATTTTTTTGATATATGCATTTGACATTAATTGCTGCTCATGAATATTTACATACGAAACAAAAGACGATTACTCGTAATATCAGAAACAAGGGAAAATAAGAGTTGTCCAGACCTTACAGTTGCTCTATCCACCAGGTACAAAGGTAGATTTAGCTGAAGAATATGACTAAGGTACATTCACTTCTCGCAGAGTAAGAAAAAGACAGTAATACTAACTCTCCCCAACTGAGGCTCGCAACCGCAAATGAGTCGGTAATCTTCTCCCCAGGAAGAATTTATCCGTCATCAGCACTAGACAATTATCCCCAGTGGAGTTCGGAAAATCTTCCCCAGTGGAGTTTGGAGAATCATCCCCAGTAGACTCTAGAAGTTTGTCCCCAGTAGAGTCTAAAAGGTTATTCCCAGTGAAGTCGCAGCTGGAAAATCATCCCCAGCGGAGTTCATTCCTTTCACAAACGGAAACTTGACCCCCAACAAGATTCAGTATCGCCAGCAACGGTAATTCATCCTCAACTGAATTTATCAGCGGAATCCTTAGCAGAGCATGTCCTCCCCACATATCCATCTCCTCATCAGCTTATTCCCCATCGGAGTTATTCTCTCCTGCAGGTTTATTCTCGCAATCATCTTCATTCATTATCCCCAGCGGAAACGAAGAATTCAACTCTTTTTCTCCAGCAGCTACCCGGGAATTATTTTCCCTAGCTAAAAACATCACATTTTCATACATCATGACACATGCATATACGCATCATACAACACAATCTCATTTATTTTGAGAACATCATTGCTTGATACATGTCATGCATTACATACAGCTAACCTTTACCTTTTAGGAAAGATACAATCAAATTCTCACAAAATTCAAAGCTATGAAGCTTTTACCTCAGTTGAATTACGGACGAGTTCCTAAATCTCAGCAGAGAGGTTTCCTCAGTTGAATTATGGACAAGTTCCTAAATCTCAGCGGAGAGGTTTCCTCAGTTGAATTAAGGACGAGTTCCTAAATCTCGACAAAGATGTTTTCTTAGTTGAATTACAGACGAGTTCCTAAATCTCAACAAAGATGTTTTCTCAGTTGAATTACAGACGAGCTCCTAAATCTCAGCAAAGATGTTTCCTCAGTTGAATTACGGATGAGTTCCTAAATCTCAACAGAGATGTTTTCTCAGTTGAATTACGGACGAGTTCCTAAATCTCAGCGGAGAGGTTTCCTCAGTTGAATTACGGACGAGTTCCTAAATCTCAACAGAGATGTTTTCTCAGTTGAATTACGGACGAGTTCCTAAATCTCAGCGGAGAGGTTTCCTCAGTTGAATTACGGACGAGTTCCTAAATCTCGACAAAGATGTTTTCTCAGTTGAATTACGGACGAGTTCCTAAATCTCAGCAGAGAGGTTTCCTCAGTTGAATTACGAATGAGTTCCTAAATCTCAGCGGAGAGGTTTCTTCAGTTGAATTACGGATGAGTTCCTAAATCTCGACAAAGATGTTTTCTCAGGTGAATTACGGACGAGTTCCTAAATCTCAGCAGAGATGTTTCCTCAGTTGAATTACAGACAAGTTCCTAAATCTCAGCAGAGGCGTTTCCTTGGTTGAATTACGGACGAGTTCCTAAATCTTAGCAGAGATGTTTTCTTATTTGAATTAAGGACGGGCTCCTAAATCTCAGTAGAGATGTTTCCTCAGTTGAATTACGGACGAGTTCCTAAATCTTAGCAAAGATGTTTTCTCAGTTGAAAAACGGACGAGTTCCTAAATCTCAGCAAAAATATTCCTCCGTTGAGTACGGACGATCGAAGTTCCTAAATATCAGCAGAGATGATTCCTCCGTTGAGTACGGACGATCGAAGTTCCTGAATATCAACAGAGACGACTCACCACCAGAATAACGGACGCCGAAGCTCCTCAATTTCTACTTCTCTCAACAAAGACCAGCCTTCCCCAGCAGAATCTTCCTCAACGACGGGTATACAAGCTCTCGCTAAGGAATCTCTTATGCGATCGACACTCCTTCAGATGGCATCTTTAAGCCCATCCCCTTGTCAGCAATCTCCAAATGGCATATGTAAGCCCATTCCCGACATCACAAAATGGGTACCACGTCATGTGAGTGCAAATTTCTGGGCACTCTAGTGTTCAATCAACTTCCACCTTCAGATTACGAAAGGCACGAAAGCCAATCTACATCCTCAGGTTTAAGAAGATTGAACAGGGGAAGCTTTTGTACCCCAAAATTTCCCTCCCATATTTCTCAAAACATTTCAAGAAAGATCCTCAAGTTGCTCAAAGTAGTCCAATGGTTGGCCAAACAAGCTCTCTCCTAAGGCAGTCCACCCCAAACTAGGGTTTCATGTTGCATCAAGATACTTGAGTCCAAGTGATCCCAAGTTCTCACCAATGACCTAATATGTTCTTAATATCATCCATGTCAAGTTTCAAGCCTTGCAGAGGAAGTTTGCTCAGTCAATTGCTCAAAGGTCCAAAAATCGACTATGCTAGGGCAAAAGTCAACTGTGACCCACATACGGTCAAACTTCAATATTTTTGGTCAAAATCCTCATTTTGAAGTATATTTCATCATTTGATCAAGGGTTGATCATGATTCACCAAGGATTGCTCATAATTCATCAAGATTCAAAAGTTGCTAAATTAGGGTTTTGCAGGAAAAGTCAACTCAACTTTGACAAACATAACTTTCTCATACTTTATGAGAAATGACCCATCCAAAGCTCATTTTGAATATGATGCAATTCCCTACAATCCATCTTCAGCTCCCAAGTTAAAAATATGCACTCACAAGAAGTTATGAATTTGGACATTATAGGTCATTTGGAAAAGTCAACAAAACACCTTTTTTGTCAAAGCTTCATACATGATCATGGAATATAAAAATGAGATAATACCAAAAGGGTTGCTTATAGGACATCTCAAGATTTCTAAAAAGTCTAAGAACACCTCCAAAGAGTCAAAATTGAGGAAGTTATGCATTGTTGAAATTGACCTTTTTTGCAAAATTGCCAAAAGTCAACTATCCCTAAAACTTTAAATTTTGCCAAATGGGCCCAATCTTTTTCACTTGTTTTGGGTTGGAAACATATCCCACATGCTCTATCCTTTTCCACTTGTCCATATATTTTTTTATTATTATTTTGGTTTTTATTTGAATTAATTTAATTTAAATCAAATTAAATCAAATAAAAATTCAAAGCATTGATAACAAGGGATTTTGTGCTTGCTTCAGGTTCCAATTACAACTAGCATCATTCAAATTCGTGCAAAGCATTAGAGAGAACAAAAAGATTGAAAAAAGGCCATGTTTGTAAATTTTTTTAAAGCAAATCAAATAAAATCCAAAATCATTGATGGAGAGGGATTTGGATGCAATTATCAAACCTAATGCCTTCACTAATACATAAGGATTGCGTGCAGACCTAGAAACAGGTTAGAAAGAGGCGTGAGAAGGAGAACAAAAACTGAAAAATCAAGGAAAAAGTGTGAGATCAAAATCCCACTTAGAGGCCTTCTCAAGGCTCGTGACCGATTCCAATCGTTTCCTGGCACTCTCAGGAACCTAAAGCAATCGAAACCAAGCGTTTTCAAGCCCTCCCACGCACTGTAAGTCCGTAACGGTATCACTATATTCTTGAATTCGATTAGCATCATTCTTGCATCCATAGTGTAAAATAATTGTACATTCTTGATCACCATGATGTTTGCAAACGTTCTACAATAGCCAATTGCATTTTTATGGACTTAATCGTGAATCACCATTGTTAGGTTTTTGGAGTTTGTTTTAGGGTTTTTGAATGCAGGGAAAATTGGCCCTCATGAGTGATACCATTGAGATCAGGAGGACAAGACGAGTCTAACTATGGTGTTAGATGTTATTTACATTGCCCATGGAGGATTTTGGAAACGTACAAGCCTGTAGCAACGGACTTTGTTCGTAGGTATAAGTGGTTTAACCTTTAGCCATTATGCAGGGAGAAAGACAACTACATGGATCCACCTGATCCGCCCATTCAAATTTCTGCGCGCATTTTTTATTGTTTTTCAACATTCTTTTGTTTCACATATTATTTTCAGTGTTTGATTAATGTACATCAAAACAAAAGTGGCGTAGTGGTGGCCACGTGAGTATTCAAGGCGTTAGAGGCTGGAGGTCGGGGGTTCGATCCCTGCCTCCAGCATTTGTTATTTTTCCTATATTATTTCAGGTGATTCAGTGCAAGTGAAGCCAGGATGTCCATCATGCTCCCTCATCATCCAACACGCCAGATGGCCAGATCTGGTGGCTACCATTGGGAGTCCACCATGAGCCCAGTCAAATGCAATGCACAGGATCCACAAAAGTCAATATGGATCAGCACTAATGGGCCAGAATTCTGACTATTCACACCCCAATTTTCAGGCCAATTCCTCTATCTCTTTTATATTTTGTTTATATTTCATTTAAATTATTTTTATTTATTTACTAACCACCAAATTAATTTTCTTTTTATCAAAAAAATCATAAAAATAGTATTTTTTTCATAAATTAAATTTAGGATATTTATTTTTAGTAAAAAAAAAATCAATTAATTTAATTAGGTTAATTTTAGATAACTTTAATTTATTTTTGAAAATAATTAAAATCAATTAGAATAATTAGGTTTTATCACTAACTTAATTATTTATTTCTTTCCTAAAATAACAAAAATCCAAAAATAGGTCTTGTAATTATTTTTCATTAATTAACTTAATTAACTAATAATTGCATTTTTAATTTAGAAAAAACCTATTTCTTTTTAATATTAATAACAAAAAAAAAACATTTTCTTTTAATTAGGAGGGTCAAAACCCTAGTTTCGCATTCGATCTAATTTTCTCGCGGGCTTTATTTTTATCTAATTATTGTATCTGCTCCCGGTTTGTAATAATTAAATTAGGATATTTATTTACTTTTACCGCCTTTAAATTTCAAAGGGTTTGTTTTTGGCTATGTAAATACCCAAAGCCTTGTAATAGTTTAGTTTAAATTCCGCACTTTAATTTCTGCAAATATTTAACTGCTAGATGTTTGATAATAGGGTTTGCATGACAAGAATGAATGACTAAATTTAAAACAATTAGATCACCTTAAACATGTGGAAAGATAGAAAAATATGAAATCAACACACTCGCACATGCGCACTCCTAGGGTACACCTCACTTGGTTGCCTTTGTAAACGGTCATTGAGTATAGGATGCTTTAGAGGCCGCTCTCTTGTCTAAAGATCATAAGTTGCCTCGGAAAGGTTGCCTCGGATAAATTGATCTAAGACATTAGGGTTATTACTAAGACGTCCTAGCGTTGCTTTAGTGACCGTACGTCCCTTTCGAATTGACCCTCAAACTCCAACGACGGTGCTACCTACTCACTAATAGTGGGATAGCATTGTCTAAAGGAAACGAACGTAAAACGATTATTTTTTCGAGTAGGTAGATTAGTTCCTAAGTACTTGCTCAATCAAAAAAACAAAACTTTTTCACACTTACACTCTTTTACAAACAAGTTTTCAAAAACACTTCGTTACACTATTGAAGACAGAAGCAAGAGTTAAATCGAAGTTAAAACAAAAATTTTCAAAACCCACAAACACAAAGAAATTTTTTTGAAAACAATGAGCAAGTACCTAAGAGCCTGTAGATAACTACGGATAGAAACGGTGTTAATACCTTCCCTTTCTATAATCTACCCCCCGTACTCAGAAATATCTCGAAAAAGGAATTTTTCTGTGCTTTTTTCCTTTCCTTGTTGGATAAAATAAAAGTCGGTGGCGACTCTTGCTTACCGTGACATTTTGCGAAAACAAACGCAAAACGCAAACCAGCATTCCAAAAACAGTCAGTTCTTCCACCGTATCACAAACAAAGACCTTGCTCCCACCTGTACTCAACTCCAGAGTATGGTTATGGTTTCAAGCGAAGGTTTCAAAGACTATGCTCAGAAATGGAGGGACTTAGCAGGAAGAGTTCAGCCTCCCCTGTCTGAAAGAGAGCTAGTAGACATGTTTCTGGGTACCCTGTCTGGTCCTTTCTTCAATCATCTAATTGGAAGCTCCTCAGCAGGCTTTACTGAACTAATCTTGACCAGAGAAAGAGTGGAAGCTGGGATTAAGAGTGAGAAGATTCAAAAAGACGCATCCTCCAGTTCCGTGAGGAAACCATTTATTGGGAAAAAAGAAGTTGGTGCTTTATACCCTCAAAGAAATCAAGATAGAATTGAACACCGTCCAATGGTGGGGGATGTCATGATCCCTAATCCTACACCTACTCAATAAAGGAGAAACCATCCTAGAATGGAAAGACCAGTAAGACAATTTACCCAGATAAATATGACGCTGTCTCAAGTCCTACCATATTTATTGAGATCTAATCTGGTAACTTTGAAGGAAGCCCCGAAGAATCCCAACACAGCCTCTCCTCATTACCATCCTAATGCTCGTTGTGCTTACCATTCAGAAAGTCCAGGCCATGATACCAACAACTGATGGGCTTTGAAAAACAAGGTGCAAGACCTTATCGAAGCAAAAGAAATTGAATTTGATGCTCCTGAGATCCCAAATGTTATCACCGCTCCTATACCCAAGCATGGCCGTGATGTTAACGTTGTTGAAGATGATATGTTTGTTACTGTTGTTGATGAACTTATTACTCCTCTCCTGACTGTCAAGGGCAACCTGTTGAAAGCCGGTTTATTTCCGGGTTGTGAAGAAAACTGCCACCTCTGTTTATCCCTACCAACTGGCTGTCATTTATTGAAAGCAGGTGTCATACGCCTAATGGATGACAAAGAGATTTTGTTTGAAAAGACTCCCGTTCCAACCATTTCTTACAATGATGTTTCAATAGTAACCGTTTCCGCCAATCCTTCCAGGGTCTCCACCAAAAGACCCATTAGGATTACATCAGTTCCTAAGGTGACTCCACTGATAATTACTATGCCAGGACCAATCCCGTACTCATCAGATAAAACTGTCCCCCGGAATTATGGGGGCGATGTTTACTATCACAGCGTCAAGCAGGATTGGCTGGCTGATGAAGACTCAATTTTTGAGAAGGCTGACCCCGACATCAGCAATATCGCGGGAACCAGCAACATATCCCAAAGTTGAAGAGTATTCTCTCCCGAGATTGCTCCTCTGAAAACCGTTAGTGGTCTTGTGATCATCCCTACTTCTGTTCCTACTGACACTACTACTACTACAGTTCCTATGGTTATCCCTACTGATACCCCTACCACCAAGTCCACCGAGACTTGGGGCAAAGGCCAGAACCGGGACTATTTTTTTAGTGAATGTTGGTTTGCGTTTTGCGTTTGTGTTTGCAAAATGTCGCGGTAAGCAAGAGTCGCCACTGACTTTTATTTTATCCAACAAGGAAAGGAAAAAAGCACAGAAAAATTCCTTTTTCGAGATATTTCTGAGTATGGGGGGTAGATTATAGAAAGGGAAGGTATTAGCACCCTTTCTATCCGTAGTTATCTATGGGCTCTTAGGTACTTGCTCAGCATTTTCAAAATTGCTTCTTTGTGTTTGTGTGCTTTGAAAAGTTTTTGTTTTGACTTTGATTTAACTGTTGCTTCTGTCTTCAAGAGTGTAATGAAGTGTTTTTGAAAACTTTGTTTGAAAAGGAGTGTAAGTGTGAAAAATTTGTTTTGATTGAGCAAGTACTTAAGAACTAATCTACCTACTCGAAAAAAGAATCGTTCTATGTCCGTTTCCTTCAGACAATGCTATCCCACTATTAGTGAGTAGGTAGCACCGTCGTTGGAGTTTGAGGGTCAATTCGAAAAGGGACGTACGGTCACTAAAGCAATGTTAGGACGTCTTAGTAATAACCCTAATGTCTTAGATCAATTATCCGAGGCAACAATATCCGAGGCAACCTTTCCGAGGCAACTTTGATCTTTGGATAAAAGGACGACCACTACAGCATCCTATACTCAATGACCGTTACCGAAGGCAACCAAGTGGGAGTGTACCCTAGGAGTGCGCATGTGCGAGTGATTCAATTTCAGATTATTTATCTTTGCACATTTTAGGGTTATCTAACCGTTTTAAAGTTTTACATACATTCTTGTCATGCATCCTAATATCATACATCTAACAGTTTAATATTTTGTGGAATTTAAATGCGGAAATTAAACTAAGCTATTACAAGGCTTCGGGTATTTACATAGCCAAAAACAAACCCTTAAAAATAATAAAGCGATAAATGATAAAGTAAAAGTCCTAATTAACTATTACACCTTGTGAGCAGTTACAATAATAGGGTAAAAATAAAATAATAAAATGCGCGCGAGGAAAATAGAACGAGAGCGAACTAGGGTTTTGACCCTTCTATCCTAATTAAAAGAAAATGTTTTTGTTGTTTTTAATATTTTAAGAAAAGAATTAGGTTTTCTAAATTAAATACAAAAATTAATTAGTTAATTAATTAATTAATGAAAATAATTACATAGCCTATTTTTGGGTTTTTATTATTTTTAAGAAAAGAAAATAATTAAATTAGAAATAAAACCTATTTGTTCTAATTAATTTTAATTATTTAAAAAAAGAATTAAAGTTTACCTAAAATTAAAATCTAATTTAATTAATTAATTTTTTTGATAAAAAATAAAATCTAAACCTAATTTGTGAAAAGTATTATTTTTATGATTTTTTGATAAAAGAAAATAATTGATTGGTTGGTAAAATAAAATAAATAAATTAATTTAAATAAAATATAAAAGAAAGGGAAAAAGAAATTTGGGCCTGCATTGAGTTGTTTGAGGAGGTGTAAATAGCAAGCTTCTAGCCCAGGCCCAAAAGGTGTCCACGTTGACTGGCACGACCACATGCTTTGAGTTGACTAGGCTTCATGGTGTTCTCCCCTTGATGGCCCTTGGATCTAGCCATCTGGCCACTTGGCAGACCAGATCCATAGGGTGTATGGTTGCCCTTGGCCTTGGGTATGTGCTGGATTAACTGAAAGAAAAATACATGAAGAAAATGGGGGACCTGGGATTCGAACCCAGGCTCCAAGGTAATTTCCAACGCTTGGCAACCAGCTGAGCTATTTGTTTTTGTTGTACATAAAATAAGCAGTAATAATAATATACAGAAAAAGAATTAATGGATAAATAAAAAAAAGACGCGCGCCAGAAGTTTGAATAAGCCAATGGAAAGATGCCACGCAGGTTATCCTTAACCTTGCTCCATTGGTAAAAGTGGAAAACTTTTACCTACTGACATATGTTCGTCGCTATATCCCTGTAATTTCTAAAAATCAAGCATGAGTAAGATAAATCAAAACTAAAGCCGTGGATAGCTTCGTCTGAACCTGCTGAGTTCAATAGTGGCCCTTTCATGGCCCAATTTTTCCTATACACGAAGATCCCAAATCTAAGCAAGAAACCCTAATAATGGTGAAATCCAATATAGGCCATGAAAACACAATTGAGTAATACATAAAGCTTGCAAATATGATGGTGAACAATAATATACAATTACTTTATACTACAAGTACAAGAATGATGCAATTCGAATTCAAGAAGGAAGCAGTATCGTGATGGACTTACAGCGTGATATGGGGCCTGGAAATGCTTGCTATTGACTGCTTTTGCTTGCTGGGGATCCTAGGAGACGATTGGAATGGTCCAAGGCTCTTGAATTGGCATGTAACTAGGAATTCATGTTTGCACTTTTTCTTGATTTTTTCAAGTTCTGTTCTTGATGCTGCGCCTCTTTCTCTAGCCTCTTTTGGTCTGCATTGTATTGAGGAATGAATTAGGGTTAAAAAAATGATCACAATCTTCCTCCATCAATGGATTTGATTTTGATTTGATACACCTTGAATATCTTTCCAAAAATGGCCTAATTCAATCTTTTATGCACACCATGCTTTTACACGAATTTGATTTGATGTTAGCTGGATATTTAGACCCGAATCATGTAAAAAATCTTTGAATTTCAATGTTTTGGATTTTATATGATTTGTTTTAATTTAAAATGATTTAATTCAAATAAAAATAAAAATAAATAATATAAATAAGATAATGACAAGTGGAAAAGGCTAGGGCTCGTGGACCATGTTGCCAACTCAAAACAAGTGCAAAAGATTGGGCCCATTTGGCAAAAATTGATGTTTTAGGCATAGTTGACTTATGACAATTTTGCAAAAAAGGTCAACTTCACCAATGCATAACTTCCTCAATTTTAACTCTTTGGAGGTGTTCTTGGACTTTTTAGAAAGCTTGAGATGTCCTCTAAGCAACCATTTTAGTCTCATCATAATTTGATATTCCACGCTCATGTATGAAGCTTTGAAAAAAAAGGTGTTTTTGTTGACTTTTCAAAATGACCTATAATTTCCAAATTCATAACTTCTTGTGAGTGCATATTTTGAACTTGGGAAATGAGGATGAATTGTAGAGCATGGCATCCTCTTCAAAATGAGATTTGGATGGGTCATTTCTCATAAAGTATGAGAAAGTTATGCTTGGTCAAAGTTGAGTTGACTTTTCCTACAAAACCCTAATTTAGCAACTTTTGGTTCTTGATGAATTATGAGCAATCCTTGATGAATCATGATCAAAACTTGATCAAATGATGAATGATACTTCAAAATGAGGATGTTGACCAAAAATCTTAGAGTTTGACTGTATGTAGGCCACAATTGACCTTTGCCCTAGCATAGTTGATTTTCAGGCCTTTGAGCAATTGACTGAGCAAATTTTCTCTGCAAGGCTTGAAACTTGACATGGATGATATTGAGAACATATTAGGAAATTGGTGAGAATTTGGGATCCGTTGGACTCAAGCATCTTGATGCAATATGAAACTCTAATTTGAGGTAGATTGCCTTAGGAGGGAGCTTGTCTAGTCAACCCTTGGACTTCCTTGAGCAATTTGAGGACCTCACTTAAAATGTTTTGAGGAATATGGGAGGGAAAATTTTGGGGTACAACAGTTGCCCCTGTTCAATCTTCTTAAACCTGAAGATTTAGATTGGCTTGCGTGCCTTTCGTGATCTGAAGGTGGAAGATGATTGAACACTAGAGTGCCCAGAAATTTGCACTCGCACGAAGTGGTACTTGTCTTGTGATGTCGGGAATAGGCTTAAAGATGCCATTTGGAGATTGATGACGGGATATGGGCTTAAAGATGCCATCCGAAGGAGTGTTGATCGCGTAAGAGATTCCTTACCGAGAGCTTGTATACTTGTTGTTGAGGAAGATTCCGCTGGGGAATGCCGTTCTTTGTTGAGAGGAATAGAATTTTAGGAGCTTTAGTCGTCCGTTATTCTACTGGTGAATCGCCTCTTAGTTGAAGAGGTGAGAATGAACTACTATCTGGTCGTAATCTAGGCTTCATAGTGATAAGACCGGCTGCTATCTGGTCGTAATCCAGGCTTTACAGTGACTTACTGGGGAGATGAGATTAAACTTGCTATTCGGTCGTAATCCAGGCTTCACCATTTCTCGATTCCTATCTGGTCGTAATCCAGGATTTAGAATGAATTCAGTTGTTATTCGGTCGCCTCCGGGTTTCAACTTGAATTTAGGGCACACTAATATTTGGTCGACTCCGGGCTTCTTAGTAATTGTCCATGTAAACTGCTATTTGGTCGAAATCCAAGCTTCACAGTGTCTTGTACCGCTATCTGGTCGTAATCCAGGCTTCACCATGTATTATACCATTATCTGGTCGAATCCAGGCTTCAGGGTGTCTTGTACTGCTATCTGGTCGTAATCTAGTCTTCACAATACCTTACTTTTTATCTGGTCGAAATCTGGGCTTCAGAAGAAATCAAGTGGTTATCCGGTCGCATCTGGGCTTCCCTTTGACTGTTGGGCCTACTAATATCCGGTCGAATCCGGGCTTCATAGTAATTGGCCGAGTAAACTGCTATTTCGTCAAAATCCAAGCTTCACAGTGTCCCTTACCGCTATCTGGTCGTAATCCAGGCTTCACAATGTATCATACCACTATCTGGACGAAATCCAGGCTTCATGGTGTTCGGAGGAATCAAGATACTATCCGGTCGAAATCCGGGCTTCATAACTTGTATTAAAGATATACCACTATCTGGTCATAATCCAGGCTTCGTAGTATTCTTGGCTGCTATCTGGTCGTAATCCATGCTTCACAACGTCTTCTACCATTATCTGGTCGTAATCCAGGCTTCATGGCTCGTTGGGGATTAAACTATTATCCGGTCGAATTCGGGCTTAATAGCTTGCTTTTAAGAGATACCACTATCTGGTCATAATCCAGACTTCGCGGTATTCTGATACTGTTATCCGATCGTTCTCCGGGCTTCACAATATGTTGTAGAAATCAAGATACTATCCGGTCGTACCCGGGCTTCATAGCTTGAGTTTTGTGAGAATTTGATGGTATCTTTCCTGAAAGGTAAAGGTTAGCCGTATGTAATACATGATATGTATCAGGCAATGATGTTCTCGAATTAAATGAGATTGTGTTATATGATGTGCATATGCATGTCATGATGCATGGATGTGCAATGTTTTTATGATGTTCTCTAGCTGGGGAAAATAAATCCCGAATTGTTGCTGGAGAGAAGAGTTGAATTTTTCGTCTCCGTTGGGGATAGTGAATGAAGATGATTATGAGCATGATTCTGCAGGAGAAAATAACTCCGCTGGGGAATAAACTGACAAGGAAATAACTCTGTGGGGAATAAATGCTCTGCTGAGGATTTGATGATCTTGGAGAAATAACCCTCGGCTATGGATGAATTACCGTTGTTGGCGATGATGAACTCTGTTTGGGATGAATTTCCTGTTTGTGAAAGAAATGAACTCCGCTAGTGATAATCTTTTAGTGGCGGCTTCACTGGGGATAATCTTCAGAACTCTACTGGGGATAACCTTCCAGACTCCACTGGGGATAATCTTCTAGACTCTACTGGGACCTTCCAGACTCCACTGGGGATAGATAAACTCTGCTTGGGAAGAATCTTACCGACTCATGTGCGGTTGCGAACGTCAGCCGGGGATTTTTAACACCACTGTCTTTTTCTTACTCTATGGGGAGTGAATGTATTTTTTAGTCTCATTCTTCAGCTAGATCTATCCCTGTACCTGGTGAATAGAGCAACTGTAAGACTCAGACATTTCTTGTTTGCCCCTGTTTCTGATATTACGAGCAATCGTCTTTTGTTTCGCACGTAAATATTTATGAGCAACAATTAATGTCAAATGCATATATCAAAAATGAACATTGGACGTTCTTGCAAAACAAAACAGAAAAAAGGAAAAACAATTTGAAATTTCTTTGCGAAAATGAATTGTATTGACTTTGAAGTTCGGCCTGTAAATAGGCGTTTTGTACAAGAGGCTGACGTCCTAGTAAGAGAACACCGTCGAATGATAGAATTTATACAAGAAAAACAACTATGTGAACAATCCCACTGGGTTCCAACTCTGCTATTGCCTTTATATCCTTGAGCATCTCATCACTTTGCTACTTGATTGAAGGTAGATCAGATTGATTGGCACCGTCCGAGCTTGATAGTCGATACAGAAGTCTGGTTGCAAGATAATCCAATGAGACATAGTGTTACGCTTTGATCCCTAATTTTTGCCTGGACCGCCCTTTCAGGTTTTCAGTCCATCGGGATACCCTTTTTTGCCCAAGTCGCCTTTTCAGGTTTTCGACTTGCCGGGTGTACAGTTTTTTTTCATTTTCATCCCTTATTTTTTCCCGAACCCTTTTGGTTCACCGGGAAACCCTTATTTTTGCCTAGGCCAGTCGACCTAGAGGGTCTTTGATTATGCGTAGTATTTTTTCACTATGTCTGCATTGACGGGGCGAGGAAGGTCGTCTCCATCCATGGTGATTAGAATCATAGCTCCTCCTGAGAAGATGTTCTTAACCATAAATGGCCCTTCGTATGTAGGGGTCCATTTGCCCATGGGATCACCTTGCGGCAGTATGATGCGCTTGATTACTAGATCCCTAACTTGATACTCCTGTCGTCTAACTTTCTTGTTAAATGCCTTGATCATTCGCTTTTGATACGTCTGACCATGACAAATAGCAGTAAGTCTCTTTTCGTTGATTAAGTTCAGCTGATCAAGCCGGGTCTGAATCCAGTCATCTTCGCTCAAACTTGCATCTTTCATAATCCGAAGAGAAGGTATCTGAACTTCAATGGGCAAGACTGCCTCCATGCCATACACCAATGAATAAGGTGTTACCCCTGTTGACGTCCGCGCTGAGGTACGGTACCCATGAAGAGCAAATGGTAACATCTCATGCCAGTCTTTGTATGTCACCGTCATCTTCTGCACAATCTTCTTGATGTTCTTATTAGCCGCTTCAACAACCCCGTTCATCTTTGGTCGGTAAGGAGAAGCGTTGTGATGCTGTATCTTGAACTACTTGCAGAGCTCGGTGATCATTGTATTGTTGAGATTTGTACCATTGTCCGTAATGATCTTCTCTGGTACACCATATCGACAGATCAGATTGTGCCGAATAAACCATGCCACGATGTTCTTGGTCATTGTAGCAAAGGAAGCTGCTTCAACCCACTTTGTAAAGTAATAAATATCCAGCAGAATGAAACGATGCCCGTTGGATGCCATAGGTCTGATCTCGCCAATCATATCGATACCCCACATCGCAAAAGGCCAAGGAGCTGTCAAGACGTTCAGAGGAACTGGAGGTATATACACCTTATCAGCATAGACTTGGCACTTATGACATGTCCGAGAATGCTGATAACAATCGTATTCCATAGTAGACCAATAATATCCTGCCCGTAGGATTTTCTTTGCCATGGTATGTCCACTAGAATGGGTTCCGAAAGTACCTTCGTGTAACTCTGCCATAATCCTTTATGCCTCGTTCTTATCCATACATCGTAGTAAGGTTGAATCATGGTTACGCTTGTAAAGGATGCCATTGCTGATGAAGAACTTCGCCGCGAATCTCCTCAGGAACTTTTGTCATTAACAGATGCACCCTCGGGGTATTCCTGAGCCTCAAGATACCTCTTTACCTCATGAAACCAGGGTTTATCTGTTACTTCTTCAGTCTCAATGTCACAACAATGTGCGGGTTCGTCCAACCTCTCAATGGTAATCTAGGGAGCCTCATTGTCCCACCTGACCTTGAACATAGAAGACATAGTAGCTAGCGCGTCCGCTAACTGATTCTCCTCTCTGGGGAAATGTTCAAAGGTTATCTCCTCGAAGTGTGGGAGCAATGTCAATACATACTCTTTGTAAGGAATAAGATTTTGGTGTTTCATATCCCACTCTCCTTTGATATGACTGATCACGAGAGCGGAATCTCCGAACACACTCAAGAACTTAATCCTTAGGTCAATAGCTGCTCGAAGGCCCATGACGCATGCTTCATACTCCGCCATGTTGTTGGTGCAGTTGAAACATAATCGGGCGGTGAATGGAGTATGACAGCCTTCAGGAGATATGATCACAACGCCAATGCCATTACCCAAAGCGTTTGAAGCTCCATCAAAGTACATAGACCATCAGGATCCTTCCTCAGGTCCTTCATCCGGTCCAGGTTTCTCACAGTCGGTCACCAACATGATGTTCTCATCCGGAAACTCGAAGTTCATAGACTGGTAATCGTCTACTGCTTGATACGCCAAATGATCTGCCAACACACTTCCCTTGATTTCTTTCTGGGTCGTGTATTGAATATCATACTCAGTTAAGATCATCTGCCATCTCGCTATTCTTCCGGATAAGGCAGGCTTCTCGAAGATATACTTGATTGGATCCATCTTTGATATCAATAAGGTGATGTGAGTCAGCATATACTATCTCAGCCGGCGAGCAGCCCATACCAAAGCGCAACAAGTTTTCTCAAACAGTGAGTATCGGGTCTCACAGTCGGTAAACTTTTTGCTAAGGTAATAAATAGCATGCTCTTTTTGGCCAGACTCGTCATGCTGCCCCAGCACGCACCCCATTGAATTGTCGAGTACTGTCAAGTATAAGATCAAAGGTCTCCCTTCAACTGGGGGCATCAGAATAGGAGGCTCTTGGAGATATTCTTTGATTCTTTCGAAAGCGGCCTGACATTCATCATTCCATTTTACCACTTGATCTTTCTTCAGCAACTTGAAGATTGGCTCACAAGTAGCAGTCAAATGTGAAATGAACCGGGCAATGTAGTTTAGTTGTCCCAAAAAGCCTCTGACTTCTTTTTCTGTTCGGGGAGTTGGCATCTCCTGTATAACCTTCACCTTTGCAGGATATACTTGAATACCTTTATCACCAACGACGAAACCCAGCAGCTTACCAGACCTCACCCCGAAGGTGCACTTGTTTGGGTTTAACCTCAGCTTGTACAACTTCAACCTGTCAAATAGCTTCTGAAGATGGTCAATATGTTCCTCCTCAGTCCGGGACCTTGCAATCATGTCGTATACGTATACCTCAATCTCATGATGAATCATGTCGTGGAACAAGGCGACCATGGCACGCTGATACGTTGCCCCAGCATTCTTCAACCCGAAGGGCATGACTTTGTAACAGAAGGTACCCCACTGTGTAACGAACGTTGTCTTTTCCATATCTTCGGGAGCCATCTTAATCTGATTGTAACCGGACAAACCATCCATAAAGGAGAAGACCTTATGCTGTGCGGTGTTGTCAACCAGAACATCGATATGAGGCAGAGGGAAATCATCCTTGGGGCTCGCCCTGTTCAAATCCCTATAGTCCACACACATACGGACCTTACCATATTTCTTCGGCACCGGAACCACGTTGGCAACCCACTGTGGGTAAGAAGTAACAGCTGGAAAACCGGCATCAAACTGTTTCATCACCTCAACTTTGATTTTCTCAGACATCTCTGGGCGCATTCGGCGAACCTTCTGCTTCACCAGAGGATAATCTTCCTTAGTTGGAAAGCGGTGAACCACAATATCGGTATCCAACCCAGGCATATCTTCATAAGACCAAGCGAAGATCTCAACATAGTCACGCAGGATCTGTATCAATCGTTGCTTAACACTAGGCTCCAGATTTGCACCAACTTTGACCTCTTTCTTGTCTTCCTCGATACCCAGATTTACTGATTCCACCAGCTCTTCATGTGGCTGTATGGCCCTCTCTTCGTGAAGTAACAATCTAGAAAGTTCCCCAGGCACTTCACAATCATCCTCACCTTCGTCCTCGGCTTGGTTGATCGGACTTTCGAAGTTATAACTGGAAGTAGCAAAGTCGTTATCAGTGGGATCCAGAGTGGATGTGGACCTGTATTATGATATGTGAGTGTGTGTAAGACAAATAGCTGTTTTGATAAAGTGCAAGATAGAAAAAGAAAAACAAGTAGCACAAAATTTGTAATGCAAGAAAACGTGCAATGCTTTATTGATGATATATGGAAATGACACATAATAAGCCCTCACAAACAGAGCCACGGTGTCTCGGGCAAGGCACCGGGCCGTAAAAGCTTCAAATTATCTGTTACAAGTCTCAAAACAAAAGTTTATTACTGTGTAATAAAAGAAACTGGCACGAAGTCCTTCGCCGTCCAATTGTTCAAGCCACCGTTGGTAGTCGGGTAAATCCAGCTGTCGAAATCTGACTCTTCATCCTCATCTTCAATCGCATTCACTCCTGGATTACTGATACGCAGTGGAGGTCTTCCAATCCGCACACGTCGAACAACCTTTTGAGCTTCTGCAATAAAACCTAAACCAAACTTGTCAGTCTTGTGTGCAAAGTCAGGGAGTTGGCTCCAATTCACACACCTACCTTTTTCAACAACAGCCCTGGCATCCTTGAGGGAAGCCATCTTCATTGGAGGTTCGTCAGTAGCAATTTTAGTCGACGCCAGAGTCTGGGGGACTTCTTCAAAGTTCTGGCACGGGGTTTCAATGAAATCCCCATCCATCTCCATATACCGAAAGGAATTAAGATGGCTTACCATATATTCCTTCTCACCCTGCACCGTAACAATCTTCCCCTTTACTGGATACTTTAACATCTGATGGAGTGTAGAAGTTACTGCCCCAACTTTATGAATCCATGGGCGACCTAACAAGCAAGAATAAGATGGTTGGATAACCATCACATAGAATGTAGACACAAAAGTCTGGGAACCAACCTTAACGGGGACATCCACCTCTCCATGTACCATCCTTTTGGACCCGTCAAAGGCCCTAACCACAATATTACTTGGCTTCAGAACCAACCCTTCACAATCCAAACGATCTAATGCTTTCTTGGGTAATACATTTAAGGAAGACCCAGTATCCACCAGCACGTGGGCCAAAGTAGTGCCCCTGCACTCGATCGAGACGCGCATAGCATCATTGTGATTCCTTCCTTTGGCAGTCAGATCTGCATCGGAGAAACCCAACCCGTTGTCAGCGGTTAAACTAGCCACACAGTCTTTGAATTAATCTGCAGATGTTTCCTGCGACACATGCACAATTTTAAGGAAAGAAATTAAAGCCTTAGCATGGGCTTCTGAGCACAACAATAAAGACAACATAGAGATCTTTGACGGGGTTTGCCCCAGCTGCTCGACTATGTTGTAGTCGCTTTTCTTGATAATCTTCAGAATTTCCTCTATCTCCTGCCTAGAGGTTTCAACAATGACTTTATTAGGTGCCTCCATTCGGGCAGGCTCACTTGTAACTTCTTTGCCCCGAGTGTCAGATGACTCAGTGACAGGGGTGATAACAGGTGTAAGAATCGGAATAGTAGCTGACGTACTGGCGGATGGAATGTCAACAGGCTTTTGAACAGTCTGAGGAGAAATCTCAAGAGAGAAGAGTCTTCCGCTTCGGGTGACCTTGCTAGTCCTGACAATATTGCTGACATCAGTATCAGCCTCTTCAACCTTCAAGTCTTGTTAAATCCCATGATAATACACATCGGCCCCATAGTGCCACGGGACAGCCTTATCCGAAGTGTAAGGGATAGGACCAGGAATAGTAATGATCAATGGAGCAACTCTCGGAATAGATGTAATCCTAACAGGCTTTCTCAAGGAAGCCTTGGGAGGATTGGCGGAAATGGTGATTATGGAAACATCTTCAACAGGAATCAACAGAACCAAAGCTTTCTCGAACAAGATCTTTTTGTTATCCATCAGGCGTTGAACACCTATCTTCAATAAATGGAAACCAGCAGGTAAGATGGAACACAAGTGACAACCTTCACCACATCCCGGAAATAAACCGGCCAACAATAGGTTCTTCTTAACGGTCAACAACAGAGTAGAAATGTCTTCTACGGAGGTCACAAATGAATCATCATCCATAACATTCACTCCATGCTTGGGAATAGGAGCAGTCATGACATTAGGCTTTTCTAGTGCGTCAAACTCGATTTCTTTAGCTTCAATCAAATCCTGCACCTTATTCCTCAAGGCCCAGCAGTTGTTGGTATCATGCCCTGGGCTATCAGAGTGATAGGTACAGCGGACGTTCGGATTATACAACTGAGAGGTGGTATTGGGATTCATCGGAGCTTCCCTCAGAGTTACCAGGTTAGTTTTCAATAATTACGGTAAAATTTGAGATAAGGTCATACTGAGCCGAGTATACTGCCTCTGCGGCCTCTCTACTCTTTGCTGATTGTTGCGTTGTGAGGCAATAGTAGGTCTTGATATTACCACCGCATTAACCGCTTGGCGGCGCTCAGGTCAGTTTTTTCTCCTCGAGCTGTAAACTGCACTAGATTCTTTCTTGAAAGGCTTCTTTTCTGTACTTGACGAAGCACCTTTCTGTATCTTTCCACTTCTAATACCAGCCTCTACTCTCTCCCCAGTCATAATCAATTCAGTGAACCCAAACGATGAACTATCGATCAAATGGTTGAAATATGGACCAGAAAAAGTCCCAAGAAACATATCCACCAACTCCCTATCAGACAGAGAGGGTTGTACTCTTCCTGCCAGATCTCTCCACTTCTGAGTGTAATCCTTAAAACCTTCGCTCGCACCCATAGACATACCCTGAAGTTGGGTACGGTGAGAGCAAGGTCGGAATTAGACTGGTATTGCTTGTAAAAAGCAGCAGCAAGGTCCTCCCAGTTGCGGATATTAGGTCCTTCCAGTTGATAGAACCATTCAAGTTGAGTCCCTAACAGACTATCTTGAAAGAAATGAACCCATAGGTTTCTATCAGCAGTATATGGTTGAATCTTTCTGACGTATGAGCGAATGTGAAGCTTCGGGCAAGACACTCCATCATACTTAGCAAAGACAGGAGCCTTAAACTTGTGTGGGATCACCACCCCATATGCCATCCCCAGATCTCCAAAATCCAAACCGGGAACCTTCTGAACCTCCATGGCACTCAGACGATCTTCAAGTTGCTTGTACCTATCCTCAGTAGAAGGGTACTGGTCTTCATCAAAATCAGTGTCATTGTCAGAAATCATAGGGCCAGGACCCTTCCTTTCCTCTTGATTCTCTCCTCCTCCAGATGAATGAGACAAATCAAATTCCTCTCACAACCTATTCCCAAATATGTGACCCATATTCAGCAGGACAACCTTCTTCTTCTTCTTCTTATTTTTGTCTTTAAGATGAGAGTCTTCAAATCTTGTTGACTCTTGGCCAAGTTCAAGAACATCTCCTGGAACTGAGCATTCTGAGCCTGAAGAGCCTTAATAGCTTGATCAGTAGGTGTTTCAGAAGACATGTTGTGCTGAAATAAACAGCGAAGAAGATAAGAAACCTGTAAGGGTACCTGTGATGAGGTGCATGGTAATGGAATGCGTATGAAATGATTTCAAAGATTTAGGGAGATTCAAATTTGTAAACCAAAATAAAACACACTTTATTAGATTAAAACTTGTAATAATGTTTAACAAATGCCTTTAAGGCGTTACAAAAGAAAAACTGAAAAGCAAATCTAAACTAGAAACAATAAAAGACATCAGTAGTCCCATGGTGGTTTTCCTTTCGTGCTGACATAATCGTTGATTGTCCTTTCATTCTCAAGATGCCTTGTAAGCTTCAAGATCTTCCGTTCCTGCTCATGATACTTCTCTCTGTAGGTATCCCGTTCTTCCCTTAACTGGATCCAAGATCTCTTCAATGCCCTCAGATCAGTAGGCATATAAGGATGGAGGACTGTATAAGGAACCCCTTCTTTATTAGTATGCTCCACAATCATCGGCAAAACAGCTTCATATGGCATCCCCAGCTTTTGAGCACGGGATCGAACCCACTGGAGATACGGTTGCATCGGGAGAGAAGTCTTCATTCCTAGCTCATGTGGATCAGACCTGTTCACCCCTCCCCAAGCTCGTATAAACCTGCGGCGATGTCCCTCAACATCCCCCTTGTAGTCAAAGACTATGCCTGTAAGCAGCAGCTCATGAGGACCGTCCCTTCGAGCTCGTCCAAACTGTCGTAAGGCCAAACAAGGATTATAGGTTATTCCCCCTCTAATTCTAATCAATGGAACATTGGAGTATTCCCCACATCGATCAATGACAGCTACTTTTTCCATATCCTTAGTACTCCAAAGGATGTCCGTATGAGCAAGAGACATGATTCTGTAAGCCCAACCTACACCTTCGTCATTCTTCAATACAGATTTGGGGAGGTGATAAATAAACCACCTCTCCAGCAGCGGTGTACAACACATGAGAGATCCCCTTCTTCTTACAGTACGGGTATAAAGAGCATGTAGAATATCACCTAAGAGAGTAGGCACTGGGTTATGAGACATGAAGATCTCGACTGCGTTCACATCAACGAAAGAATCTAGATTCGAGAACAGAACCAATCCGTAAATGAGGAGAGCCAGGATGTCTTCAAATGCTTGAAAGTCCAAACTATCCCAGAACTATTGAGCTTGATCAATTAAAAACTTAGCCAAGAAACCTTTAACCCCGCTCCGAGTCTCCCAGTTAGATACTACATCAGCCACTTTTAGATGTAGGGCTGAAGCAATATCCTCTGGCCTAGGAGCTATCTCCAAACCTGTAAAGGGTGTCTGCTCTAGAATAGATATACCCAGTAAATCAGAAAACTCCTCCAAAGTAGGGACTAACTGATAGTCCGGGAAGGTGAAACAGTGATGCAACGAGTTAAAGAACTGAAACAGGACACTCATCATTTGCTCATCCAACTTGGAAGTGACCGGGCTAAGGATATGACCATGTCTTCTAACAAAGGAAGAAGTATCAGGAACTTTTGAAACCAACTCTCTGAGCTGAGCAGGTATCTGCACGAAGTTGACTCGAATGGCATTTCTGCGCATAGAAGCCATGATCTGCAAATCAGAACAAAGATAAATCCCCTCGGTCTTTGAAATGGTTAGTCTGATGAAATATGCATACAATGTCATGATGCATGATGTCATGATACACCACAGGTATCACAGATAGCAAACATGGTAAGGGCAAACAAGTCACACAATAGCCCTTAAATTTCAGGCTGGCATAGAGTTTAGGTACTACCCTCTTGCAGTTTAGTTGGTTCAACCTGTCCTAATAATAGTAACTGGGTTCTAGAGGTTCTCAATATCACTGACCATCCTCCATCCGTCATAGTTTCAGCTCACGCAATCTTTTCTTGCGGCCGGAACCATCTCGAGAGTATGGTCTCAATGAGTGTAGCATTCTGCTACTTTCTATGGCCAAGTTGGTCAATTATAGGTGCTAAGGTCAGTTGATGCTTAATGACCCATATAGAAGCCCCATACTCTCCTTGTTGCTCCACAAGGGATATCGGTACCAACTAATGTGCCACATCAACGTAGCTACTGCTTCAACCGTATCGGTCTACGCTGTACAGTTCCCTCACAGTCTATTGCTACTTACCTAAAAGGTGTCCCCAGATCCGGGTTAGGATCTACAGTAAATCCGATACAAAGCCCACAAAGATAAAGCAACCAAATCAATCAATTGAAAATAATATGATGAACTAATCCTAAGGTACACCCCACTTATTAATTTCCCTAGGAGAGTCGCCAGTTCTGTGATACGGTGGCCAGAACCGGGACTGTTTTTTTAGTGAATGCTGGTTTGCGTTTTACGTTTGTGTTCGCAAAATGTCACGGTAAGAAATAGTCGCCACCGACTTTTATTTTATCCAACAACGAAAGGAAAAAAGCACAGAAAAATTCCTTTTTCGAGATATTTCTGAGTACGGGGGTAGATTATAGAATGGGAAGGTATTAGCACCCTTTCTATCCGTAGTTATCTACGAGCTCTTAGGTACTTGCTCATCATTTTCAAAATTGCTTCTTTGTGTTTGTGTGCTTTGAAAAGTTTTTGTTTTGACTTCGATTTAACCCTTGCTTGTGTCTTCAAGAGTGTAATGAAGTGTTTTTGAAAACTTTGTTTGAAAAGGAGTGTAAGTGTGAAAATTTTGTTTTGATTGAGCAAGTACTTAAGAACTAATCTACCTACTCGAAAAAATAATCGTTTTATGTTAATTTCCTTTAGACAATGCTATCCCACTATTAGTGAGTAGGAGGCACCGTTGTTGGAGTTTGAGGGTCAATTCGAAAAGGGACGTACGATCACTAAAGCAATGTTAGGACGTCTTAGTAATAACCCTAATGTCTTAGATCAATTATCCGAGGCAACAATATCCGAGGAAACCTTTCCGAGGCAACTTTGATCTTTGGAAAAAAGGACGACCACTAAAGCATCCTATACTCAATGACCGTTACCGAAGGCAACCAAGTGAGAGTGTACCCTAGGAGTGCGCATGTGCGAGTGATTCAATTTCAGATTATTTATCTTTGCACATTTTAGGGTTATCTAACCGTTTTAATGTTTTACATACATTCTTGTCATGCATCCTAATATCATACATCTAACAGTTTAATATTTTGCGGAATTTAAATGCGGAAATTAAACTAAGCTATTACAAGGCTTCAGGTATTTACATAGCCAAAAACAAACCCTTGAAAATAATAAAGCGATAAATGATAAAGTAAAAGTCCTAATTAACTATTACACCTTGTGAGCAGTTACAATAATAGAGTAAAAATAAAATAATAAAATGCGCGCGAGGAAAATAGAACGAGAGTGAACTAGGGTTTTGACCCTTCTATCCTAATTAAAAGAAAATGTTTTTGTTGTTTTTAATATTTTAAGAAAAGAATTAGGTTTTCTAAATTAAATACAAAAAATAATTATTTAATTAATTAATTAATGAAAATAATTACATGGCCTATTTTTGGGTTTTTATTATTTTTAAGAAAAGAAAATAATTAAATTAGAAATAAAACCTATTTGTTCTAATTAATTTTAATTATTTACAAAAAGAATTAAAGTTTACCTAAAATTAAAATCTAATTAAATTAATTAATTTTTTTGATAAAAAATAAAATCTAAACCTAATTTGTGAAAAGTATTATTTTTATGATTTTTTGATAAAAGAAAATAATTGATTGGTTGGTAAAATAAAATAAATAAATAAAATTAAATAAAATATAAAAGAAAGGGAAAAAGAAATTTGGGCCTGCATTCAGTAGTTTGAGGAGGTGCAAATAGCAAGCTTCTAGCCTAGGCCCAAAAGGTGAATTTTTTTTATTAATAACCATGTATTAAAAAAATATTTCGTAAATAACCGGGTTTCGGAAAAAATTACGCAAATAACCATGTTTGAGATGGCTCCACAAAGGAGGAGCCATCTCAATTGGCGCATGCACCTCCTTTTTTAAGGGAGGCGCCATCTCACTTGGCGCCTAAGTGCTTAGGGCATGCCCTAAGCCAAGTGAGATGGCGCCTATGTACAAATTTAGAGCAAAATTTTTTTTTTAATTTTCTTTCCTGTGCGTTGCCTATTGGACAGAGATCAACAAAATGGACTTTTTATTAAAAAAAAATAATTACATTCAACTGTATTACATTAAAAGAACATTTAAAAAAATGGATACAAAAATACTGGGAAAAAAAAAGATACATCAGTGATCCCCCGGAACCCGGTAATGACCCCCGGTTCCGCATCCCCGTCCTCGCCTTTCTCTTGCTGGGTGCCATCGCGTTTCCTGCTGCGGCAAGGTCGATGGCCCAGCGGAGTCAATGCGATCCGAATCCATAAAATCAGTAAGATCTCCATATCTCGAAGATCCGCTCTGGTACAGTCGGTTACCCATACACTCAAAGTTTGGTCGTGTTGGCGGTGGGTGGGGTTCCATGGTTGGTCGGTAGCATTGGTCGTCTGAGTATGGGGGGTAGAAAGGAAATGGATCTTGGGGTGTTTGGTATTGTGGATGTTGGGTTGTTTGGTGATATGGTGGTTGATGGTAGGTTTGGTCGGCTTGGTCATAATCTTCTGACATTCCCATATCAGGGCTAAGGCTGGATGTTGAGGGCGCCATATTGGGATATGTGGAAGACTGAAATTGTGTCTGGGGTATGTGGGTGTGCTGGTATTGGGGTTGGTATTGTGGTTGGGTTTGAGGAATATCCGGGTATTGGTAGTTTGGTGGTGATTGTGGTTGGTAGTACGGCATTTGATTGTAGTTGTGTTGTGGTGGGGAATGTGGTTGTGTGTTTGTTGGTCTGTTTCTTCTTGGGGGTTGGTTTGAGGTTGATGGATTTTGGGTTTGTTGATGGGGAATCGAGGGTTGTGCCCATTATGTGCATGGGTCAACCAAGTACCTCGGATGAGACACGTGCATTTCTGGGTTACTAACCGACCTGTACCACGACATATATTGATCAGTGTGTCGCATGTTACCTTGAGTAAGGAAAACCGGGGATTGCAAGATGTAGCGGTGACGCCTTTGCCACATTTTACACCATTCCGGAGCAAAGTCTTTCCAGTTGGTAAGACCCCACTGGGCGTCGACCCTTTTAAGATGCCAGGGGGACAAATCTGTTGGATCACTTGGTATCTCTTGATGCATTCCGAACTGCATCTTCACACGGTCGCTGTGGTGCATCTCCATAATGTTGAACCGAATGAGTGCAGTCTTTGCAGTCCAAGTTGCTGCATCCTCTGGGTTTGGAGCATGGCCCAAACCCAAATATGGTCTCCAGACGAACTGCGATAAAATTTAAATCAGGTTAGCGCAAAAGTAATGTATAAATAATTAAAATGAACAAAAGTTAAAAGCTACGACGTACGTCATCTGGGCCTAAGTGATCCAACAGATTCCGGTAGAGTGCGACATTGAATCTTGGATTCTTGCCGTAATCCATACCCCTCACGCAGTACCTAAAGGAAATGAGAAACATGTTATTTTTAGCATATATTTTGGAAAGAGCAGAATAGTTATAAATGCTATAACTTAATGACTTACTTTGTTGCGTACGGGAAACCAAAAGTGTTGTTGTTGATGGGGTTTAAGGACTCCATCCTCCACCAACCCCAGGCTTGTAGTAAAAATGCGCACCCATAAAATGTACATTTTTCCTTGATTGCGTTTTTGCACAAGGAACTGTACAGGTGGGCTAATACTGCAGAACCCCAACTATATTTTCTAGTTTTTTCAAAATTTGTTAGTAAATGTAAGTACATGAAATTTACACTATTTCCCGTACTTTCGGGAAATAAAAATGTACCAAAAAGTATCATAAGATACGTTCTGGCTTTTACTACTCGGTTATTCTCTGAGGAATTTTCATTTAATTCCATACTTGCATAATGACGTTTCAGGTCCGTGAGTAGTATTCCCTGCCCTCTTGCTCCACCACCTTCTACCATATCCCTACCCAACAGTTCTTCACACTGTGAGTTGGGTTGTTGAACCGACCCGTTCACCGCCTTACCGTTGATAGGGAGGCCCAGTAGCATGTACACATCCTCGAGCGTGATGGTACATTCACCTATTGGTAGGTGAAATGTATGGGTCTCCGGTCTCCACCTTTCCAACATTGCAAGAATGAACTTTGAGTCAATGGTGCAGTTGGAGATCTTTATCACATGTCCAAAACCTACATATTCCAGATAAGGGACGATAAATGGGTCGGGAGCCAGGTAGTTGTGCGAACGGATTCTGAATCTTTTTGTGTCCTGAGATCATAATTAAACAAGTGTAAGATTAATTAAGATGAATAACACGTTATTTGAAGTATGAAAAATGTATAACCAAAGAAGAGACTTACAAATGCAGCAATGTTTTCCCTTGTGCCTCTGTGAGTATCGCCCATTGTTAGAAGAGCCATTGTTCAGAATGCTTGAGAGTATGAAAGACTTAGGAAGAAATAGAGAGTATGATAGACTTAAGAAATATTTCGTAGCAGAGAGTGAGAGTTGTATGGGTGTGAGAGATGTTTCATAAAGTATGTATTTATAGGCAAATAAGTTTGATGTAGTTGTTGCTTGTGCTTGCTAGCCTGCGAAGTGTCACATTTGCATGCTTAGGGTGTTACACATATGCATGCATGCATTTACAAAAAATGTAAGGTGTCACTCCTGCAGGCTAGGTGGCAGCCCATGCATGTATCACGATTGGACAGTAAGGGAGGCACCATTGGACTTGGAGAAAGAGTACAAAAATGAATGGTGTCGCCACCCCATTTGGTGAATAAGAGGTGTCATTTGTTACAGCATAGGCTCAGGCTACGTGACAGCCTTTGGGATTCCTTTCTTTGTTGCATGCAAGGCCATTGGAGTTGATGGGTGGAGTCTTACACAAAACATTTATGTGTGCAGAATAGGGCCAGGATAGGTGGCAGCCTATGGGGTTTCATAAGCCCATGCATGTATCACGATTGGATGGTAAGGGAGGCGCCATTGGACTTGGCGAAAGAGTACAAAAATGAATGGTGTCGCCACCCCATTTGGCGAATAAGAGGTGTCATTTGTTACAGCATAGGCTCAGGCTACGTGACAGCCTTTGGGATTCCTTTCTTTGTTGCATGCAAGGCCATTGGAGTTGATGGGTGGAGTCTTACACAAAACATTTATGTGTGCAGAATAGGGCCAGGATAGGTGGCAGCCTATGGGGTTTCATAAGCCCATGTGTGATACGGTGGGAGAACTGACTATGGTTTTGCGTTTGTTTTCGCAAATGTTTCGGTTGAGCAAGAGTCGCCACCAACTTTTTATTTTATCCTAAGGAAAGGTTTAAAAAGCACAGCAAAAACCTTTGAGATTTTTCTTGGGTTCGGGGAGTAGATTATAGAAAGGGAAGGTATTAGCACCCTTTCTATCCATGGTTATCCATGGGCTCTTAGGTACTTGCTTAGATCAACTTGCCTTGGTTTTCAATTGTTTGAAATGGTGCTTGATGTGTGGTTTTGAAAATGTTTTGAAAAGATGCCTTGTATAGGCTACCCTTGTAACAATTCTTTACTCGAATGTTTTACAAAAGGTGTTTTGTCTTTTAAAAAGATGTTTCAAGGTTTTTGAAAGTTGATTTTGAAAGTGTTTGTGAAGTGGGTTTTGAAATTAGGCAAGTGTTTTCTTTGCAAATTGGCAAGTACTTAAGAGTTATCTACCCTAAAGTTTTCTCAAAGTTTTTTGTTATGTTTTAAACCTTTTGACAATTTTGTTCCACCATTGCATTTGGTGGACAATCTTGTCTTAGGAGGTGAAAGGGACGAGCGCGGGTCATCGTTTAGACCATAATTGCAATAGTGTTAAATGTCTTTGGGCAATTTTCTTTTAAAAGGGACTTGATCATTCATTTAAGCAACATTTTGTGGGACTATGATCATTTGATTGTTTGTTTTTACCCAAAGAAATTCAACATACAATATGGCCCAATTATTTGAAGGCAACAAAGTGGAATACCCTAGGGGTGCAAGTGTGAAATGTGTTGTCCATTTTTCATGCATATTTATCTTGAGATTAGGTCCAACTATTTTGTTCGTTTTATTTACATACAAACCCTAGCTCTAACATAGTATGTTTAGAAAGCATTTAAAGTGCGAAATTTAAATTCCTATGCTATTACAACACAAAAATATGGGGAGGGGGGGTACAATGTTCAAGTGGGGAGATATTTAGACAAGAAATTGAATCTAAGCTATTACATCTTTTGCCTTGAATATTTACAATATGATCAAAAGCATAAATAAAATAGAAATAAAATTAATATGCAAGAATGCAAAAAGAATTTTTTATATGTATGAAAAAAGTATTATTTATGTAAAATAAAGAGAAAATAAAAAGGTATTATTTTTGGAGTATTTTCAAATTTAGGGCAAAACCCTAATTTTTAATCAAAGGGGTATTAATCAATTAATTCATATAATACTTATTATTTATATACAAAAATAAAATAAAATATGGTATATTTTTAAAAAAGGTATTTTTTAGTGTTAAATATTAAAAAATAAAATATGTACATTTTTTGGCATTTTACCCTAAATGTATATATATATATATATATATATATATATATATATATATATATATATATATATATATATATATATATATATATATATATATATATATATATATATATATATATATATATATATATATATATATATATATATATATATATATATATATATATATATATATATATATATATATATATATATATATATATATATATATATATATATATATATATATATATATATATATATATATATATATATATATATATATATATATATATATATATTTGTATTATTTACAAGATATGTATTATTTAATTAATAATATTTAATATAAAAATAAAAAGGGTATTTTTTATACAAAATATTTTAAGGAAGTAAAAATAAAATAAAAGTGTATAAAAAATATATTTGTATTATCTTAATATTTTAAACAAAAAAAGTATATATGTATATTTATTTATTTATATACAAAACAATCAAATAAATACTTAATAAATTCAAAAAATGATGGGAAAAATATTTTTATATTTTTAATATGTTGAGAAAAAATAAATGAGTCAGTTAAAAAAAGAAAAAGTCAAAAAATATTAAAAATGAAGCAAATGGGCTCAGGGGTGTAAAACCAAAAAGGGTGGTGTGCAAAGGAAAGTCAACATAGGCCCAGCCCATGAAGACCTTTCTTCAACCTCTGTACAACAACATTCAAAAAACGCGCGCCCTGTTCCTCATCTTCCAACTCTTGATTCCTGGCTTTTCAATGCAAACTCATAACATAAAAGATGTTCAGCATGAAGAGACGATTCTAACCATATGCATAACTTGATCTAACTCTCTAAGATGAGGGAGAATTTCTCCTCCCCCAAATCCTAACCTAGATTTTCTGCCATTTTCAAACCTCAAATTCTCACAGCTCAAGCAAAAGAAATGAAAAGTAAAAACATGTACATGTTCAGTGGCATGAGTAGAACCTTATTTATTCACAAACTTAAAGCTAATGATGCATAATAAGAGAGATACGAGTTCACCAAGATACCTGTTCAGCTGAAGTTCTATCTTGCAATGAGGGAGCTTTCAGTGCAAGGTGATGATTGGAAAAGCTTCCTTGAGGTCCAGGGATGCTATTCCAATGTTTACTTTGTCTTGAAAGCTTCTGAATCGTGCTAGAGCACTTCACCTGCAAAACAAGAAACTGAAAATGGTGGAAGTGGTTAGAGGGATTACAGGTCGTGCTTTTGCTTTTGGTTAGCTTGCATAGATGGTATGGAAGGTATGTGAACTGGTTTGGGCAAGAGAGCTTGAGAGAAATGAGAGATAGCACTCAAACTGCAGGGCCTGCCCTGTTTTTGCAGTTTGAGAGTGATTATGGCTAGGGGAGTGTTTGAGAGGTGCAAGGGTCGTGCAAAAGCTTGGTTCTGATCTTTGGAATGTGTTTGATAACTTTGTCTAAGTGTCTCTAAGCTGATATGAAAGATGTGTTATGTTATGGCACTTTACATCACACTTAAGCAAGCAAAACCAACTTGGTGTTTTAGTTAAGTAGGGGACCTCTAATGAGCTGCATAAACTCTCCTTGATCAGAGTGATTTGTCCATAATCCTGTGCCAATTGGATTTGGTTTGTACTTGTGGATTTACATCATGACATAAAGTGGAACTTTTGCAAAAATGGAAAGAATGCTTTATCTAATTTGGGATTAATCCATCATATAATGCTTTAGCTCATGAAACAAGGTCTTAACACAATGAACATGTATTAAATTATTGAGTGTTGGATGGTTTTAGGACCTGTAATCAAGGGCATGCTGGTTTTGAGAAGTTTGCACAACTTATGAACATGAAAAATGGCCAATTCAAAAGTGAGTTTTTGCCAAATTGTGAAATTCGAATCTCCCAAGTCATGAGGTTGTTTGATGAGTTCTTGGACATTTTGGAAAGCTTGGAATGTGTAATACAATCCATATTTGAAATGAAAATTGAAATTCCAAGTGGAAGTGTATGTAAAATGGCCTTGAAGTGGGGTAGAAAACCTTGTCAAAATAGATCAAAAATTCACTAAGTTAAGAATGGTTTAGTGCCCTTATTCAAAAATTTGTAACTTGAGATACAAGCCTCAAATGGGAAAACTTTGTGAATAAAAGTTGTAGATTATGCAACAAGCTACAACTTTAATGTTTTGACTTTTGTTTGAATCCAAATGGATCTTGGTGAAAAAGTGGGGCAAAGTTGGGAAAAAATTAGGGTTTTTTATAACTTAGAAAAATTCTAAGTTATGAAAAATTCAAATTTCTAACCCTAATTTGCATTTTGTGATTTCTTGGTGAAAAAGTTTCATGATTTGGCATGTTTTGATGAAAAATAAATCTTGACTCTTGATTTTGACCAAAAAGTCAAAGTTTGACTTTTCAGTATACAGTCAAAATTGATCAATTGACTGGGAAATTCAACTGTCAATCTTGTGTACTTTGGATCTTTTGAGCTTGTTGAGCATGTAAAGATAATTCCATGGGGTTCTTGAGTCCATATATGAGCTTGGTTTGCCATTGGCTAGGTCAAACAGTCAAAAATTGCCTTTGTGCAGTCAAAACCCTAAAAATGACCATTTTGCCCTTTTGGTGATTTGATCAAATTTCTTATGGAGTTGTGATCCAAACTTGATCAAATGGACCATATTAGTTCATAATGTTGATGTAGGTCAATTTTCATGAGGTTTGACTGTTAATTGGCCACAGTTGACTTTTTCCCCAATACAGCTGATTTCTAGGTCAACTGTCCAATTGACTGGGCAAAATTTGGAATCAAAGTTTGAAACTTGGTATGGATAAACTTGGGAGTCAAATATGAAGCATGAAAGTCATCTTAAGCACTTTAGGTCAAAACATCTTGGTACAAACACAAACCCTAATTCTGGGTCACCAGTGCAAGGAGAGGTCTTGAGTAGATGAAACCCTGACTGGATCTTGGGCTTCAAAGTTTAGTGATGAGAAATTATTGAGAAATGGGAGGGAAAATTTTGGGGTACAACACCATGCATGTATCACGATTGGACAGTAAGGAGGCGCCATTGGACTTGGCGAAAGAGTACAAAAATGAATGGTGTCGCCACCCCTAACTTTTGCCTGAATCGCCCTTTCGGGTTTTCGATCCACCGGAAAACCCCTTTTTGCCCAAGCCGCCCTTTCGGGTTTTCGACTTGCCGGGTGTACAGATTTTTTTTGTTTTTATCCCTAATTTTTGCCTGAATCGCCCATTCGGGTTTTCGATCCACCGGGATGCCCATTTTTGCCCAAGCCGCCCTTTCGGGTTTTCGACTTGTCGGTTTATTTTATGCGTAGTATCTTTTGACTATGTCTGCGTTCGCAGGGTGCGGCAAATCGTCGCCGTCCATGGTGGTCAGAATCATTGCACCACCAGAAAATATACTCTTGATCACAAATGGTTCTTCATATGTAGGAGTCCATTTGCCCCTGGGATCACTTTGCGGCAAGATAATCCGCTTGATTACTAGATCTCCGACTTGATAAACTTGACGTCTGACTTTCTTATTGAAGGCCTTAATCATCCGTTTTTGATACGTCTGACCATGGCATATAGCAGCAAGTCGCTTTTCGTCGATTAGATTGAGTTGATCAAGTCGGGTCTGCATCCAATCATCTTCATTCAAACCTGCATGCTTCATAATCCTTAGAGAAGGGATCTGGACTTCCATAGGCAAAACAGCTTCCATGCCATAAACCAGAGAAAATGGGGTTGCCCCAGTTGAAGTACGTGTCGTCGTACGGTATCCATGCAGAGCAAACGGTAATATCTCATGCCAGTCCTTGTAAGTGACTGTCATTTTCTGAATGATTTTCTTAATGTTTTTGTTCGCAGCTTCAACAGCACCGTTCCTCTTTGGCCGATAGGGAGATGAATTGTGATGATAAATCTTGAACTGTTCGCACAATGCAGTGATCATTGTGTTATTCAGATTTGTACCGTTGTCTGTGATGATCCTGTCTGGAACACCATACCGACATATGAGATTTTGCTTTATAAAGCGGGCAACCACGTTTTTAGTCACAGAGGCGAAGGAAGCTGCTTCGACCCATTTAGTGAAGTAGTCAATGGCAACCAGGATGAAGCGATGTCCATTGGAAGCCGTGGGCTTGATCTCTCCAATCATATCAATGCCCCACATTGCAAAGGGCCACGGAGCAGTCAGGACGTTGAAAGGAACCGGAGGGATATGAACTTTATCAGCATAGACTTGACACTTGTGGCAAGTACGGGAATGTTGATGGCAGTCAGCCTCCATGGTAGACCAATAATAGCCTGCCCTTAGGATCTTCTTAGCCATTGTATGCCCGCTCAAGTGAGTGCCAAATGTGCCGCTGTGTATATCAGTCATGATCAACTCTGCTTCAGCTTTATCCACACATCGGAGTAATACACAATCATGGCTTCGTTTGTAAAGGATGTCGTTGCTCAGGAAGAACTTAGCAGCGAATTTCCTTAAGAACTTCTTGTCATTTACGGAAGCTCCTTCAGGATAATCTCTAGTCTCGAGATACCTTTTGATTTCATGGAACCAAGGTTGTTCCACTACTTCTTCGGTATTAATCTCGTGGCAATGTGCCGGTTCATCCATTCGCTTGATGGTGATTTGGGGAGCCTCGTTATCCCAGTTGAGTTTAAACATGGAGGACATTGTGGCTAGAGCATCGGCTAGCTGATTCTCTTCTCGCGGGAAATGCTCGAAGGTAATTTGCTCGAAATGAGGCAACAATGTCAGGACATGTTCTTTGTATGGGATAAGATTAGTATGCTTGGTATCCCAGTCTCCTTTGATTTGGCTGATGACCAAAGCCGAGTCCCCAAATACGATCAAAGATTTGATCCCTAAGTCTATAGCAGCCTTGAGACCAAAGATGCAAGCTTCATACTCAGCCATGTTGTTTGTGCAGCTGAAGCAAAGTCGGGCCGTGAAAGGAGTGTGACAACCTTCCGGAGAAATGAGTACTGCGCCAATACCGTTTCCAAGTTCATTTGAAGCACCATCAAAGTACAGGGTCCATCGGGATCCCTTTTCGGGTCCGTCATACGGTCCGTCACTTTCAACGTTGTCCAAATTCATGATGTCCTCGTCTGGGAAGTCAAATCTCATGGGTTGATAGTCTTCGATAGCCTGATGAGCCAGATGGTCAGCTAGTACACTCCCTTTTATAGCATTTTGGGTGGTGTACTGGATGTCATACTCGGTTAAGATCATTTTCCATCTAGCTATCCTTCCAGATAAAGCGGGCTTCTCGAAGATATACTTGATAGGGTCCATTTTGGATATCAACAAGGTAGTATGAGTCAGCATATACTGTCTTAGTCGGCGAGCCTCCCATACCAAAGCGCATCAAGTTTTCTCGAGCAGTGAGTAGCGAGTCTCACAGTCGGTAAACTTTTTGCTAAGGTAATAAATAGCATGCTCTTTTCGACCAGACTCGTCATGCTGGCCCAAAACACACCCCATTGAGTTATCCAAGACGGTCAAATACATGATCAATGGTCTTCCTTCGACGGGTGGCATCAGAATAGGAGGTTCTAGCAAATACTCCTTGATTCTATCAAAAGCAGCTTGGCAATCGTCGTTCCATTCCACTACCTGATCCTTTTTTAGGAGTTTGAAAATTGGCTCACAGGTAGAAGTCAGATGTGAGATGAATCTGGCAATATAGTTTATGCGCCCCAAGAATCCTCTAACCTCCTTTTCAGTACGGGGAGCAGGCATCTCTTGTATTGCTCTTACTTTTTCCGGATCGACTTCAATGCCTTTGTTGCTTACAATGAATCCCAGGAGTTTGCCAGACCTAACTCCAAAAGTGCATTTACTTGGATTCAGCCTGAGCTTGTATTCTTTTAACCTGACAAACAGCTTCTCTAGATGTTCAAGGTGCTCTTCTTCTGTTTGTGATCGAGCTATCATATCGTCTACGTAAACTTCAATCTCATGATGTATCATATCATGAAATAAAGCTACCATGGCGCGTTGATAAGTTGCCCCTGCGTTCTTCAGCCCGAACGGCATCACCTTGTAACAGAAAGTGCCCCATTATGTGACGAAAGTAGTTTTCTCCATGTCCTCGGGGGCCATTTTGATTTGATTGTAGCCCGAGAATCCATCCATGAAGGAAAACACTTTGTGCTGAGCTGTATTGTCGATTAAGATTTCAATATGAGGTAGCGGGAAATCATCTTTAGGGCTGGCCCTATTCAAATCCCGGTAGTCCACACACATTCTGACTTTGCCATCTTTCTTCGGTACTGGCACGATGTTAGCGACCCATTGAGGATAGGACGTAACAGCCAGAAAGCCAGCATCGAATTGTTTCATTACTTCCGCTTTGATCTTTTCGGACATGTCAGGCCTCATTCGGCGAACTTTTTGCTTGATTGGTGGACAGTCTTCTCTCGTGGGGAGACGGTGAACCACGATGTCTGTGTCTAGACCCGGCATGTCTTCATAGGACCAAGCGAAGATTTCAACATACTCATTCAACAACTGTACCAAGCGCTCCTTGACTTTTGGTTCCAGATTGGCACCCACTTGCACCTCCTTCCGATCCTCCTCGGTTCCCAAGTTAACAGCTTCCAATGGCTCTTCATGCGGTAAGATGGCCCTTTCCTCTTGTTGCAGAAGTCTGGCTAGTTCCCCGGGTACTTCACAACCTTCGTCATCTTCATACTCGACTAGATTGACCAGATCTTCAGAGTTATTGAAAGATACAGCAGAATAGTCACCCATGGAATCCGGAGTGGATGGGTACCTGCATTGGTGAGTGTGGGTGTGTGTAAGGGATAGCCATCCTTAAACAAAAAATGCAAAAGGAAAGAAAATGAACATAAGCAGTTTATCAAATGAAAAACGTCCAATGAATCATTAAACATGGCATATGAATATGAAAAATAATCAAAACCCTTACAAGTGGACCTGCATGCCCCGGGTAAGGCAGGAGGTGAAAAGATAGTGTACGGGTTGTTTGAAAGTAAAATATTACAGACCAAATAAGAAATGTTTAACAGATAAATTACTGGTGAATAAAAGTGATGGGGACAAATTCTTTAGCCTCCCAATTGCTCAATCCTCCTCTGACTGTTGGATAAATCCACTCTTCAATGTTGCTTTCCTTGTCTTCATCTTCCAAGGCGTTGATTCCGTAGGGAGAAATTTTGACTGGCGCCCTTTCAATCTTTGACCGGCGCATAGCTTTCTGGCCAGCGGCTGTGAACCCTAATCCAAACTTGTCAGTCTTGTGCGGAAAGTCGGGTAACTGCCCCCATGCTGAATTCTTCCCTTCTTTTATTGCGGCCCTTGCATCCTCCAGAGATGCCATCCTGGCCATCTGTCTCGGTGCCTCAGCTGTCAACTTCGCTACTGCTATTTCAGGGAGGACTTCTTCGAAATGTTGAAACGGTGTCTCAATGAACTCTCCTTCAACCTCCACATACCGGAAAGAATTTAAGTGGCTAATCATGTACTCTTCTTCGCCATGGACTGTGATGATCTTTCCCTTGACAGGATATCTCAACATCTGATGTAAGGAGGAGGTGACTGCCCCAGCATGGTGTATCCACGGCCTACCCAGCAAGCAAGAGTACGACGGACGGATGTCCATCACATAGAAAGTGGATTTGAACACCTCAGTGCCTATCTTGATGGGAATTTCAACCTCTCCATGGACCATTCTCTTCGAACCATCGAAAGCTCTGACAACAATATCACTCGGCTTCAATTCCAACCCTTCACAATCTAATCGGTCCAAGGCCTTCTTAGGCAAAACATTCAGCGACGAACCGGTATCAACCAAAACATGTGCGAGAGTGGTTCCGCGACACTCGATTGAAATATGCAAAGCATCATTGTGGTTTCTGCCTTTAGGGGTTAGGTCGGCATCAGAAAAACCTAGTCCATTGTCTGCAGTCAGGCTAGCCACGCAATTTTGAAATTGATCCGTAGAGGTTTCCTGGGGCACATGAGCTGCCTTCAGGAATTTTATCAGGGCTTTAGCATGCGCTTCTGAGCAAAGTAGTAGTGCCAGCATGGAGATCTTGGAGGGGGTTTACCCCAACTGTTCCACCACATCGTAATCACTTCTTCTGATTATCCTCAAAATCTCGTCCATTTCCTTCTTGGAGGTTTCCGGAATTAACAAGGGTTGAGCCCTCGTCCTGACGGGCTCATCTTGGATTCCCTTACCTTTGTCGGCAGCGGAGGGAGAGACAGTACTAGGAACAAAAACGTCTTCAATCAGAGGAGTTCTAGCAGAAAGTTTTATTGGTGCAGGGACGACCTTGTCAGTTGATGAGGGTCCAAAGACTGCTCTTGGAGGGGCAATCTCTGGAGAAAATATTCTCCCGCTCCTGGTGATTTTGCTGGTGCCCGCAATGTTACTAATGATGGTTTCTTCATCATCCGAACTTTCTTCAATTACCTTGATTTGCTTGATACCATGGTAGTAGATGTCACCGCCATAGTTCCAAGGTATCGACTTCTCAGAAACATAGGGGACAGGTCCTGGCATTGTTATCTTTAATGGAACAAATTTTGCAGCTGGTGTAATCTTAACTGGCCTTTTGACGGCCTTGGAAAGATTGGCGTGAATGGTTATGATTGAGACATTTTCAACATGAACTGGAACAGCAGAAACTTTTTCGAACAAAATTTGTCGGCTATCCATAAGGCCTTGGATGCCTTTCTTTAATAGCGGACAATCAAACGGCAGAGAGTGGCAACAGTAGCAGTCTTCTTTACATCCCGGGAAGATCCCGGCCCTTAACAAATTCAACTTAATGGTTAGCAGTGGAGTAGTCAGATCACTGACGTCAGCAACATACAAATCCTTTTCAATGGCATTGACATTTCGGCCGTGCTTCGGCATAGGTGCAGATATCACATTAGGCTTCTCTGGAGCGTCAAACTCTACCTCCTTAGCCTCTATTAGGTCTTGGATTTTATGCTTGAGTGCCCAACAATCATTGGTGTCGTGTCCAACACTGTCTGAATGGTAGGCGCATTTAGCATTGGCATGATAATGCGGAGAGGACGTATTCACATTCTTTGGCGCCTCCTTGATGGTGGCAAGATTCAACTTCAATAGATGGGGAAGCACTTGTGCTGGAGTCATATTAATACGGGTGAACTGCCGTTGTGGCCGTTCCACTCGTTGCTGATTTGGTCTGGACTGGTTATAGCGAGGTTGCTCACTCGGAGTGTTTTGAATCATTACGGCCCCCACAGTTGGCCGACGCTCCGTCTTCCCTGCTCTTCTTTGAGAATATACCATAGATGTCTCCTTTTTAAAAGGCTTTTTCTCAACACTTGCAGCAACACCCTTCTGAATCTTTCCTGACTTGATGCCAGCTTCTATTCTTTCGCCGGTTAAGATCAAATCGGTAAACCCTGCGGAAGAGTTACCAATTAGATGATTGAAAAATGGTCCAGATAGGGTCCCAAGAAACATATCAACGAGCTCACGATCGGTTAAAGGAGGCTGCACCCTGCCAGCCAAATCCCTCCATTTTTGTGCATATTCTTTGAATCCCTCACTTGTTCCTAGTGACATACCCTGAAGTTGGGTACGAGTAGGAGCAAGATCAGAATTATACTGGTATTGTTTATAGAAAGCAGTGGCCAAATCTTCCCAATTTCTGACACTGGTTCCTTCTAGCTGATAAAACCACTCCAACTGAGCTCCCGACAGGCTGTCTTGAAATAAATGAATCCAGAGATTTTTATCTGCTGTATAGGGTTGAATCTTTCTCACGTAGGACCTGAGATGCATTTTGGGACAGGACAGCCCATCATATCTCACAAACACTGGCACTTTGAATTTTGGGGGAATCACAATTCCGGCAACCAAGCCCAAGTCTTCAAAATCCAAACCCGGTACTCTTTGCAATTCCATGGCGGCCAATCTGTCTTCTAAACCCTTGTATTTATCATCAGCTGGAGGGTATTGCTGGTCAGAATAATCTTCATCCTCTTCAATCTCTTCCTCCCCCGCATCAGACTCGGAAGGCACCGCAACTCGATCTCTTTTACTAGTTCCTTCATCAGAAGTAGGAGGAAATTCAAGCACTCTCTGAGCTTCTCTGTCAAATCTTCTCCCCAAAGTAGCCACCCCGATCCTCTTTTTCTTCTTCTTCATTGGGTCCTTATTCTCCAAATGAGTCTTGATATCCTCTTGACTTTTAACCAAAGTCATCAGGAGTTGCTGGAACTGTGCATTCTGAGCTTGTAGGTCTTTGACTGTTTGCTCGAGATCCATCCTACTGAAATAAATAGCAGACAGATAAGGAAACCTGGAGCGAGACCTGCTCATGCACATGATGAATGGTATGCTGATGTATGCAATGCATCCAAGGATTTAGAACATTCAAAATTGTTTCTGACAAAGAAGAACGCACGCCATATTAATAAGAAGAAATTTGTTAGTACATAAATGCCCCATGGGCCAAATATTACAAAATAAACTTCTTAAGGCAGAAAGACGTTGCGCATCCTCTTTGGTGCGATGTAGGTGTTGAGGGCCTCTTGCTCGTGGAGTCGGCGGGTAAGCTCTAGAACCTTCTTTTCACTGGCGTAGTAGCTAGCTTCAAAAGTATTCTGTTCCTCCTTGAGCTGAATCCAACTTTTCTGCATTTCCTCCCACGATGTAGGCATGTCTGGATGTAGGATGGTGTAGGGAACCTCTCCTTCATTGACGGGCTCTTTAATCACTGGGAGTACATGAGGATAAGGCATCATTAGACTTTGGGCTCGGGCTCGTACCCACTTGAGATAGGGCTCAAGAGGGATGGAGTTATTGTGTCCCAGAGTCTTGCTATCAATCTTGTTGAGTTTTCCCTAAGCTCTGATGAATCTTTGGCGAAGTCCTTGCGCATCGTTGTCGAAGTCAAAAACTAGGCTAGGAATCAACATATCATGAGGGCCATCCCTCCGTGCATATCCAAATTGCCTCAAAGCTAGGCAAGGGTTGTAGGTGATACCTCCCCTAATTCCAAGTAAAGGAACATTGGGAAATTCTCCGCAATGATCGACGATGATGACATTTTCTCTGGACCGAGAACACCAATGCACATCAGAATGAGTAAGAGTCATCAACCGTTGGGACCACCTTGAGCCTTGGTCATTCTTCAAGACAGATTGTGGAAGGTGCGAAATAAACCACCTTGCAAGGATAGGAGTACAGCACATGAGAACACCCCTCTTTCTCATTGTTCGTGTGTAAAATGAGTGAAGGATGTCCCCAAGCAATGTTGGTATTGGATTTCTGGACAAGAAGATTTTGACAGCGTTGACATCTACCAATTGGTCAGGATTTGGGAACAAGACCAACCCATAGATAAGCAGTGCCACAATCTCTTCAAAGGCTTGCAGGTCCAATGAGTTCCAGCATTCTTGTGCCTTCTCAAACAAGAACTTTGCTAAGAATCCTTTGACGCCGCTTCTGGTTTCCCAATGCCCCTTGATGTCAGATGGTTGTAGATGTAATGCTTGAGCAACATCTTCCGGCTTTGGCTCCTTTTCCGTACCGTTGAAGGGTAGTTGATTAAGGATAGGGATTCTTAGGAGTTGAGAAAACTCCTCCAAAGTGGGTACCAACTGATAATCAGGGAAAGTGAAGCAGTGGTGAAGAGGGTCAAAGAACTGGAATAGCACTTTCATCATGTCTTCTTCAATGTTGGTGTTGACTAGGCTGAGCAGTCTACCATGTCTTTCACTGAAGGATGAATTTTCCGGAATTCTTGAGGTGATCTCCTTGAGTTGAGGAGAGATTCTCACAAGGTTGACTTGAATGGTATTTCTGCGAGGAATTTCCATGTCCTACAAAACAAGAACAAAGATGAAGATCCAAAACCCTTGAAATGGTTAGTGAATGCATATGATGTTTTATGATGTTTATGATGTATGCACAAAACATATGTACAAGCAAATCACACCAAACCCTAATTTCAGGCTTGCATGGGGTTTCATAGGTAAGTACCCTCTTGAGTGTAGTTGGCTTAAAAACCTGTCCTATAAATAGTAACCGGGTTCTAAGGAGCTCAATATCCTTGGATTGTTTTCAATGTTCATTGTTTTGGTTTAGCCACTTAACTAGCGACCAAAATATTCCAAGAAAACAACCCTCAATGAGTGTAGTATCAAGTATCTACCAACTTCGGACTGCACCAAAGCCGGTCATCTCACTACTCCTAATGTAAGGCCAAGATGGTCAAGTAAGGTTCTAGGTCATTAGTGCTTAGTGACATCACTCAGCGTCCCCGTACTCTCCTTGATTGAACTCAAGGGTTACCGGTACTCACAAATATGTCGCACTAATATAGCTATTGCTTAGACCGTGTCGGTATACCCCGCACAGTTTCCATAACGTATTGCTATCTATGAATGTTTCCCAAAATCCGGGCGGAGGATTGCAAACCCAAACAATAGAGCCAAAGTATAAAGCAAGCAAATAAAACAATTAGTCATGCAAGAGGGTGATCTAAGCCCTAAGGTTACTCCACTTTTAAATTTCTCCCCAGCAGAGTTGCCAGTTCTGTGATACGGTGGGAGAACTGACTATGGTTTTGCGTTTGTTTTCGCAAATGTTTCGGTTGAGCAAGAGTCGCCACCGACTTTTTATTTTATCCTAAGGAAAGGTTTAAAAAGCACAGCAAAAACCTTTGAGATTTTTCTTGGGTTCGGGGAGTAGATTATAGAAAGGGAAGGTATTAGCACCCTTTCTATCCATGGTTATCCATGGGCTCTTAGGTACTTGCTTAGATCAACTTGCCTTGGTTTTCAATTGTTTGAAATGGTGCTTGATGTGTGGTTTTGAAAATGTTTTGAAAAGATGCCTTGTATAGGCTACCCTTGTAACAATTCTTTACTCGAATGTTTTACAAAAGGTGTTTTGTCTTTTAAAAAGATGTTTCAAGGTTTTTGAAAGTTGATTTTGAAAGTGTTTGTGAAGTGGGTTTTGAAATTAGGCAAGTGTTTTCTTTGCAAATTGGCAAGTACTTAAGAGTTATCTACCCTAAAGTTTTCTCAAAGTTTTTTGTTATGTTTTAAACCTTTTGACAATTTTGTTCCACCATTGCATTTGGTGGACAATCTTGTCTTAGGAGGTGAAAGGGACGAGCGCGGGTCATCGTTTAGACCATAATTGCAATAGTGTTAAATGTCTTTGGGCAATTTTCTTTTAAAAGGGACTTGATCATTCATTTAAGCAACATTTTGTGGGACTATGATCATTTGATTGTTTGTTTTTACCCAAAGAAATTCAACATACAATATGGCCCAATTATTTGAAGGCAACAAAGTGGAATACCCTAGGGGTGCAAGTGTGAAATGTGTTGTCCATTTTTCATGCATATTTATCTTGAGATTAGGTCCAACTATTTTGTTCGTTTTATTTACATACAAACCCTAGCTCTAACATAGTATGTTTAGAAAGCATTTAAAGTGCGAAATTTAAATTCCTATGCTATTACAACACAATAATATGGGGAGGGGGGTACAATGTTCAAGTGGGGAGATATTTAGACAAGAAATTGAATCTAAGCTATTACATCTTTTGCCTTGAATATTTACAATATGATCAAAAGCATAAATAAAATAGAAATAAAATAAATATGCAAGAATGCAAAAAGAATTTTTTATATGTATGAAAAAAGTATTATTTATGTAAAATAAAGAGAAAATAAAAAGGTATTATTTTTGGAGTATTTTCAAATTTAGGGCAAAACCCTAATTTTTAATCAAAGGGGTATTAATCAATTAATTCATATAATACTTATTATTTATATACAAAAATAAAATAAAATATGGTATATTTGTAAAAAAGGTATTTTTTAGTATTAAATATTAAAAAATAAAATATGTACATTTTTTGGCATTTTACCCTAAACGTATTAATATATATATATATATATATATATATATATATATATATATATATATATATATATATATATATATATATATATATATATATATATATATATATATATATATATATATATATATATATATATATATATATATATATATATATATATATATATATATATATATATATATATATATATATATATATATATATATATATATATATATATATATATATATATATATATATATATATATATATATATATATATATATGTATTTGTATTATTTACAAGATATGTATTATTTAATTAATAATATTTAATATAAAAATAAAAAGGGTATTTTTTATACAAAATATTTTCAGGAAGTAAAAATAAAATAAAAGTGTATAAAAAATATATTTGTATTATCTTAATATTTTAAACAAAAAAAGTATATATGTATATTTATTTATTTATATACAAAACAATCAAATAAATACTTAATAAATTCAAAAAATGATGGGAAAAATATTTTTATATTTTTAATATGTTGAGAAAAAATAAATGAGTCAGTTAAAAAAAGAAAAAGTCAAAAAATATTAAAAATGAAGCAAATGGGCTCAGGGGTGTAAAACCAAAAAGGGTGGTGTGCAAAGGAAAGTCAACATAGGCCCAGCCCATGAAGACCTTTCTTCAACCTCTGTACAACAACATTCAAAAAACGCGCGCCCCTGTTCCTCATCTTCCAACTCTTGATTCCTGGCTTTTCAATGCAAACTCATAACATAAAAGATGTTCAGCATGAAGAGACGATTCTAACCATATGCATAACTTGATCTAACTCTCTAAGATGAGGGAGAATTTCTGTTCCCCCAAATCCTAACCTAGATTTTCTGCCATTTTCAAACCTCAAACTCTCACAGCTCAAGCAAAAGAAATGAAAAGTAAAAACATGTACATGTTCAGTGGCATGAGTAGAACCTTGTTTATTCACAAACTTAAAGCTAATGATGCATAATAAGAGAGATACGAGTTCACCAAGATACCTGTTCAGCTGAAGTTCTATCTTGCAATGAGTGAGCTTTCAGTGCAAGGTGATGATTGGAAAAGCTTCCTTGAGGTCCAGGGATGCTATTCCAATGTTTACTTTGTCTTGAAAGCTTCTGAATCGTGCTAGAGCACTTCACCTGCAAAACAAGAAACTGAAAATGGTGGAAGTGGTTAGAGGGATTACAGGTCGTGCTTTTGCTTTTGGTTAGCTTTCATAGATGGTATGGAAGGTATGTGAACTGGTTTGGGCAAGAGAGCTTGAGAGAATTGAGAGATAGCACTCAAACTGCAGGGCCTGCCCTGTTTTTGCAGTTTGAGAGTGATTATGGCCAGGGGAGTGTTTGAGAGGTGCAAGGGTCGTGCAAAAGCTTGGTTCTGATCTTTGGAATGTGTTTGATAACTTTGTCTAAGTGTCTCTAAGCTGATATGAAAGATGTGTTATGTTATGGCACTTTACTTCACACTTAAGCAAGCAAAACCAACTTGGTGTTTTAGGCAAGTAGGGGACCTCTAATGAGCTGCATAAACTCTCCTTGATCAGAGTGATTTATCCATAATCCTGTGCCAATTGGATTTGGTTTGTACTTGTGGATTTGCATCATGACATAAAGTGGAACTTTTGCAAAAATGGAAAGAATGCTTTATCTAATTTGGGATTAATCCATCATACAATGCTTTAGCTCATGAAACAAGGTCTTAACACAATGAAAATGCATTAAATTATTGAGTGTTGGATGGTTTTAGGACCTGTAATCAAGGGCATGCTGGTTTTGAGAAGTTTGCACAACTTATGAACATGAAAAATGGCCAATTCAAAAGTGAGTTTTTGCCAAATTGTGAAATTCGAATCTCCCAAGTCATGAGGTTGTTTGATGAGTTCTTAGACATTTTGGAAAGCTTGGAATGTGTAATACAATCCATCTTTGAAATGCAAATTGAAATTCCAAGTGGAAGTGTATGTAAAATGGCCTTGAAGTGGGGTAGAAAACCTTGTCAAAATAGATCAAAAATTCACTAAGTTAAGAATGGTTTAGTGCCCTTATTCAAAAATTTGTAACTTGAGATACAAGCCTCAAATGGGAAAACTTTGTGAATCAAAGTCGTAGATTATGTAACAAGCTACAACTTTCATGTTTTGACTTTTGTTTGAATCCAAATGGATCTTGGTGAAAAAGTGGGGCAAAGTTGGGAAAAAATTAGGGTTTTTTATAACTTCGAAAAATTCTAAGTTATGAAAAATTCAAATTTCTAACCCTAATTTGCATTTTGTGATTTCTTGGTGAAAAAGTTTCATGATTTGGAATGTTTTGATGAAAAATGAATCTTGACTCTTGATTTTGACCAAAAAGTCAAAGTTTGACTTTTCAGTATACAGTCAAAATTGATCAATTGACTGGGAAATTCAACTGTCAATCTTGTGTACTTTGGATCTTTTGAGCTTGTTGAGCATGTCAAGATAATTACATGGGGTTCTTGAGTCCATATATGAGCTTGGTTTGCCATTGGCTAGGTCAAACAGTCAAAAATTGCCTTTGTGCAGTCAAAACCCTAAAAATGACCATTTTGCCCTTTTGGTGATTTGATCAAATTTCTTATGGAGTTGTGATCCAAACTTGATCAAATGGACCATATGAGTTCATAATGTTGATGTAGGTCAATTTTCATGAGGTTTGACTGTTAATTGGCCACAGTTGACTTTTTCCCCAATACAGCTGATTTCTAGGTCAACTGTCCAATTGACTGGGCAAAATTTGGAATCAAAGTTTGAAACTTGGTATGGATAAACTTGGGAGTCCAATATGAAGCATGAAAGTCATCTTAAGCACTTTAGGTCAAAACATCTTGGTACAAACACAAACCCTAATTCTGGGTCACCAGTGCAAGGAGAGGTCTTGAGTAGATGAAACCCTGACTGGATCTTGGGCTTCAAAGTTTAGTGATGAGAAATTATTGAGAAATGGGAGGGCAAATTTTGGGGTACAACACCATGCATGTATCACGATTGGACAGTAAGGAGGCGCCATTGGACTTGGCGAAAGAGTACAAAAATGAATGGTGTCGCCACCCCATTTGGCGAACAAGAGGTGTCGTTTGTTACAACATAGGCTCAGGCTACGTGACAGCCTTTGGGATTCCTTTCTTTGTTGCATGCAAGGCCATTGGAGTTGATGGGTGGAGTCTTACACAAAACATTTATGTGTGCAGAATAGGGCCAGGATAGGTGGCAGCCTATGGGGTTTCATCATTGCATGTAATATTATTGGGGGACTTGGGGGGTTGCATCCCTTACTTAATTGAAATTTTTTGCCTTACGTTGAACATAACATTGATTCACATAATCTGTAAAATCTTCCAACCTTCGAATCAGTCATCAAACCTTCAAACATTCCAGCATTCATACCTTCATACAATCAATAAACCTCAAACATTCCAACCTTCAAACCTTAAAACAATTCTACGCAATGGCCTCTTCACCACAATTTGTTGTCAAAGCACATTTCAACGGTGAGACATAAATTTGTCCCACAGTTGGGTTTTTGTTTAGAAACACCGACAACGTTCGTACTTCAAGAAAAGATTGGAGGCCAAACTTGAACGAGGCCCGGTATCCCATATATTTTATCAGAATCCAGTTTTTTTTGGAAACAACCAAGTAATTTTTTATAAGGTTGAAGTTCAAGATGACGAGGATCTCCAGAACATGATTTCCAGCCATGTCTATTCTGGATACGACTCTATTGAGTTGTACGTTTTGCTTCAAGAGCCTCCGGTGACACAGGAGGTAGAGCCTCCGGTGACACAGGAGGTTGATCCTTTGGAGAATGAACAAGATGAGGTAGATGCAGTTGATGATGAAGAAGAAGATAACGAGTTAGAGTTTGATGAAATGGTGAACGACGATTCTGACGATGATGGCATCCCAAGTATTCCTACTGACAAAATCTACACACCACCTTCGCACATGACAAACTTCAACATGGGCGGAGATGAACCTTCTACTGACTTATTTTTCCAACCGTATATGCAGTCGGATGAAAATTTAAAAGAAAAGGACAAGTTTCATAACAGAGAGGAATGCATCAGGGCCATCAAAAAATTTCACATGCTCAACTCGGTTGATTTTAAGGTGGATCGTGTCAACCCGGAAAGGTACAAGATCAAGTGTGTCCACCCTGACTGTATGTTCAAGCTGACCGCATCATACAGATTAAGGGGTGACTGCTGGGTCATAGGTTCCATGACTACCCACACTTGTGTAAGTTCCACTCAATCACAAGACCACCGAAAACTCAACCATGATCTAATCTGTCAAGAAATCCTACCCCTGGTCAGCAACGACCCATCTTTGAAGGTGAAAACAATCATCTCCCACATCACCACGGTTTTTAACTACACTCCGTCTTACCGTAAGGCGTGGTTAGCAAAGACTAAGGCGATTGAAAGGGTGTACGGAAACTGGGAGGAGTCATACCGAGAACTTCCCCGCTACCTAAATGCACTCAAGACATATTCTCCAGGTAGTGTTTATGTTCTGGAAACATTGCCAGCATACGCCCAAGATGGTAGTCTACTGCATGGCAACGGAATATTCAGTCGCGTGTTTTGGGCATTTCAACCATGCATCACAGGGTTTGCATCATGCAAACCAATTCTACAAATTGACGGGACTTGGTTGTATGGGAAGTACAAAGGCACGCTATTGATGGCAGTTGCACAAGATGGCAACAATAACATTTTCCCCGTTGCGTTTGCCCTTATCGAGGGGGAGACCGGTGGTGCTTGGAGCTTTTTCCTGAAAAATCTTCGTACACACGTGGCTCCTCAACCAGATCTCTGTTTGATCTCGGACAAACATGCCTCCATTGAAAGTGCCTATAATAATCCAGCAAATGGTTGGCATGACCCTCCTTCTATGCATGTCTATTGCGTCAGGCATATCGTCCAGAATTTCTCGAGGGAGGTCAAGGACAAAACATTGAGGAAAGCGATGATGAATGCGGGATATGCATTGACATAACCCACATTCAAATATTACCGCAACGAGATCCGTTTGTCTAATCCAGAAGCCGGTACGTGGATCGACAATATACCGGTCGAAAAGTGGACTAGGTCATACGACAATGGCCAAAGATGGGGGCATATGACAACGAATCTTATTGAATCAATGAATGGGGTATTCAAGGGCATACGAAACCTCCCAATCACTACCTTGGTAAAATCCACGTATTTTAGGATGGCTGCGTTATTTTCCAAAAGAGGTGAAATGTGGTATGCGGTCTTGCAATCAGGACAACTATGGAGTGAAAGCTGTATGAAATACATTAAGGCTGAAAGTGCTAAAGCCAACACTCACATGGTTACACGGTTTGACCGACACAGCCACAACTTCATTGTGAAAGAGACAATCGACCACAATGAAGGCCTGGCAAGACAAGAATATAAGGTCATTTTACCTTCTCAATGGTGCGATTGTGGCAGGTTTCAAGCATTTCGTATGCCTTGCTCTCATGTCATTGCCGCTTGTGCTCATACCCATCAAGACGCGCTTCAACTGCTCTCAAACGTTTATAAATATGAAACGTTGCTCACTGTTTACAACAACAACTTTCCTTTGGTGGCAAAACCGGACTATTGGCCTGAATACAACGGCGATATAGTTTGGCATAATGACCAAATGCGAAGGAACAAGAAGGGTCGTCCCAAAAGCAGGCGCATCATAACAGAAATGGACGATCTTGACAGGTTGGAAAGAAAGTGTGGTTTATGCCGTCAGGTCGGACACAATCGCAAAAACTGTCCGAATCGGGCGTCTGGCTCGACCACATAAATATTGTAATACAATAAATCTTTTCAATATTTGTGTTGTAAACATTAGGGTTTTCCGTTAATAAAACTGTTAACACAATTTAAGAAATTCAATATAGGAAATTACATTAGGGTTTTCGCGTACAACAATGATTAACGATATTCAATCTAGGAAATTACAATTGTTAACACAATTTCATCTGACCCATGCATCATCAGCATTACATCACTATCTGTTTTGACTTCCTCCAACCACACATTAGGTCTTCCTGTCTCATGCGAGGTTGTTGTTCGTTTTCGCTGGATCCTTCGAATTTTTTCCCACTCCGCGATGTCTCCATCTAGCCACCGCATCAACTCCCGCTTCAGACGCTCCATGGAGTGAATGTGCCAGAATTTCATTTTCATCGCAGGTTTCGTGGCGGAGAATATAACGTAACCATCTCTGCTAAAAATCATAGGCGACGTCATTACGCAAATAACGGAGTACAAAATAAAAATACAGTGCGAGAAAGTGTGAGAAATTTCAAAGAAACGGACGAATTATTTATAAGACAGCATTTTGCCCTAGTTTTGCCCTAGGCGCCAAGTGAGATGGCGCCTCCTCTCATTTTTAAGGAGAATGCGCCATCTCACTTGGCTAAAAGCCAAGGGAGGCGCCAAGTGAGATGGCGCCTAGGGCAAAACCCTAGGTGCATGCGCCAATTGAGATGGCTCCTCCTTTGTGGAGCCATCTGAAACATGGTTATTTGCGTAATTTTTTCCGAAACCCGGTTATTTGCGAAATATTTTTTTAATACATGGTTATTAATAAAAAAAATTCCCAAAAGGTGTACACGTTGACTGGCACGACCACATGCTTTGAGTTAACTAGGCCTCATGGTGTTCTCCCCTTGATGGCCCTTGGATCTGGCCATCTAGCCACTTGGCAGACCGAATCATGAGGGTGCATGGTAGCCCTTGGCCTTGGGTATGCGCTAGATTAATTGAAATAAAAATACATGAAGAAAATGGGGGACCTGGGATTCGAACCCAGGCCCCAAGGCAATTTCCAACGCTTGGCAACCAGCTGAGCTATTTGTTTTTGTTGTACATAAAATAAGCAGTAATAATAATATACAGAAAAAAGAATTAATGGATAAATAAAAAAAAGACGCGCGCCAGAAGTTTGAATAAGCCAATGGAAAGATGCCACGCAGGTTATCCCTAACCTTGCTCCGTTGGTAAAAGTGGAAAACTTTTACCTACAAACATATGTTCGTCGTTATATCCCTGTAATTTCTCAAAATCAAGCATGATTAAGATAAATCAAAACTAAAGTCATGGATAGCTTCGTCTGAACCTGCTGAGTTCAATGGTGGCCCTTTCATGGCCCAAATTTTCCTATACACGAAGATCCCAAATCTAAGCAAGAAAACCTAATAATGGTGAAATCCAATATAGGCCATGAAAACAGAATTGAGTAATACATAAAGCTTGCAAATATGATGGTGAACAATAATATACAATTACTTTATGCTACAAGTACAAGAATGATGTAATTCGAATTCAAGAAGGAAGCAGTATCGTGATGGACTTACAGCGTGATATGGGGCCTGAAAATGCTTGTTATTGACTGCTTTTGCTTGCTAGGGATCCCAGGAGGCGATTGGAATGGTCCAAGGCTCTTGAATTAGCCTGTAACTAGGAATTCATGTTTGCACTTTTTCTTGATTTTTTCAAGTTCTGTTCTTGACGCTGCGCCTCTTTCTCTAGCCTCTGTTGGTCTGCATTCCTTCTATATGTATTGAGGAATGAATTAGGGTTAAAAGAATGATCACAATCTTCCTCCATCAATGGATTTGATTTTGATTTGATACACCTTGAATATCTTTCCAAAAATGGCCTAATTCAATCTTTTTGTGCACACCATGCTTTTACACGAATTTGATTTGATGTTAGCTGGATATTAAGACCTGAATCATGTAAAAAATATTTGAATTTCAATGTTTTGGATTTTACATGATTTGTTTTGATTTAAAATGATTTAATTCAAATAAAAATCAAAATAAATAATACAAATAAGATAGTGACAAGTGGCAAAGGCTAGGGCTCATGGACCATGTTGCCAACTCAAAACAAGTGCAAAAGATTGGGCCCATTTGGCAAAAATTGAAGTTTTAGGCATAGTTGACTTTTGACAATTTTGCAAAAAAGGTCAACTTCACCAATGCATAACTTCCTCAATTTTAACTCTTTAGAGGTGTTCTTTGACTTTTTAGAAAGCTTGATATGTCCTCTAAGCAACCCTTTTGGTCTCATTTCAATTTGATATTCCATTCTCATGTATGAAGCTTTGACAAAAAAAGTGTTTTTGTTGACTTTTCAAAATGACCTATAATGTCCAAATTCATAACTTCTTGTGAGTGCATATTTTGAACTTGGGAGCTGAAGATGAATTGTAGAGCATGGCATACTATTCAAAATGATCTTTGGATGGGTCATTTATCATAAAGTATGAGAAATGTATGCTTGGTCAAAGTTGAGTTGACTTTTCCTATAAAACCCTAATTTAGCAACTTTTGGTTCTTGATGAATTATGAGCAATCCTTGATGAATCATGATCAAACCTTGATCAAATGATGAATGATACTTCAAAATGAGGATGTTGACCAAAAATATTGGAGTTTGACTGTATGTAGGCCACAGTTGACTTTTGCCCTAGCTCAATCGATTTTCAGGCCTTTGAGCAATTGACTGAGCAAATTTTCTCTGCAAGGCTTGAAACTTGACATGGATGATCTTGAGAACATATTAGGACATTGGTGAGCATTTGGGATCCCTTGGACTCAAGCATCTTGATGCAATATGAAACCCGAATTTGAGGTAGATTGCCTTATGAGGGAGCTTGTCTGGTCAACCCTTGGGCTTCCTTGAGCAATTTGAGGACCTCACTTGAAATGTTTTGAGGAATATGGGAGGGAAAATTTCGGGGTACAACAAAACTCAAACCCTAATTTTGGGTCATCAGTGCAAGATGAGATGTCTTGAGTTGATCAAACCCTAATCCAGCCTTGAGTCAAAGAGATCTTGTGAGAAAATCTTGATAAATGAGAGGGCAAATTTTGGGGTAAACCACTCGGCAATGGAATATGTGCTGTAATCATATCCCCAGAAGGATGTCATACTCCCTTCACTGCAAGACTTTGCTTCAACTGTACTAATAATATGGCAGAATATTAAGCGTGTATTTTTGGTCTCAAAGCTGCCATAGATTTGGGAATCAAGTCTTTAAGTGTATTTGGAGATTCAGCCTTGGTCATTAGTCAGATAAAAGTAGAATGAGACACTAAACACCCTAACCTCATCCCCTACAAAGAACATGTGTTGACATTAATCCCATACTTTGAGGAGATTACCTTCGAGCATTTCCCACGAGAAGAAAATCAACTAGCGGAAGTGCTAGCCACCATGTCATCCATGTTTAAACTCAAATGGGATAACGAGGCTCCCCAGATCACCATTGAACGGATGGATGAACCATCTTACTGTCACGAGATCAATACTGCAGAAGTAGTGGACCATCTTTGGTTCCATGAAGTCAAGAGGTACCTCGAGGCTCAAGAGTATCCGGAAGAAGCTTCAGTTAATGATAAGAAGTTCTTAAGGAGATTCTCTGCTAAGTTCTTCCTCAGTAATGGCATTCTCTACAAATGCAACCACAACTCTCTTTTGCTTCGTTGCGTAGACAAGGTTGAGGCAGAAAAGATCATGGCTGACTTACATGAAGGCACTTTTGGCACCCATTTTAGTGGGCATACGATGGATAAGAAAATCCTACAGGAAGGTTATTACTTGTCTACCATGGAAGAAAATTTCTATCAGCATTCACGGACCTGTCACAAGTGTCAGATCTATGGTGACAAAGTGCATGTGCCTCCAGTCCCTTTAAATGTCCTGACTGATCCCTGGCCATTCGCGATGTGGGGCATCGATATGATTGGAGAAATCAAACCTACAACTTCTAATGGGCACCACTTCATCTTGGTGGCCATTGACTATTTCACGAAGTGGGTTGAGGCAACTTCTTTCGCATCCGTTACCAAGAATGTCGTGGCCCATTTCATCAAACAGAATCTCATATGTCGGTACGACATCCTAGAGAGAATCATCACAGACAATTGTACGAATCTCAACAATACTATGATCGCCATGCTGTGCGTGCAATTCAAGATCCAGCACCATAATTCTTCTCCTTACTGGCCAAAGATGAATGGTGTTGTCGAAGCCACAAATAAGAACATAAAAAGATCATACAAAAAATGAAAGTAACCTACAAGGACTGGCATGAGATGCTACCATTCTCTCTCCACAATTACCGTACCACTGCGTGCACATCAACAGGGGCAACTCCCTTCTCCTTTGGTATATAACATGGAAGCTGTTCTACCAATTGAAGTCCAAATACCTTCTTTGAGAATCATAAAGGATGCAGGGCTGAATGAAGACGATTGGATCCAAACTCGGCTTGACCAGTTGAACCTAATTGATGAGAAGAGGCTTACGGCTGTCTGTCACGGCCAGATGTGCCAAAAACGCATGATCAAAGCTTTTAACAAGAAAGTCAGGCGTCCGTTATATCAAGCTGGTGACTTGGTAATCAGGCGTATCATATTACCATAAGGTGATCCCAGGGGCAAATGGACTCCTACATACGAAGGACCATTTGTGATCAAAAGCATATTCTCTGGTGGAGCAATGATCTTAACCACTATGGATGGCGACGACCTTCCACACCCTGTGAATGCGGACATAGTCAAAAGATACTACGCATAAGAGACCCGCTAGTTTGACACACCTAGGCAAAATAAGGGCATCCCGGCGAACCACAAAGGTTCGGGCAAAAATTAGGGATAAAATATAAAAAAATTTGTACACCCGACAAGTTGAAATCTCGAAAGGGCGACTTGGGAAAAAAGGGTATCTCGGTGGATTGAAAACCCTAAAGGGTGGTCCAGGAAAAAGTTAGGGAATTAAAGCGTATGACTATGTCCTGTTGGATCACCTTACAAACAACCTTTATCATCGATTGATGAACTCAACTGGTTCTAATCAATCCAATCAACTTCGGACCAGGCAGCAAGTGGACAAGACGCTCAGAGACACAGAGGCTATATTAGAAGGGGAACCCCCATGGGATTATTTCACATAGCTATCTTTTCTTTGTATCAAATTTTCATTTTTCTACAATGACATTCTCTTACTAGGATGTTCGTCTCATTGTACAAAATACTTATTCAAGTTAATACAAAGATATTCCTCCGAAAGTGCAAAACTATCTGTTTTTCTTTATTTCTGTGTTTTGTTTACAAAAAAGTTCAAATGATTTATTTTTGAACATATGCATTTGAACGTAACTACTGTTTACAAATGAGTAAAAAACAGAAGACAATAACTAATGGATTTAAGAAACAGGATAATATCTTTATACTATTCCATAAAAAACCCCACAGTTTGCAGCTTAATGATATCAAGCTTCTCTCAGAATAAAACTTTCAGTCAGCGCTCTAAAGATTCCCCAGTAAAAGTCGCCCATCTTCTCAGGATTCCTCAACAGGATTTCACAAAGTCTACAAGCAGTACACGACATTTCCCCTTACACAACAGAGTTTATTTCTCTAACAAATGGAAACTCGTCAACACTTCAAAACATGAAGACTTACACCCTTTGTACCCAACAGTACTCAAGGATTTATCATCCCCAGCAACACTGCAGCATAACAATTGACATATCCAATCGTCGCATCCATACGTCATAACATTGACAAAACAAATACATACGATACAATCTCATTAATTTTGAGAACATCATTACACTATGCATTTCATACATCATGACATTGCATACAACTAACCTTTCATATTTTTCAGGAAAGATCAGTCAACAGAAAATTGTCATCAAATTTTCAAGAAGTCAATTACAGATCAATTCCCAAGAAAGGATAAGACAACCATCTACATAACAAATGTTTCTTTCAGACTCCTGCTGGTTCAGTTTAAATATCCCAACAATTTATTCTGATTCTTTTCCCGCAGCTGTCTTCTCTGGTTCAGATAAATCTCTCAACGATTTCTTCTAATTTTTCTCCAGATCCCTTCCGGTTCAGATGAATCTCTCAACGATTTATTCTGATTCTTTCTCGCAGACACTTTCTCTAGTTCAGATAAATCGCACAAAGATTTATCCAGATTCTTTCCAATTAAATAATATTCAAGATCTCTTTTGGTTCAGTTAAAACCCCTCAACGGTTTATTCTGATACTTTCCAAAGGAACATTTCGGGTTCAGATGAATCTCTCAACGGTTTATTCTGATTCTTTCTCGCAGACGCTTTCTCTGGTTCAGATGAATCACACAAAGATTTACTCTGATTGTTTCCAGTTAAAGAATATTTAAGATCTCTTTTGGTTCAGTTTAAACCCCTCAAAAGTTTATCCTGATTCTTTCCAAAAGAATACTTAGGGTTCAGATAAATCTCTCAAACGATTTATTCTGATTCTTCCTTGTCAAACAGCATACAAGACTTCCTCTGGTTTAGATAAGTCACTCCAACGATTTATTCCGATTCTTTTCCAGTTGAAATCAAGTTCAGACTTAGTACATTCTCTATCAACAATCGCCTTTGGATGGCATCTACAAGACCATTTCCTACAAATCTCCATCATTCCTCCAAATGGCATCTATAATCCCATTCCCACTTTATCTTCGAGTGCAAATTTCTGGGCACTCTAGTGTCCAATCATCTTCCACCTTCAAGTCACGAATGGCGGATCCGCCAATCTAACTCTTCAGGTTTAAGAAGATTGAACAGGGGCAGCTGTTGTACCCCAAAATTTTCCCTCTCGTTTATCAAGTATTTTCTCACAAGATCTCCTTTAGTTCAAGACTGCACAAGGGTTAATCGACTCAAGATACCTCCTTAAGCACTGATGACTGAAATTAGGGTTTGAGATTTCACAAGGATAATTGAACTTTAAATGCCTCATATGACTTTCATGGATCATTATGGACCCCCAAGATTACTCATGTCAAGTTTCAAGCCTTGGATCACATTTTTGCTCAGTCAATTGAGCAGTTGACCTAAAAATCAACTATATTGGGGGAAAAGTCAACTGTGGCCAATTTACAGTCAAACTTCATAATTTTTGACCTATATCAACATTATAAACTCATATGTATAATTTTATCAAGTTTGTATCACAATTCCTAAAGAAATTTGATCAAATCATCAAAAGGGCAAAATGGTCAAAATTAGGGTTTTGACTGAGAAATGGCAATTTCTGATTTTTGACTTAGAAATGGTTAATTGGTTTGAGACATGATCTCAATAGTTCAATTGCATCATTTTGACCTAATGGCATGACTCAAAACATTTCTCAAGAGCAATTGATTGATAGTTGATTTTCAGTCAACTGATCAAAAGTCAACTGTACACTGAAAAGTCAAATTTTGACTTTTTGGTCAAAATCAAGTGTCAAAGATCACATTTCATCAAAACATGTAAAAATATGAAACTTGTTCATCAATAAATCAAAAAGTCAAGATTTCATTTTGAAAAGTCAAAGTTTTCAAACTTAGAAATTTTTCTAAGTATTGAAAACTTCATATTTTTTCACAACTTTGAGCAAATTTTTTACCATGATGCAAGATGATTCAAAAGAAACTTTCAACATGAAAGTTGTAGATATACATGATATCTACAACATTTCTTTACACAAATTCTTCTAGAAATGCTTGGATCTCAAGTTATTAATCCATGAAGTCATGGTCATGAAACTAAACACTTAGTGAAAATTTTACCCTAGTTTAGGCAGGATTTTGACCTAACTTCATGGAAATTTTTCACATAGTTCCAAGGGGAATTTTAAAAATTGATTCAAAGAGGGGTTGTAGAGCACATTACAAGATTTCCAAAATGTAAAATAACTTCTTGAGATCATTCTTGAGCAAGGAGAATCGAAGAGAGGAAGTTAGGGTTTCAAATTGGAATTATAGGTCATTTTGTGATGAACAAAAATTCAAATCTCAAACCTATGATGCACAATCTTTGCTTTGTAGGCCTCACTCTTGTTTGGCACTCCATAATTAAATGCTTGCACAACTTTTAGAGGCTTCAACTCAAGCATTCAATGCATTGCCCATGCTTTATGTCCATTTTAGGAAGAAAGTGCACAATGCCATTTTGAAAAAGTAGCTTTATGCACAAAACTTGTTCTTGAGCTTTGCAATTGTTTCTTCTGATCATACACGACCTATAACTCAAAAGAAGTTTGTCTCAAGCATCAATCACTCAGCCCATGCTTGTACTTCATCTTGGAACCTTACTTTCACTTTTCTTCAAAATCAAGTAACATAACAATCAACCTATATCTTGTACTTCTGACCCTCTCAAGCACTCAAGCCTTCTCCTTACTTATGCACAAGTTATTTGCATCAAAACAGAGGCAAACACAAGCCCAAAAACTCTCAAGAACTCAGAGCTGTAACACATACTTCCATTCTTTCATAACCTGACCAAAAACTTGAAACTCACATCTCCCTCGTGCGTTTTCAAGCCTTTTGGTTCCTAAAGCTTCTAAACATCACTTAGAACTCATCCCACACCTTGTTACAAGACTGTAACACCATTAACACCATCTTCCATTTTCAAAAACAGAGCTTTGCACTTGTACTTCTCCAGCACGATTCAGCCATATCCAGTACAAACTAAACATTGCATTAGCTTCCTGGGACCTCAGTGGAGTTATTCTGATCATCACAACACCTTGAGGAGTGCTCAAACTCAGAATACGATTTACAGTTTTGAGGTAAGTTTCCTTAACTTGGAGCTCTTCATACAAGCATCATTAATGGTTTATTTGTGAATAAGAAATGTAGATATCATGGTCCTGAAGCTAACCATGTCTTTAGATTTCATTATTATTGCTTGAATAGTTAGAATTTTGAATCTGAACATCCTGGAAAAGTTAGGTCAGAATTTGGTACCATTCAAAATTCATGCTCATCTTTGATTTATAGTTTTAATAATTTATATTTATGGAATCGTTGTGAAATTTGGAACAAGTTTGATGTTTACATTTTTGCAAATGGATGAGAAATGAGCAAGTTGCAGATATTCAGGCTGGAGGTTGAAGATGAAGTTATAACATGGACTTGTTTTGTCTTAAGTTTATTGATTGTTGTATAATGAACGGATGAAACAGGCCACCCCAGTGGTACAACAAGCGCGCGCGTATTAGGAAGGTCCTGGGTTCGAGCCCCAGCGTGACCTTTTTCTCTTTTTTGTTCACATTTTTTTTCACTTTTTGGCTGAATCAGGCGCTTGGGCCTCAACCCCCTGGGCCTAACTTTTTTGCTTCTTTCATACTCCGTGTTTACTTTCTAAACCCTGACTTTAATTTTTTTTATTTTTCTTTACTATTATTATTTTTATTTTATTATTATTATTTTTATTATTATTATTACTATTAATATTATTTTTATTATTACTAAGAAAAATCCAAAAAATATTTATAATTTATTATTTATATTTATTTATTTCATTTGTCTTCATAAAACAAAAGAATAAAAAACATTTTTCTTTAATAAATTAATTTCTTTTTGTTTAAGTATTTAGATGATTAGTTTTAATTATTATTGTATTACTTTCTTGTGAATAAAATTAATTTAGAATTAGGGTTTTAATTAATTAATATACATTTTATTTTTGCTAATTTATAACCTTTTCATAAATAAAAACCCTAAAAAATCTTCTTTTTAGTTATTTTCTTTTCTTATTTAGGTTAGGGTAATTTTGCTTAATTTTCCTTAATCATTTTCAATTAGGTCAAGACCTAAAGCCCTTTCATATAAAAACAAAAAAACAATCTTCCTTTCTTTTGCATTATCTTTATATTCTTGTATATTTATTCAATTTCAATATGGTTGTAATAGATAATTAGGGTTTTAATTTATTGCAATTTCCCCATTTTGTAATTTGTATATCCCCTCCCCTAAATGATGTAATAGCTTAGTATTTTTATTTTCTGCAATTTAAATGCTTTATATACAAATGCTAGTAATTAGGGTTTGTATGGAAAAATTAAAATCAATGCTTAGAAAACCCTAATTGAAAGACAAATCAAGCATGTAAACCAATACACTTGCACACAAACACCCCTAGGGTAAACCCACTTTGTTGCCTTACAAAAATGGCCATATTATGCATGTGAGGTATCTTAGCAAAAACAAGCAAAATACAAGATCATAGTCCCTCAATGACGCTATCCATGTTGCCTTTCAAAATTATCTTAGTCCTTAAATAAAATGCTAAGATATCTTACAATATTACTAATCATGGTTATACGATGACCCACGCCCGTCCATTTTACATCCAAAGATAGAGTTACTTACCAAATCAATGGTAAGATAACAATGTCAAAGGAAACAGGAAGTGAACATAAAAGACTTTTGAGTAGGTAGAATGTTCCTAGTTACTTGCTCATTTTCAAACTAAAACATCCTTGTTATTTTCGACAAAACACCAACACTTTCAAAAACATCTTTCAAACTTGAAAACATTTTCAAAAGACCAAACACTTTGTATACATTCTTACGAACGAGAATCATTACAAAGTTTTCCTAAACGATGACACCTTTTCAAAATACTTTCAAAAACCACACAAAGCACATTTTCAAACAAAAGAAAGTGATCTAGCAAGTAACTAAGAGTCCATGGAAACCCATGGATGAAAAGGGTGCTAATACCTTCCCTTTTCATGATCTACCCCCCAAACTCAAGAAAATATCTCAAAGGTCTTTCCTGCTCTTTTCAGCCTTTCCTTTTGGATAAAAGAAAAGTCGGTGGCGACTCTTGCTAACCGCAACATTTGCGATCAAACGCAAAACAACCAAGTCAGTTCTTCCACCGAGTTACAGTGGTGATAGACTCTGATTTGTTAAATTTTAATACCTCATCATTTGTTACATTTAGGTTTTCGAGTTTGTTCCTAAAGATACCCAACAATCTATAAAATTTTTGAGTTAAGCCGGAGTTAACATGATAAAGAAATATGAAATTCTTGATTTGGATGGTCAGGATGGAAATAAAAATCAACAATTTTAATTGGTGATCCCAACAAAGAGGAAGAATAAGAAGAAGATGTCTGAGGCGAGTAAAAAACTTAAAGTGAAGTGAGTGCTTTCAGTCACTTATCTCACTAGTTTTTTTGGTGGGAGTTGTCCGACATGTTTTTTACACATTCTATTTGTTTCTTTTTTCAACTTTTGTTCTTTTTAAAGATTTTAATATTTTCTATTCTCGTCCTTGTACTTTTTTTGTTCTTTTATTTAATATATAGTGATGTTTAAAAATAAAATAAAAATTATAAGATGATTTTATATTTAGTGACCGATAGTATTTGATTGGTTGGGTAAGATATTTTAAGGTTATTTTTTATAAATGAAAAATTATACATAGTTAAATATTAAAAATTACATGAAATGGTTATAATATATCTCCGTTCGATAAATTTGAACCGTTTGTTAAAATGAAATTTCTATTTCCATCCTATAGTGAAAATAAATACCCTATGCATATCCTAAGCTGCTCCCGGAAACCAGAAATATATTTCCGGTGCACACCTTTTTCTGTTCAATGTTGTTTAGAAATCGAAAGTATATTTTCAAAGAGAACCAAAAATGTATTTATGGTTACTGTGCTGACAGAACCAGAAAGAGTTATGGTGGTAGTGGATTTTTTTATATGTTGTTTCACATTGAATACAAAGACGTATACACCAAAACATACTACAAAAACATATAGAACAAAGAAAAATATAAATAGATATCATTAAATAGTATAAAAGGTACCCGTAGCCAATATAGGGGGTAACCCAAAATATTATCCAAATATAATAAAAAAAATATTAACCGAAATGCATATACATCATAACATACTACTGGGTATGGCAGACTTTGAGTCGGCCCGTCACCCTCCCCGTGTTCCTCTGCTGCATCCTATACTGCAGAGCCCCCCAAGCTTCTTACATGATGGCATCCAAAAAACCTCTAACATAAGAGCCATCAGGAAACAAAAAACCATCAATACCTGCCTGCATAATCTCCATTATTCGATGATAATTAGGCAACACATGAGTGGCATGATTGGTATGTGCTTGCTCCTCCTCTAGAATCTCCTGATGAGCTGGGTTCAGAGGGTTTCCTGGTGCATCTTGTACCAGGTATGAGACAGATACCCTGAAGAACCATATGATATAATCGTCCATGTAGCTCTAATACTCTAGAGCAATGTTACTCCATGCCTCATCTCGAACAAGAAGATTCTCATAATCATCGAACAAAGCATCCATATCCCTGCGTTTCACATGGGGAGGAGTAGATAAAGTAAGATCCTGAGGAATGTTATGGGTGAACCCTAACTGGAACATGACGCACTCAGGCATATAAGCCACCATCTTGTGCGACCCGTAAACCAACCATCCCGTAAATAACGCAACATCATCTAATGGTATCGTGACACGATGGTGATAGTATGAATGGAAGTGTTTGTCTTCAAACACCAACTGGTTAATATACACCCGGAATGGCTCTGTTGTCTGGTTCCCTCGGAGGGGTCGTATGGAGTGGCACACAACTTAGCTTCAGTATAATCAATAGCTAGTGACCAACCCAAGATGCAGGGGAAGTGCGTTAGGATCCAACCTTGAAATGACAATAATTATTAATTAGTAACAAAATCACAATAATTAATAAAATGACACATAGATTAAGAAATTTTACCATTAAGAGTGCGATTCTGCCGATCATATACTCCGTCTTCCACTTACTTTCATCAGAAAGCTTCGTACACAAGTACACAAAACAAGCAGCCCCCCAATTCCACTGGTGGATCTGCTCAAAATCATCATAGTACTCCAACTACATCATATCTGTGTAAGTGGCTCTAGTTTTCACAATATTTTTTGTGCCAACCAGAACCAAAAGGTATACTCTCATAGTCCGACTCTGGTGTAGGGTAACTTTCTCAGGATAACCATCAGCCAGTCGCTCACACCTTATCTCATTTGTGAACATCGTCTTCAAATAACTATATCTAACATGGGAACCATGGGTAAAGTCTAACTCAGCCATGTCACTCTTAGGGGTCACTCCCAATTTCTCTACCAACATATCCAACATATCCTATTTATCAATCCATTCATGGTCTAAGAATCTCCCTCTAATCGGGAGATGCAGCAGAGACGCGATGTCGTATAGTGTAATCGTCATCTCACCATGTGGTAGATTGAATGATAATGTCTCATGGTTCCACCTCTCAACAAAAGCGTTTATCATACAATGAGTAAAAACGGTATAACCACACTCGATCAAATCATTCAACCCTGTAAGCATCAATAACACATCAAACCACAACACAAGTTCCTGATCCATAGATGTTCTAGAGCCTTCAATAACTCCACACCATCCTAAAGATGCAAGAAGCGAATGAACAGATCACCAACATTCATAATTTGGTAATATAGTAGAACACATACCTTCTACATGAAATATTCTTATGAGTGGAAGAGAATCAAATAGTTGGCTCGCCATGAGGTCACACACAATGAAAGGAAACACAACACAATATACTCATAGCCACGCCTCAGGTGGTTCTTGGAGATGTCGTCTTACAACACTAAGGAATCCTAAGGTCACCAAAAATCCTCCAGCCCCACCCTCATCAATCCTCCCCTTATGTTTCCTCAGAAATATTGGAGTCATAATATTATCTTTGCAATTGTTAGCTGTTTCAGAACATAATTGTGTTTGAATGTTGCAACAAGTAAGTGTCCTCTAGAGAGATATTTTGGACATTTTGCAAGAATTTAAGTTGATATTTAATTATCTTCTAAAATAATACATAAATTGTGGGTCAAAAGAGAAGGTTATACTTTTCTTGTTAAGGTTGATTATGAAAATTTACGAGTTTGTTGTTCACATTTTCATACCACTGGTCTTATTTTTTTGTCTTGTAAATTTGTTTAAGTAAATCAAGAGAAATTGGTAACTAATTAGAAGCATAAACACATAAGGAATAAACCTATGCATGTTCATAAAAATGATTTGAAAGAAATAACTTGAATGCGTAAGAATTAATACTACTAAAACACGTGTTGATAATAATTCTCTTTTGAAATTTGTGAATTGTTTGAAAATTAAAACTGACGAGTGAAGTTGTGATTATTGATACCTCACATAAAAAATACATAGACTTAAGGTAGTGAGAGTCTGAGTGGTTCAATAGATATAGACATCTCTGGTAGAGTTAAATTGATATTTTCTTTTAAGAGAATCATCAAGAAGAAGTAATAGCAAATTGACTTCTTTTGTTAGGTGGTTCCGTTGTGGTGATAGACTCTAATTTTTTAAATTTCAATACCTCGTTATTTGTTACATTTAGGTTTTCGAGTTTGTTCCTAAAAAGACTCAACAAGCTATAATTTTTTGAGTTAATTCGGGGTTAATATGACACAGAAATATGAAATTCTTGATTTGGATGGTCAGGATGAAAACAAAAATCAACAATTTTAATTGGTGATCCCAACAAAGAGGAAGAACAAGAAAAATATGTTTGAGGCGAGTAAAAAATTTAAAGTGAAGTGAGTGCTTTCAGCCACTCATCTCACTAGTTTTTTTTGTGGGAGTTGTCCCTCATGTTTTTTATGCATTCTATTTGTTTGTTTGTTTTTTTCAACTTTCATTCTTTTTAAAGATTTTAATTTTGTCCATTCTCATCTTTGTACTTTTTTTATTCTTTCTATTTAATATATAGTGATGTTTAAAAAAAAATTTGTAAGATGATTTTACATTTAGTGACCGATAGTATTTAACTGGTTGGGTAAGATGTTTTAAGGTTAATTTTTTTAAATGAAAAGTTATACATAGTTAACCCTTAAAAATTACACGAAATGGTTATAATATATCTCTGTTCGATAAAGTTAAACCGTTTGTTAAAAGGAAATTTCTCTTTCCATCCTATAGTAAAAAATAAATACCCTGTGCATTTCCTAAATTGCCCCTGGGAACCAGAAATATATTTCTGGTGCGTACCTTTTTCTGTTCAATGTTGTTTAGAAACCAGAAATATATTTCCGAAGAGAACTGAAAATGTATTTCCGGTTACTATGGTGACAGAACCAGAAAGAGTTATGATGGTAGTGGGTCTTTTTTGCACGTTATTTCACATTGAATACAAAGATGTATACACCAAAACATACTACAAAGACATATAGAACCAATACATACATAAATAGATATCAATAAAGAGTAACAAAGGTGACCGTAGTCAATATAGGGGTAACCCAAAATATTATTCAAATACAATAAAAAAACAATAATTGAAATACATATACAGCATAATATACTACTGGGTATGCAGGACTCAGAGTCGGCACATCACCCTCCCCGTGTTCTTCTGTTGCATCCTGTACTATAGAGCCCCTCGAGCCTCCTCCATGATGGCGCCCAGAACACCTCTAACATTAGAGCCATCAGGAAATAAACAACCATCAATACCCGCTTGCGTAATCTCCATGATACGATGACACCTAGGCAACACATGAGTGGCACGATCGGGCTGTGTCTGCTCCTCCTCTAGAATATCCTGATTACCTGGCCTCAGAGGGTTTCCTGGAGCATCTTGTACCAGGTATGGATGGGATACCCTGAAGAACCATATGATATAACCATCCACGTAGCTCCAGTCATCTGGAGTAATGGTACTATGGGCCTCATATAAAACAAGATGGTTCTCATAATCTTCAAACAAAGCATCCATATCTATGTGTTTCATCAGGGGAAGAGTAGATAAAGCAGGATCCCAGGGAATGGTCTAGGTGTCCCTGAACTGGCGCATGACGCACTCAAGCATATAAGCCACCTTCTTGCGCGACCCGCAAGCCAACCATCCCGTAAACAACACAACATCATTAAATGATATCATGACACAGTGGTCATGGTATAAATGGAAGTGTCTGTCCTCAAACACCAGCCGGTCAATATACACCAAAAATGGATCAGTCGTATGATTCCCTCGGAGGGGGTCTTATGCAGTGGCATGCGACTTAGCTTTAGTATAATCACTAGCTAGTGACCAACCCGAGATGCGGGGGAAGAACGTTAGGATCCAACCCTGAAATAACAATAATTATTAATTAGTAACATAATCACAATAATTAACAAAATGCCACATTGACTAAGAAATTTTGCCATTAGGAGTGTGATGCTGCAGGTCATCTACTTCGTATTCCACTTATTTCCATCAGACAACTTCGTATACAAGTACACCAGACAAGCAGCCCCTCAATTCCACTAGTGGATCTGCTCAAAATCATCAAAGTACCCCAGCTACATCACACCTATGTAAGTGGCACTAGTTTTCATAAAATTTTTCGTGCCAACCAGAACCAAAAGGTATGCTCTCATAGCCCGACACCGGTATAAGGTAAACTGCTCGGGATAACCATCAGCCAGTCATGCACGCCTTATCTCATCTGTAAACACCATCTTCAAATAACAATACCTAACCTGGGCACCACAGGTAAAGTCCAACTCAACCATGGCACTCTCAGGGGTCACTCCAAATTTATTTAACAACATATCTAACACATCCTCTTTGTTAATCCTTTCATGGTCCAAGAATATCTCTCAAATCGAGAGATGCAGCAGAGATGCAACATCGTCTAGTGTGATCGTCATCATACCATGTGGTAGATGGTATGACACTGTCGCATGGTTCCACCTCTCAAAAAAAGCGTCCATCATACCATGAGTAACGATGGTATAACCACACTCGGTCAAATCATTCATCGCTATAAGCACCAACAACGCACCAGACCACAACACAAGTTCCTAATCTAAGATGCTCTAGAGCCTTCAATAACTCCACACCATCCTAAAGATGCAAGAAGCGAATGAATAAATCACCAACATTCATAATTTGGTACAATAGCAGAAAATATACCTTCTACATGAAAGATTATTACGAGTGGAAGAGAATCAATAAGTTGGCTTGCCTCGAGGTCACACATAATGAAAGGAAACACAAAATAATAACCTCGGAGCCACGTCTCAGGTTGTTCTTGGAGATGTCGTCTCACAACAATAAGGAATCCTAAGGTCACCAAAATTCCTCCAGCCCCACCCTCATCAATCCTCCCCTCATGTTGCCTCATAAATATTGGAGTCATAATATTGTCTTTGCAATTGCTAGCTGTTTCAGAACACAATTGTGTTTGAATGCTGCAACAAGTAAGTGTCTTCTAGAGAGATCTTTTGGAAATTTTGCAAGACTTTAATTTGATATTTATTTATCTACTAAAGTCATACATAAATTATGGGTCAAAAGAGAAGGTTATACTTTTCTTGTTAAGGTTGATTATGAAAATTTGCCAGTTTTTTGTTCGCATTGTCATACCACACTAGTCATAGTTTTTTTGTCTTGTAAGTTTGTTAAAATAGATCAAGGGAATATGGTAACTAATGATAAGCATAAACACATAAGGAATAAACCGATGCATGTTCAGAAGAATGATTTAAGAAAGAAATAACTTGAATGCATAAGAAATAATACTACTAAAACACATGTTGATAATAATTCTCTTTTGAAATTTGTGAATTGTTTGAAAACTACAATTGATGAGTGAGGTTGTGAGTAATGATACCACGCATCCAAAAAACATAGACTTAAGTTAATGAGAGTTTGAGTGGTTTAATAGATATAGACATCTCTGGTAGATATAAATTGATATTTTCTTTCAAGAGAATCATCAAGAAGAAGTAATAGAAAATTCACTTCTTTTGTTAGGTGGTTCCGTTGTGGTGATAGACTCTAGTTTGTTAAATTTCAATACCTATTTATTTGTTACATTTAGGTTTTCGAGTTTGTTCCTAAAGAGATTCAACAAGCTATAACTTTTTTGAGTTAATCCGGGGTTAATATGACACATAAATATGAAATTCTTGATTTGGATGGTCTGAATGAAAACAAAAATCAACGATTTTAATTGGTGATCCCAACAAACAGGAAGAACAAGAAGAAGATGTTTGAGGCGATTAAAAAACTTAAAGTTAAGTGAGTGCTTTCAGCTACTCATCTCACTAGTTTTTTTTGGTGGGAGTTATCCTTCATGTTTTTTTATGCATTCTATTTGTTTGTTTTTTTTTTCAACTTTCATTCTTTTTAAAGATTTTAATTTTGTCCATTCTCATCTTTGTACTTTTCTTATTCTTTTATTTAATATATATAGTAATGTTTAAAAAAAAATTGTAAGATGATTTTACATTTAGTGACCGATAGTATTTGAGTGATTGGGTAAGATGTTTTAAGGTTAATTTTTTAAAATGAAAACTTATACATAGTTAACCATTAAAAAATACATGAAATGGTTATAATATATCTCCATTAGATAAATTTAAACCGTTTGATAAAAGGAAAATTCTCTTTCCACCCTATAGTTAAAAGAAATACCCTCTGCATTTTCTAAATTGCTCCCGGAAACCAGAAATATATTTCCGGTGCGCACTTTTTTCTGTTCAATGTTGTTTAGAAATCGTAAATATATTTCCAAAGAGAACCGGAAATGTATTTGCGGTTACTGTGCTGACATAACCAGAAAGAGTTATGATGGTAGTTGATATTTTTTGCATGTTGTTTCACATTGAATAAAAGACATATACACTTAAACAAACTACAAAGGCATATAGAACAAATACATATATAAATAGATATCAGTAAACAATAAAAAGGTGCCCATAGTCAATATAGGGGTAACCCAAAATATTATCCAAATACAATAAAATAATAATAACCGAAATACATATACAACATAAAATACTATTGGGTTTGGAGGACTCTGAGTCGGCTCGTCACCCTCCCGCGTTCCTCCTTTGCATCCTGTACTGTAGAGCCCTCCGAGCCTCCTCCATGATGGCATCCAGAACACCTCTAACATCAGAGCCATCAGGAAACAAATAACCATCAATACCTGCATGTGCAATATCCATGATATGACGACACCTAAATAATATGTCAGTGGCATGATCGAGCCGTGGCTGCTCCTCCTTTAGAATGTCTTGATGAGCTGGCCTCGGAGGGTTTCCTTGAGCATGTTGTACCATGTATGGATGGGATACCCTTAAGAACCATATGATATAACCGACAACATAGCTCCAGTCATCTTGAGAAATGGTACTCTGGGCCTCATCTAAAACAAGATGATCCTCATAATCATTAAACAGAGCATCCATATCCATGCGTTTCACCAGAGGAGGAGCAGATAAAGTGGGATCCCATGGAATGGACTGGGTGTACCCGAACTGGCGCATAACACGCTCAGGAATATAAGCCACCATTTTGCACGACCCACAATCCAACCATTATGTGAACAACGTAACATCATCAAATGGTATCGTGACACGTTGGTCATGGTATGAATGAAAATGTATGTCCTCAAACACTAGCCAGTCAATATACACCTAAAATAACTATGTCGTCAGTTTCCCTTAGAAGGAGTCCTATGTAGTGGCACACGACTTAGCTTCAGTATAATCAGTAGCTAGTGACCAACCCAAGATGCAGGGGAAGTGCGTTAGAATCCATCCCTGAAATAGAAATAGTTATAAATTAGTAACAGAATGTCAATAATTAACAAAACACCATATAGACTAAGAAATTTTACCGTTAGGAGTATGGTGTTGCCAGTCATCTGATTCGCTTCCACTTACTTCTGTCAGACAACTTTGTATACAAGTACATCCAACAAGCAGCCCCCTAATTCCATTGGTGGATCTGATCACAATCATCAAAGTACCCCAACTACATTACATATGTGTAAATGGCATTAGTTTCCACAAAAAAATTTATGCCAACCAGAAACAAAAGATATAATCTCATAGCACGACTCTGGTGTAGGGTAACCTGCTCGAGATAACCATCAGCCAGTCGTGCATGCCTTATCTCATTTATGAACACCGTCTTCAAATAACTATATCTAACACGGGCACCACGAGTATAGTCCAACTCAACCATGGCACTCTCAGGGGTCACTCCCAATTTCTCTACTAACATATCCAATGCATCCTCTTTGTCAATCATTTCATGGTCTAAGAATCTCCCTCTAATCGGGAAATGCAGCAGAGACGCGACGTTGTCTAGTGTGATCATCATCTCACCATGTGGTAGATGGAATGACGATGTCTCATGGTGCCACCTCTCAACAAAAGCGTTAATCATATTATGATTAACGACGGTATTACCACACTAGGTCAAATCATTCAACATTGTAAGCATCAACAACGCACCAAACCACGATACAAGTTCCTGATCCTGAGATGTTCTAGAGCCTTCAATAACTCCACACCATCCTAAAGATGCAAGAAGTAAATGAACAGGTAACCAAAATTCATAATTTGGTACAATAGTAGAACACATACCTTATACATGAATGATTCTTACGAGTGGAAGAGAATCAAGAAGTTGGCTCGCCCCGAGGTCACACACAACGAAAGGAAACACAACACAATAAGCTCAGAGCCACGCCTCAGGTGGTTCTTGGAGATGCCGTCTCATAACACTAAGGAATCCTAAGGTCACAAAAACGCCTCCACCCCCACGCTCATCAGTCTTCCCCTCATGTTTCCTCAGAAATATTGGAGTCATAATATTATCTTTGCAATTGATAGTTGTTTCAGAACACAACTGTGTTTGAATGCTGCAACAAGTAAGTATCTTCTAGAGAGATCTTTTGGACATTTTGCAAGAATTTAAATTTATATTGATTTATCCGCTAAAAGCATACATAAATTGTGGGTCAAAAGAAAAGGTTATACTTTTCTTGTTAAGGTTGATTATGAAAAATTTCCAGTTTTTTGTTCGCATTGTCATACCACTGGTCATAGTTTTTTTGTATCGTAAATTTGTTAAAGAAGATCAAGAGAAAGTGGTAACTAATGATAAGTATAAACACATAAGGAATAAACCTATGCATGTTCAGAAGAATGATTTAAGAAAGAAATAACTTGAATATGTAAGAAATAATACTACTAAAACATGTGTTAATGATAATTCTCTTTTGAAATTTATGAATTGTTTTTAAACTACAATTGAATAGTGAGGTTGTGAGTATTGATAGCTCGGATCCAAAAGACATAGACTTAAGGTAATGAGAATTTGAGTGGTTTACTAGATATATACATCTCTGGTCAAGTTAAATTGACATTTTCTTTCAAGAGAATCATCAAGAATAAGTAATAATAAATTCACTTCAATTGTTAGGTGGCTCCGTTGTGGTGATAGATTCTAATTTTTAAAATTTCCATACCTCGTTATTTGTTACATTTAGGTTTTCGAGTTTGTTCCTAAAGATACTCAACAAGCTATAAATTTTTTGAGTTAATCCAGGGTTAATGTGACACAGAAATATGAAAATCTTGATTTGGATGGTCAGGATGGAAACAAAAGTCAACGATTTTAATTGGTGATACCAACATAGAGGAAGAAAAATAAGAAGATGTTTGAGACGAGTAAAAAAATTAAAGTGAAGTGAGAGCTTTCAGCCACTCATCTCACTAGTTTTTTTTGTGGGAGTTGTCCCTCATGTTTTTTATGTATTCTATTTGTTTTTTTTTTCAACTTTCGTTCTTTTTAAAGATTTTAATTTTGTCCATTCTCATTTTTGTACTTTTTTTCTTCTTTTATTTAATATATAGTGATGTTTAAAAAACAATTATAAGATGATTTTACATTTAGTGACCGATAGTGTTTGACAGGTTGGGTAAGATGTTTTAAGGTTGTTTTTTTTTAAATGAAAACTTATACATAGTTAACCATTAAAAAAATAAATGAAATGGTTATAATATATCTCCGTTTGATAAATTTAAATTGTTTGTTAAAAGTAACATTCTCTTTCTACCCTATAGTGAAAAGAAATACTCTGTGCATTTCCTAAATTTCCCCTAGAAACCGATAATATATTTCTAGTGCGTACCTTTTTCTGTTCAATATTATTTAGAAACCAGAAATATATTTCCAAAAATAACCGAAAATATATTTCCGGTTACTGTGTTAACAGAACCAGAAAGAGTTATGATGGTAGAGGATATTTTTTTCACGTTAATTTACATTGAATATAAAGACGTATACACCCAAATATACTACAAAGACATATAGAATAAATACATATATAAATAGATATCAGTAAACAGTAACCAAGGTGCCCATAGTCAATATAGGGGTAACCCAAAATATTATCCAAATACAATAAAAAAACAATAACTAAAATACATATACAACATAAAATACTACTGGGTTTGGAGGACTCTGAATCGATCCATCACCATCCCCGCGTTCCTCCGCTGCATCCTGTACTACAAAGCACCCCGAGCCTCCTCCATGATGGCATCCATAACACCTTTAACATCAGATCCATCATGAAACAAACAACCATCAACACTCGCCTGCACAATCTCCATGATACGATGATACTTAGGCAACACATTAGTGGCATGATCAGACTGTGCCTGCTCCTCCTCTAGAATCTCCTTATGAGCTGACCTCAGAGGGTTTCTTGGAGCATCTTGTACCGGGTATGGATGGGACACCCTGAAGAACTATATGATATAACCGTCAACATAGCTCCAGTCATCTAGAGAAGTGGTACTCTAGGACTCATCTAAAATAAGATGATTCTCATAATTATCAAACAAAGCATCCATATCCATGCGTTTTACCAGGGGAGGAGCAGATAAAGGGGATCCCGGGGAATGGTCTCGGTTTACCCAAACTGGTGCATGACGTGCTCAGGCATATAACCCATCTTTTTGCGCGACCCGCAAGACAACCATCCCATAAACAACACAACATCATAAAATGGTATCGTGTCACGATGGACATGGTATGAATGGATGTGTATGTCCTCAAACACTAGCCGATTAATATACACCTAGAACAACTCTACCGCCTAGTTCCGTCGGAGGGGGTCGTATACAGTGGCACGCGGATAGCTTTAGTATAATCAGTAGCTAGTGACCAACCCGATATTCGGGGGAAGTGTGTTAAGATGCAGCCCCGAAATAACAATAATCATTAATTAGTAACAGAATCACAATAATTAACAAAATGACACATAACCAAGAAATTTTATCTTCAGGAGTGTGATGCTGTCAGTCATCTGCTTTGTGTTCCATATACTTCCGTCAGACAACTTCGTATACAAGTACACCAAACAAGCAGCCCCCAGTTCCACTGATGGATCTGCTCAAAATCATCAAAGTACCCCAGGTACATCACATATGTGTAAGTGACACTAGTGTCCACAAAAATCTGTGTGCCAATAAGAAACAAAAGGTATGCTCTCATAGCCCGACTCCGGTGTAGGGTAACCTGCTCAAGATCACCATCAGCCAGTCGTGCATACCTTATCTCATCCGTGAACAGCGTCTTTAAATAACTATATCTAACATGGGAACCGCGGGTAAAGTCTAACTCAGCCATGACATTCTCAAGGGTCACTCATAATTTATCTACCAACATATCCAATGCCTCATCTTTATCAATCCTTTCATGGTCTAAGAATGTCCCTCTAATCGGGAGATGCAGTAGAGACACGACATCGTCTAGTGTGATCTTCATCTCACCATGTGGTAGATGGAATGACAACGTCTCATGGTGCCACCTCTCAACAAAAGCGTTAATCATACCATGATTAACGATGCTATAACCACACTAGGTCAAATCTTTCAACCCTGTAAGCATCAATAACACACCAAACCATGGCTCAACAGGGGGTACTAGTTTACTGTTCTTTCGCCTATGATTAATGACCTTCAGTGGATCATGTTCCTGCATTCATGATTGACAAAATTCATTCAACAAAAATCCATAACAAAAGTTTAATAGAAGGAACAAGTCAAAATTTATACCTCTCCGTCCCATATATATCTAGCAACATGGTCCGGGTACAGAGGAAGCAGAGATAAATCAGACGGTTCTCCTTCAAAACCTTGAGGCGCCGCAGGTGTTGCGTCATGTGCCTGAGATGTCTAGGGTGCCTGCTCATGTGCCGCTGGAGGTGCCTGAGATATCTGGGGTGCCTGCTTAGGTGCCGCCTCAGGTGCCTCAGTTGAAGGTTGTGGATAGGCCTGAGGTGTCGGCTGTGTGACCTCTGGTATCGGCTGAGAACCTGATGTCTCTCTCACCTTAAATACCATCGATAAGGAAGTGAGTTTACGGGATGACGTTGGCGGGGAGGGATGAATGGGAGAATCCCTCCTGTGTGGGAGGACGATTAAGTCAGAATAGAAACAGGAACACCGGAGGCAAAGGCAGTAGTACGAGCATCCAACACAGTTTGTTCAGAGGCAGGAGGAGTCTGGGATGCCTGAATCCTTTCTCTCTGCACACAAGCATGTTGTGCAAGCCGGTCGTGCCTCAATCTAGATGGTCTCTCAGCCATTACTCTTGTAGAAGTACGAAAAAAACGTTAACATAAAGACCACTATTCAAAATGATGGGGAAAATAGAAGCAGACTAAAATTAGAAATGCATTTCCGATTTTGTTCAAAATGAAAATCGAAAATATATTTCCGTTTTGACCTGTAATTTCAAGCTCCGTCAATGGCGAAGCAGAGACACACACCAGCTCAAACAAAATGCCATTGATCATCAAAATGAGCCTTCCAACAGTTAACTAATGATGTATAATATTGAAAACAAACAACAAATTCCCAATTTCTAACCTAAAACACTAATTTGAGTATAAATTACATAAACTATAAATAAATCAAAAACAACTTACAATTGTTGTTTTCCTTGATTGAGTGTGGTTGGACACTTAAGTTAATTGATGCTTGACAATTTGTGACACGTTTTTTTGCGAATTTGGTTTGATATTGTAACAATGGTGTTTGAGAGATATGAGTATTGAGTGTGTTTTATTTTTGTTGTTTTGAAAACTATTCTATAATGAGGGAGGGGAAGAGTTGTGGCACGTTTAAGTCGCCACCGAAACTGGAAATATATTTCCATTTAATATCGGAAGTGCAATTCTGGTTTTTATATTATGTGTAACTTGGATTTGTAGGCCACAATTGTAGTTGGGGTGCAACCAAAAATATATTTCTGATTTATACCCAATTTTTATAATTAGCATAGTGCACACTGAAAATATATTTTCGATTTTAAGGAATATATAGAAAATTTCGCGTGACACACTAGAAATTCATAGGATAGAAAAGAAATCCTCTTTCTAAAAACTGACAGACCGAAATTTCAACAATGAAATTGAAGTTTAAGTTGGATTTAAGTTTTATCAAAAAAAAAAAAATTGGATTTAAATTTTAAATCTAATATCGATTCAATCTCATGATGTTCCAACCTACTGCATATTAAATCTTACCACATAACAAATTGAAAACCAACACAATCTAAATAGTCCACACTTGTGCAAAAAAGCAAAAATCAATTGTTGATAATAACTGTTCCATCCTCTGTCACACTCCATCTTTCTGCTATATCAACAACTGCTAACAGTATGCATTCACATAGTCTGAATCATAAATGGTATGTTAACATGAACATAATTCCCATTAGATAAAGATATATATTGTCATCGAACGAATAAAAAGATGAAATTCAGCTTTAGAAAGTGGTAGGTATTTAATAAAATATTTATTATTAAAATTTATAAAATAAAATTTGTATATAATTTTAAAATTTCAACACAAAGGAGTATATATGGAAAACACGAAATAAAATCAAGCATCAGAAACAATTTAAATTCAGACAAATTTTTTGGTTAGAGCACCACTTCATATTTGAACATATATTGTTTTGTTTTCATGAACTATATCTTCATTAAGGTTACCTTTTAGTTTCATTATTTGATTTCATGAAGCAGCGACATTCTATTCTCTTTTAAGTTCCGATCCATTTTTTATTCTCATTTTCGTTGTGTTATATTGTTGACATACTCGAGTTTCCATCTATCTTTATTTCATATTAAACTCAGGTTTCTAAGTTATTGTTGTCGTGTTCTGTGATTTTTTTTCCATTTTTTCTATTTTATGTGTAGATCTGATTATTGCTAGAGGATTCTACGGAAACTAAATAACTTGTAATCTGTTTGGTATTTATTTGTGGAGGTAGGGTTATGGTGGTTACAAAAGGTTGGTGGTTGTTTTTACATTGGACTGTCCATGTTCTGTGTGCGGATGGTGGTGAGTGAAAGATAGATGATGATAAGTACTAGCAAAAGGAGATCTAAGGTTTGCGTCTGAATTTCGCACAATATTTGTTAACACTACACTAATGATCCTCTCCAAACATATCAATCAGCATATTTGTAAAACATTCATCAACTCATTAGAATTAAAACTATGTCAATCCATTTCCAGTAATGGATTTCCTCAAGAAAAGTTTGTGTTTGTTGCAATAGATTTTTATTGAAATCTTCCTCAATCATTCCAACAAAATGTTGTTGAAAACTATGAGCATGTTATGCATTATTGATGTTGTTAGCAGATAATTTCAGAATTGGATTGATTTGGTTTTTTTTTTATGTAGATAATTGTACTGTTGTAAAAATTTGCGTCTATACTCTATTTCTTACCATTGTTGTTTCTACCTTTACAATTTTTAGGAAAATAATAGAAACCTCAAATAATTAATATAATTGTTATACCTCAATTTTTTTCTCCTAAGATCCTATATCATCCTATATCATCATAATACATCAAGATCACACATTTGGTTTGTTCTTTCTTCTACTCTCTCTTATCTTTAAGTTTGTCCTTGAGGGATCACCAAACACCTTGAATTGTGTATCTTGTATATGTGTACTTTGTGATTACTAACCCTTAACCAAAATCAAAAGTATGCATGTATTTCCTTTGATGTTTTATAGGTATAGAGCCAAGTGCATTCATCTCCTAACCTAGAGTTTTGAAGGTTGATCCTCAGTCAAATGGCTACTCAATAAATTTCAAAAGCTTGAATTTCAAGGATATGATTATGGCATCAAGGTTGCTTTGGTTTGAAGACTCTCTCAACTTCATTTGGTCATATTTGTCTCAATATTTGTAGTTGGATTCACCAATAAGATTCATAGGTTCATGTGTTTATTTCCATGCCTTCTTCAAAAAGTTTCATTGAGATATTAGCCTCATTATTACATGTACTTCAAGACAACATCATTACAAGGTCTAATATGATTCATCATGATTTAATTTGCAAAGAAATTTTAAGAGGTACAAAGTTGATTCAAGAAGTTTGACCTAATTTGACAAGTCCTTGATTCTATGGTCACTAGTGCATAATTCTTTAAAGTTTAAACATTTTGAAGTGTTTCTTTTTTCCATGGACTCTTCTCATCATTACCAACAACTTTTCTTTATATGACAAGATTCAATTGTGAAAGGAAAATCATCAAAGTTGAAGAATGTTACAAGTCATTTTTATAAAGTTTAAGTAAGGGTTTATTAACTTCTCAACACCATAACTTGCTTAATTTTTGAGATTTTGAAGTGATTCCAAAGCCATGATTCCATTCAATGAGTCCTTAATAATTTCTCTTCAAGGATCTAAGGCCAATTTTGAGTGGAAGGTCATTTAAGTATGAATAAGATTACAAGTACTTTGAGGAAACCATTAAAATATTGAATTTGACTTTAAAAGATCACAACTTGTTCAATTTTTGTCTCCTTGAGCTCATTCTTTTTTCACAATAAACTTGAGGATGTCTACTAAAACTTTGATTCAAGGATCAAGATCTAAAAAAGTGTGGAAAGTTAAGTAATTAGTGAAAAAATTATAGGTCATTTTTGAATTTCTCAATAAAATTTCATCATCTTCCAAAGACCATAACTCTCTCATTTTTTGTGCTTTTTGAGTGATCTCAATTTAATAATTCCATTTAAGGGTTCCACTTAATTTCATCTTCAATTATCAAGAGCTAATTTTGAGTTGAAGGGCTTGTAAGTTTGTAAAACATTATAGGTCATTATGAAGCTCTACACTTAAGATTTTTTCTAAGTGTCAAAATCATTTTGTTTTTCACGATTTCAAATGGACACAACTTCCAGCTCAGTTGTCCAAATGAATACTTTAATGGCACATTGTAAATGTTGTGATATTGTCTTTCAAATGCATCAAGAATGATACCTTAAAGCTTCTTGAGCAAGTTGCACCATGTATTTGAATTGGGTACCTTGGAATTGAAGTTTCACTTACAATCATATTGCAAGTATATTAATGTGGCTTCTAAACACAAAATTGATGTGCGTTTTTTATCTAAACATCTTTAACAAACTTACCTGGTCCGATTTAAGCATTAAAACACATCATTTGAGTGAGTTTTGATGAAATGCACATCACACTTCTCATGCCTTCGACCTTCATACGAATTCCATCTATTTCTCATAATTTCACACGTATGAGCTCACAATTCATTCTCCTATAAATAGAGGATCATATTCCTCTCATTTCCCAAGCTTTTGATAGCCAGTTAAGCCCTACCAAGATCCCATACGAACTCTTGAGCTTGAATTTCATTTTATGCATTCCAAACCTTTTCTATCCAAATTAGCCACAAATTCTTCATTCTCGATCATCATACAAACTTCCCATAATAAGAACCAAGCAATTCAAGCACAAAATCAATCTATAGAAGTTCAATTTCAGAGCTTACAAGTTGAACTTCGTTAAGGTAGATTTCTCAACCAAATCATCTCAAATAAATGCTTAGGATGTAGTCATTTCTTCTCTGAAGTTTATGCTTCTTCGAGTTTTAATTTTCGTGTTAGTTTGAGCCTAATTTTTCAAATTTAGTTTTACAATTTCTCTCTGGTAATTTCCAAAACGACTACGCTGTGTTTTATATAAATTTTTTGCGAGCACATGGTTGAAATCATCTTGATAAGGCGCATCCAATGATATCCATGTGAGCGTCTAAATTTACAGTTTAAGACATCTTTACTTTGCCCTAGTTGCAGGCGTCTGAAGGTTGAAGATGACCTACGTGTCATCTCCAATCAATGATAGTGTGCTAAATAAAATGTTTTCATTGGCCTAACTTTTTTGTGTTTCCTGCGCATTTATTGACTCGTTTCCACTATGCATCCATGCTTCTTGGCCATTGGATTTGCCACGCTGGTTAAATGAGAAGGATCCAACGCCTCTCATATTTTCTGATTTATTTTCTTTTTCTATTTTTGTTTTAAATTCATTTAAGTTTCAAAAATTCATAACTCTTTCTTTTATTCTTCAAAATAATATGAAAAAATTCACAAAAATATTTTAAATCATTCTTGACCTATTGAATATTTATTCATATTTTTTGGATGAGGTTTGATATTTTAAATATTTTTTGAGATGTTTTCTTTATTTTAATTGGTTTAAAAATGACTTTAATACTTTTTTAATTCTTAAAAAAATGTGGAAAGATCCAATGATAGTTTGACAATTGTTAGTGACCTCATTTGATTTTTATTTTTAATTTGATATTTTTTTTTTGTGATTTTTGGTTTATTTCACTTTATTTTGAATTAAAAAAAATAGTTTATGACTTTTAAAAAATGTAAAAAATTTGGGAATATACTTTGAGGTATTTCTGATTTTTTCATGCCGTTGGATTTCATTTATTTTAAGTTTTAATTGTGGTTTAGTATTTTCTCTTTTATTTTCAATTTAAAACCTTTTTAAAATCAATTTCTTATTACATTTTTTATTTTAATTGCAATTTTATTTTCGTTTATATTCTGGTTGACCTTGGACCATGTGAATTTTAATCATAAGCTTCCTTAACATCATTAGATCTTGGGTGTTGAGTTAAACTCCACCAAAATGAATGAATGATTTTAATGATAACTTGATTAATCTCTTGGTTCAAATGTGAGATTTATTTATTTTGTCTATCTCAACTTCATCCCTTTCCTCTTCATCTTATTCATTTCTTAATTTCTTGAAATGATCATTAGTGGTCCAAACTTTATGCTTGAAATTGTCCAAGTATGATTGATTATTGAACCATGGTTCAAGACCTTTGAAACTTGTTGTTAGGAGGCTTTGGTTTTATCAACCCTCTAACAAGTCTTCATCAACTTTGACCTAAGTTCAATCTTCAATCATCATTGATCATTTATCATGGTTTCATCTCCTTTTTTCCTCTTTAAGTGATCATTTGTGGCACAAACTTTATGTTGAATTCCCAAGTATGATTGATTATTGAACTTTGGTTCAACACCTTTGAGGCTTGTTGTTAGGAGGCTTTGATTTTATCAATCCTCTAACAAGTCCTCATTAACTTTGACCTAAGTTCAATCTTCAATCATCATTGTTAATTTATTATGGAAAATCATCTCTTATTCATCCCTCTTTTTACTTTTCTTTTTGAGAAATTTTGATAAGGCATTTGAACTTTAAGTTCATCTAAGCTTATGAATAGTTGATTAACTTTTAACATTTCCAAACTACCTCTAGGTGATCCTTTGATCATTTAAGGTACTTGGCATTGGTGAAAGTTTTTCATGATATATCTTCCATGACCTAGGTCTTGATCACTTTTATTTTTACTTGTGCTACATGTTTTAGGAGTATGGTTTCTATTATATCTCTAACATGTACAGTACATAGATTATTAATGACCGGCCTCGTATTGTATCAACTTCTACATAAGTCCGTATGCGATTGCTTAACATACCGTTACATTTATCCCAAATCGGAAATTAACTCTAACATTTACTTTATAAAACTTTAAATCCCGCACTTTATTTACCACTTTTATTTTATGTCATTTACTTTTAGCGTTTATATTTCATGCAACTTGTTTATGATTCCTATTTTTTCTTTGTCCACTTGGACATATGTTTATACTTATGCACTTTTTCCTTTGTCCACTTGAACTTTTATCTTGTGTTTAACTCATTAATAATCCAACTTGAACATTAAAAGACTTAAGGATCTTCTTGGACTATTGGTTACTATCCTTGGTATATTAGAGTTGTGGTTCTCTTAGACTTAGGATTAGAAGCCTTGATACTTGGAGACCTTGGTGCCTTGTTGTATTTCTGTATGAAGTCCTTGGGTTTTACTCCAAGGCATTGGGTTGAATTTTCTGTGTGTAGGTTATTTTGAGTTCTATGCTTTGTGATTTGAAATTCCTCTGTATACAGTCGTTACTCTGGTCAATTTTTGTCAATAAAGACTTTGCTTGGTTTATAATTCATCTGAAGCTAATTCATCTGAAACTTATTCTCACCTGAGTCTTGGTATTCATATGAGGTTTAATATTATGCTTGTTTGGTTTTTAATCCAAATGATATGAATTATATATTGACTTCTTTATGTCAAGGTTGGCTTCTTGTTGGTTAACCATTCTTTTCCTTAACTTTTACTTTATGTACATAAGATAGTCTCTTCATCTCCTCCCATCTTCTTTAATTTCAAAATCTTCTCTCTCATTTTCAAAACTCTTATTGTTTTTCAAACTTGAACCGCTTTCATAATAAACTTGGACTTAGGTCCATGCATTTTCAAAACTCTTTTTCTTAAATAAAAACCTTAATCAATTTAATAATACTTTGACATCTTTTTAGAAGACTAAAAGTCATTAATCTCTTTCAAACCATTTTGCCACTTTGACTTTTTATTTTAAAATTTTTTCTCAAAAGATTAGACTCTTGTTGATCTCGTAATGATGCAAGCTACTATAATTCTCCAATATGTAGTAAAGTGGGCCATTTTCCACTTGGGTGTTGAGTGATGCCTTGTTGATTTTAAATCCAAGCTATGTCCTCCATTTTGAGATGATGCAAATGCTCATTTCTCATAATTGTGGATAGTAAGTATGTTTTTCACTCGGATATGACGAAATGTCTCTTCTCTTAAAATTAACCAACATACAAAACTTTCAAATTTTTTTAGGTTAGCTACGAGTATCCTAATCCTCTATTGCACGAAGGGGTACGTAAGCACAAAATGTTCACAACTACGGCGGGTGCAAAAGTTATAAAAAACACTTCTTTTCTCATCTCCACCATCTATTTTGTAAATATTTCCTTATAGTCAAAATACACAGATTTTCAAAGAGGTTCCTACAAAGTACCATAGATGTTTAGAGTGATAATACATTCTCTTTGCATAATCAACTCCCTTACCTTGATCTCTATTTTACTTTGGATTTATTCGCTATTTTTCCATTCTTTTAGATAAAATAAAAGTGCGATGAAGACTTTCACTGATTTTGTGAGTTAAGTCAATCAAATGACTTAGTCCCAACATTTTTACCGCTACAATAATAATAATAATAATGACATGATTGTAACAAAATATTTAGCCTAATGCTTCTATTTTATTAATAATCTAGGCCATGTACCATCCATCTCAACCCTTTAAGAACTAACATAACATATGAATAACCTTTATATTCTCATAGAGCATGAATCAAACTTTCTTAAATTCCATTCTATATTGTTCATGATAATGACTTTTTACTTATTCAAGCATTTGAAAGCGATTCATTGAATCTGGTTATGATTTACACGTTAAATGATTTACACGTCTTCATTCTGTTTACTTATTACTACTTGAGTATTATATTTCTCACACAAAATGAAAAGATTTCGACAAATATTTATATATACAAGAGAGATGTAATCTAAATAATAAAGTAATTCTATCATGATTCTGAAGGATACTAAAATTCTGAAGGATACTAACAAATCTTATTATAATCAATATCGATATCTTCATACCTGAACATCTTATCAAGCATGTTTTCATATTCTCAAATGGAGGTATGAAAGTAATGACACCATGGTTGTTTACAAGCCCCCAAAAGTAGAACACATTCAAATACCCTAAAAATAATACACCAAGACTAGAAATATCTTGTGTGATACGGTGGGAGAACTGACTTGAGTTTTGCGTTTGTATTCGCACTTGTTCGGTTTAGCAAGAGTCGCCACCGACTTTTTATTTTATCCTAAGGAAAGGTTAAAAAGCACAGGAAAAACCTTTTGAGATGTTTCGTGGGTTCGGGGGGTAGATTATGAAAATGGAAGGTATTAGCACCCTTTTCATCCATGGTTATCCATGGGCTCTTAGTTACTTGGTTTTAGATCACTTGCCTTGATTTTCAATTGCTTGAAATGGTGTGTATGTGTGTTTTTGAAAATGTTTTGAAAAAGATGCTTTGTCTAGGCAAACTTTTGTAATGACTCATGTTTGAGTATATACAAAGGTGTTTATCTTTTCGAAAAAATGTTTCAAATGTTTTTGAAAGTTTGTTTTGAAAGTGTTTGTGAAGTGGGTTTTGAAAAGTAGGCAAGTGTTTTTGCAAGTTTGATCAAGTAACTAAGAGTTGTCTATCCCTATTGTACTCAAAGATTTTTCCTATGTTTTAGCCCTTTTAACAATTTTGTTCCACCATTGTATTTGGTGGGCAATCTTGTGTTAGGATGTTTAACGGGACAGACGCGGGTCATCGTATGGACCATGAATGCAATGGTGCCAAGTGTCTTTGGCAATTTGCTTGAAGGGACTATGATCATTTTGATTAGGCAACTTTCGAAAGCGTCATCGAGGGACTATGATCATTTGAATTGTTTTGCCAAAGATATTCAACGTGCAAGCATGGCCCATTTTGGAAGGCAACAAGCGGGATTACCCTAGGGGTGCAAGTGTGATTGTGTATTGATTTGATGTATTTGTTTTTGTATTAGGTTATCTAGCGTTTGATTTTATGTACATACAAACCCTAGGTCTAACCATGGTATATTTGAAAGCGATAAATTGCGGGAATTTTAAAGTCTATGCTATTACAAATAAGTATCCGGGAATGGGTAGAAATGTTTACAAATGGGGATGAGACTTTAATAGGAGAGTAGTGTCCAAATATTTTACAACCAAATCAAATTGCAATCTCAAATGTAATATGTATCAATGTATAGGAATAAGCAAATGTATAAGAATAGAGCAAAGTAAATGTATCAACGTATTTGTGTAAGTGTATGAGATTTATTTACAAGTGCGAAAAAATGGGAACTTAATGTATTATCAAGTATTTTATTTACGTATTGTTATCATTTTTTATTTTTGTTTAAGTATGTACAAACAAAATATTTTAAGAAAAGAAAAGGAAATGTTTTAAGAATTCTATCTTTTTTTTAATGTATTGATGCTAGTGTTTTATGTACAAAAGTTTTAACTAAAAAAAAATGAAATGTTTTAAGTTTAAAGAAAAAATATTATTTGTATTTTAGTTAATGTATTATATACAAATGTTTTAATTAAAATAAAGTAGAAGTATTCTAAGTTTAAGGAAAAATTAATGTTTGTATATTCAAGTTAAAATGTAATAAAAATGATAAAGAAAAGAAACCATTGAGAATATTTTATATAAAAAAGGTGTTACTTATTTATCAAAATATTAATTATGATAAGAAAAGAGTATTGTTAATCAAAATTTAATGTAAAAAAGAAAGTATGAGTTAGTTTGAAATAATAAAAAAAAGCTAAAGGATTCAATGGGCCTTGTGTTTGTCTTTGGCCCAAACAAAATAGGTGGGTTTAGGAAAAAGGAGGGGGTGCGTATGTTGGAAATATGATGGGCCTAGGCATCTGAAAAGGGCAAGGCCCAAGGGTTTCCCACAACGTTTTGTAAGGGTTACAATTGTTTGTTTCATTTGGATTAGGGTTTCAGAGTTACAGCGCGGCTCCGTTCCTTAGCGTCTTCGTCTTCATCTCCTTCACTTCCTTCGCCATAGCCACTAAATAAGCCTCTCCGTCTATGGCCAACAGAACCATCATCCCTCTTTCCTTCCTCCACAGTCAGGCACGACGACATTATGAAAAGGTTCGATTGCTTAACACCGTATGCTTTACGCTGCGCATATTTTTGATCTTGACAATCTCTGATTATTTATGTTATTACTGTTTGTGTGAGGTATGAGAAGAAAGGAGAGAATTTTATACCTTTTGGAGACGGAGGCTTTTGGAGATGGAGGAGGAGAGGATAGGAGGTGCTTCAGGCGGCCGGATTGGAAAAACTGGTATCTTTGTACTTCACTCCTTTTAGGTTTTATGATGATGATGTCTGAGAACCTTTTCCTGTTCGCTTTCTTTTTCTCTGATTTGCTTGCTGAGATTATTTGATGATGATATGGCTTTGGACAAATTTTTGTGGTTGATTTGCTCAGTGATGAACCCTTTGATGTTCTGAGAGCTTGAGCGCTTGCCTCTGTATGCTTGTTGGTATTGATCTTGAATATTGCTTTGTATGCTTGTATGCTCCTTTTCCTCTTCCACTGTGGGCTTGCTGAGATGCTTTGATGATTTTTGCCCAGTGATGAATCACAGTTCTGAGGGCTTGGTTGCTTCAGTTGTTTACAGGCTTGGTACTGGTTTAGGCTTTGAAGTTACAGGCATTGGCTTCAGCTTGAGGCTTGACAGTTCAGGCAGGTTTTGATGTTTATTGATGGTTAAGGCTTGTTTTTAGGCTGTTTGTATATTACAGTTTTGAATGGTTACAGGCTTAGATCTTTGAGGCTCTCTGTGTTTTCGATCACAGGTTGAGTGTTTATAAGCTTGTGGTTTGTTTTGATTGTTTGAAGTTGAGTTGAAACAGGTTTGGCCTTGTTTTGACAGGTCGGATTTGAAATGGTTTAAGGCTCATGGTCTTGACAGGTTAAGGCTTCTGGTTTAAGGTTGATGTTTATGCAGGTTGAGGCCTTCAAGCTTTGGGTTAGTTTATGTTTGAAGCAGGTGAAGGCCTTTGGCTTGATGCAGGTTTTGGAGACTTGGAAACTGTCTTGGAGGCAGGCTCCTGCTTGTTCTATATCCGTTTGTCTTATTTTTTGGTTATATGTTTTTCTGCCCTCTTTTACTGTTCTATATCAGTTATGTTTTATATTCTAAAGCCTAAGCCCTGTAAGCCTTTCTTCTTTCTCTCTTTTTCTCTCTCTCCAGTATTAAAGCATAAAATATTGCTTAGATGTACTCTTTTCTGAAAAAGCAATTGGCCTAGGAAAATGATGATTTTGAACCTTTGCTTGCACTTGTGGTTTAGCTCTGCATACTTTCCTGCTTTTCTGCACATTTGTTGACAGCATTTTGTACTTCTTGATATCTTGATATCCTTCTATATCTTTGGACAGTTTTTGACAGCTTTTTGGCTTAGTTTGAAATTGTGTTTCAGTTTGGCTTTATACTTGTACATGCTGTTTGTTTTGAAACTATGCAGTTGGTTGACAAATTTGAATTTGTGTAATTTGTAGCTTTTGTGCATTTCATACTTTAATTGCGAGCAAACTTCCATCCCTCTTTGTGAACCAAGAGAAATCTTGTGATTTGCAGAGAGGGAAAACTGATTCCGGCCAGTTGCTTTTAATGATGAATCCAATTTTATCTGTCTGCTCTTTAATTTCATTTCATCTTCTTTTGACTTTTTCTTTTTTCTTTGTTTGCAGGTAAAGATAATTGAGCAAAGGAGCATTGGATAGAAGATGAAGATTTAGAAAACTTAGGATAATTTTATTTCATCTTTAACCATTGTAACATTATTATTGTAAATACTTTGTAAATAATTACTGTATTTAAATAACAATTGTACAAATAATTAAAGATAAATAAAAAGTTTTTTTATCAGTTAATTCCTTTTCTTCTTCAACTGTTTATTTAATCATTTATAGTTCTTAAAATTATTATAACTGGAAATAAATCCCAACTATTCTAACTCAGAATAATAAATAATCAATAAACGTCCGTCGTTCCGAATAATCGAAGCGTTGCACAGCTAAACAACAAATATCCACATGTCCTTTTTTCTTTTACCGATTAAATCCAAACACTGCAAATTCTCAATCAACAGCCTCAGTCCACATCTCAGAGTAAATTGAAAAGCACTGATAGAATTAATTCTTTCTGAGAAATATGCGCACAAAACCCTGATTTTTGACTTAGCACTGGAGAAACGCCTGTCTGATCAAACTTTGAGCCCAAACTCAACCAAAAACCCTAGCAGTCTGCTTGAACTGTTCCAGAGCCATGAAAACCCTAATTTGGATAGACTGATAAGAAAAAGTATGTTTGACCGATTCTTGAGCCAATTTGAAAAATCAGGAAAAGCCTGAAGCTGTGATTTCTTGTGGAAAAAGAGGAGGGCAAATTTTGGGGTACAACAGTTGCCCCTGTTCAATCTTCTTGAACCTGAAGAGTTAGATTGGCAAGTTTGCCTTTCGCGACTCGAGGGTAAAAGGAGATTGGACACTAGAGTGCCTAAAAATTTGCACTCGGTGATGTGATGGTAGAGGGAATGGGCTTAAAGATGCCATTTGGTGATGGGCTTAACGATGCCATCTGGAAATGTGACAGAACCTTGTCGGGAATGGGCTTATAGATGCCATTTGGAAGTGTAATGGATAGTTGTGGAGACGGGCTTAAAGATGCCATCGGGGGTGTCGATCGCGTAAGAGATTCCTTAGCGAGAACTTGCGTATTTTAAGAAAGGAAGATTGTTTCCTGGCCTGTTACAGGTGTTGATCTTCAAACTCTTCATGCAGATATGCCCTGGCTAGATACAGGAGTCGAATCCACAAACTCTTCATGCAGATATGCCCTGGCTAGATACAGGTGTCGAATCCACAATCAAATACTCACAGATATGCCCTGGCTAGATACAGGAATCAAATCTGGAATTTGTTGTCTACAGATATGCCCTGGCTGGATACAAGTATCGAATCTCTAAACTCTTCATGCAGATATGCCCTGGCTAGATATAGGTGTCGAATCCACAATCAAATACTCACAGATATGCCCTGGCTGGATACAGGAATCGAATCTGGAATTTGTTGTCTACAGATATGCCCTGGCTGGATACAGGTGTTGAATCTGGAATTTGTCGTCTACAGATATGCCCTGGCTGGATACAGGTATCGAATCTGGAATTAGTCGTCTACAGATATGCCCTGGCTGGATACAGGTATCGAATCTGGAATTTGTCGTCTACAGATATGCCCTGGCTGGATACAGGAATCGAATCTGGAATTGGTTGTCTACAGATATGCCCTGGCTAGATACAGGAGTTGAATCCACAATCAAACGCTCACAGATATGCCCTGGCTAGATACAGGAATTGAATCCAGAACTTCAAAGGTTGCTTACAGACGTGCCCTGGCTGGATACAGGTATCGAATCTGGAATTGGTTGCCTACAGATATGCCCTAGATGGATACAGGTATCGAATCTGGAATTGGTCGTCTACAGATATGCCCTGGCTGGATACAGGTGTCGAATCTGGAATTGGTCGTCTACAGATATGCCCTGGCTGGATACAGGAATCGAATCTGGAATTTGTCGTCTACAGATATGCCATGGCTGGATACAGGTATCGAATCTGGAATTTGTCGTCTACAGATATGCCCTGGCTGGATACAGGAATCGAATCTGGAATTGGTTGTCTACAGATATGCCCTGGCTAGATACAGGTATCGAATCTGGAACTTCAAAAGGTTGGTAGAGATAGCTTTCCTGGCTGGATACAGGTGTCGACCTCTGACCTGAGAATGAAAGATAATTTCCTGGCCTGTTACAGGGGTTGATCTTCAAACTCTTCATGCAGATATGCCCTGGCTAGATACAGGTATCGAATCTACAATCAATCGCTCACAGATATGCCCTGGCTAGATACAGGTATCGAATCTGGAATCGCGACAGTTGATAGTAATCATCTTTGGATTGACCTTTTTCCTGAAAAGGCAAAGCATTAGTTGTATGCAATGTCATGATGTATGAAATGCATGAGGTCATGATGTTTTCAAGAATAAATGAGATTGTGTGATATGATGCGTATATGCATGCGTCATGGTGTATGATAATGTGATGAATGTATATGAATGTGTTTTCGTCTAGGAAAATAAATCCTTGACGAATGCCGGGAGTTCAAATCCTGGGCTGATGTCGAAGAGTAGAGTTCTTCGCTTCCGCTGGGGATGATGGTTGCAAGAATAAACCGGTAGGAGAAGATGACTCTGTTGGGGAATAAACTTGTTGGAGAGATTACTCTGCGGGGAATTACTCTGTGGGAAGAGATACGTTGCTGAGGTTTTGATGAGAAATCCGCTGGGGATTGACAGTTTTGGCTCCACTGGGGATTTTGAAACTTGATTTTGAGGGGAGTTAGCTTCTGTAAGGCTCTCTGGCTGGGGATTGCAAGAATCTTCTGATTGCTGCAGGTGTTGATCTGGAATAAGTTACTGAATGTCGCCATCTCTGGGTCACATCTTGAACTATTTCTAGAAGCAAGTCTGGAATAAGTATCTGAATGTCGCCATCTCTGGGTCACATCTTGAACTATTTCTGGAAGAAAATCTGAATAAGTTATAGAATGTCGCCAAATCTTGGGTCACATCTTGAACTATTTCTGGAAGGAAATTCTGGAATAAGTATCGGAATGTCGCCAAACCTGGGTCACATCTTAAACTATATCTAGAAGGAAATCTTGAATAAGTTATAGAATGTCGCCAAATCTTGGGTCACATCTTAAACTATATCTAGAAGGAGGTCTGGAATAAGTTACAGAATGTCGCCATCTCTGGGTCACATCTTGAACTATTTCTAGAAGCAAATCTGAATAAGTTATAGAATGTCGCCAAATCTTGGGTCACATCTTGAACTATTTCTGGAAGGAAATTCTGAATAAGTATCGGAATGTCGCCAAACCTGGGTCACATCTTGAACTATATCTAGAAGGAAATCTTGAATAAGTTACGGAATGTCACCAAATCTTGGGTCACATCTTGAACTATTTCTGGAAGGAAATTCTGGAATAAGTATCGGAATGTCACCAAATCTTGGGTCACATCTTGAACTATCTCTAGAAGCAAATCTTGAATAAGTTATAGAATGTCGCCAAATCTGGGTCACATCTTGAACTATTTCTAGATCTTGATTTTGTTAAGGGTCAGACATTGGAAGTATACCAATCTTCTGAGGTGATAAGGATGAGAGTCTTTACTCTTGAGAGAAACAGATTTTTAGGAGCTTCAATTGTCCGTTATTCTGTCGGTGGTTGTAACTTCCAGCAGGTGATGAAGGAATTGTTGAACACTTTTGACATTCGAATGCCCCAAGTGATGATGAAGGAGTCTTGAATCAGATTACTCTGCGAATTGAGAGATTTCTTGAAATCTTGACTGGACTGCCCCAGGTTAACTGAACTTTGAAAGATCTGTTGAAACCTTGACTGGACTGCCCCAGGTTAATTGGATGGTGACATGTCATGCCCCTTGTTGATAGGAGACCTGTCATTGGAAGTGTCATCCTTTTTGGAGTGATTTTGTTCACTGAGAGAGTTTTCGTTCCTCCGAACATTCGCTGTATGAATTTCTTCGCTGTCAAACAAATAGCCAAATGCAAACAGTGATATTCAAGCAATGCAAAGTTTATGTCTGTCTCGAAGTTTTGAAAAGTGCGTTTTTTAGCAGACAACTTTTCATAAGACAAATTCAACACAAGATTTTAGAGCAAAGCCTTACAGGAGTCAGGATACCTTTTGTAACAGTATGCTTTCGAACTAACCCATGCTTTAATTAGGACTTTTGAAGGGTTGTAAGGTGGCTTGGTTCACGGTTTAAGAAACAAAGGATAAAGGCTCAAAGTATATTTGTACCCACCCGCTCTTCGTGATGTTCTTCAATCCTAAGCTCAGTTAATTGTGCTTCGCACTCTGTTCGAGTTTGGAACGACTTTTGGGTGATGGTTCACCAATTGAATTTGGGAGGCAGTCATCATCTCCTTTTTCTCTTACAACATTTTTCATGTTGTTGAGGATTTGTAATGACCTCTTTATTTTGATTTTGATTTGTTATCCCTAACTTTTGCCTGACCGTTCTTGTTTTCGAGATTACAGTCAGCGGGATGCCCCAGCTTTCTTGAGCTTCCTTGAGCTTCCTTTACAGGTTTTGGCTCAGTGGGCTTTTCTTTTTTGAGAGATTGACTGCCTATGTGATAGGGAACCATCACTGCCTTTTTTATTCCAAAGGAATGTCTCTTTTTTTGACGTCGTTCGTTGTGTTACGAACTGAGAGTTTTGCGACTTCAATGCGCACCTTTTTTGAATTAATTGAGAGACTACCCTGCCCCAGGTTTATATCAAAGGTTTTGATTTTTTAGAACAGAAACTCCTACTTCTTTGACTCGAAGGGGTTGACTAGGGATTATCTTCCTTATAACTCCAGTGTTTGGGAATTGAAAGAAATGCCTGTACATCATCAGTAAGGTCTGTTCAAAAGCATACTGTATGAGATTATGGTATTGTTTCGTCATCCTCCCTCTAAAGGCTTGCAGCTTTTATCAAGAGTTAAATATCATAAAGAAAGCATAAGAGTAGTGAAAACGAATGGATGAATTCAAGACAAACATATGCAATGCATTAATGAAACAGAAATTGACATTAAAAGATAATTGTTTGAATAATACAAGAAGTTACAACTTGAAAATTCGAATGAAACAAAAACAATCTCAATGATTTGGCATAGGAGGAGTGATCATGCTAGAGTCTCCGGAGGATCAAACTCAATCTCCTTGGCATCAACCATGTCTTGGATCTTGTTCTTCAGAGGCCAATAATTATTGGTGTCATGCCCCGAACTGTCAGAGTGGTATGCACACCTTTCATTGGGATGATAGGTAGGAGCAGAAGTATTTGGGTTCCGGAGGGGAGCCCTCAATGTAATCAGATCCCTCTTCAACAAGTGTTGCAGTGCTTGAGACAGTGGCATGTTGATGTTGGTGAACTGTCTCTTAGGCGCGACCTCCTTATGCTGATGCCCCTGTCTTTGTTGAGTAGGCGTAGGATTAGGGATCAAGATTGACCCTACGTGTTGGTCATGACGACCCTTTTGACTGTTCGCAACATTGGACTCTTTCTTCCCATTGTAGGGGATTATCTGAGTATCCGAGGATGTATTTCCTTGGATCTTTCCACTTTTGATGCCATCCTCAACTCTTTCGCCGGTCAGTATTAGCTCGGTGAACTCAGCTGAGGATCTTCCAATTAAGTGATTGAAGAAAGGCCCAGTCAAAGTTCCCATGAAGAGGTCAATCAGCTCTCTGTCAGTTAAAGGGGGTTGCACCCTACCAGCTAGATCTCTCCACTTTTGGGCATATCCCTTGAAGTTCTCGTCGAAACCCATGGTCATGCTCTGCAATTGCACATGAGTTGGTGCAAGATCAGCATTGTACTGATACTGCTCATAGAAAGCAAAAGCTAAGTCCTTCCAAGTGTGGATGCGAGAACTCTTCAATTGATAGAACCACTCAAGTTGAGCCCCTACCAGACTTTCTTGGAAGAAATGGATCCAAAGCTTTGGATCAGTTGCGTAGGGTTGAATCTTGCGGACATAAGACGTTAGGTGCATCTTAGGGCAAGAAACTCCGTCGTACATGGCAAAGGTAGGGACCTTGAACTTTGGCGGGATGACCAATCCAGGAACTAAACCCATGTCTCCCAAATCCAAGCCAGGTATTTGTTGGACCTCCATGGCATTGAGGCGATCCTCCAACTCTTTGTACTTGTCATCAGCGAGAGGATATTGCTCTTCGGAGTAGTCAGCTTCCTCTTCAACAATCTCCACATTGTGGTCTTCTTCAAGACTGTCCCCTATGTTGGATGGAGTTGCAAGGTCCATGGACTTAGGTCTTCTCCTCAAGTTCAGGATGCGGGCTGCCTTCTTGGACTTCTTCTTCTTGTCTTTGAGAAGAAGAGCTGTCCGATCCTCTTGCCCTTTACCCATAGCCAGCAACATTTGTTAGAATTGAGCATTTTGAGCCTGGAGATCCTTTACCGTTTGTTCCATATCCATCTTACTGAAATAAACAGTAGGAAGATAAGGAGACCTGTATGGGAGAAACCTGTTATTCAATGATATGTATGATATATATGCAATGTTTTCAAGGATCTCTTAGGGTAAACACAAGAGAATGTTAGAGGTTGAACTCCGATCTTTGATTGGAGAACTTTGCACCGGTGGATGTCTTTCCACGAGAATCAAGCTCACCATGTCAAGTGGGTCATAGCCCCTGATTCAAGTTGTTGCACTTGATCTTTGATTGGAGAACTTTGCATCGGTGGATGTCTTTCCACGAGAATCAAGCTCACCATGTCAAGTGGGTCATAGCCCCTGATTCAAGTTGTTGCACTTGATCTTTGACGACATTTGTTAGAGGAGAAACCTCTTGCCCCTTGGTAGACGTCTGGTTCAACGTGACTCTGCATCAAAAGAACCCTCGAGATCCTTGAAATGGTTAGTGAAAATGCTATGGTATGATGTTATGATGTTATGTACATGTATGCAAAAGCAAGTGAGTGTATATACAGGTAATCATATTCACACAAAGCAAACAAGTCCTTAGGTTCAGGCTTGCATGGGGTTTGTAGGTAAGTACCCTCTTGAAGTTAGTTGGCTCATCCCGTCCTAGAAATAAAAACCGGGTTCTAAGGAGCTCAATATCATTGGATTGTTTTCTATGTTCATTGTTTTGGTTTAGCCACTTAACTGGCGACCAAAATATTCCAAGAAAACAACCCTCAATGAGTGTAGTATCGAGTATCTACCAACTTCAGACTGCACCAAAGTCGGTCATCTCACTACCCCTAAAAAGGCTAGGATGGTCAATTAAGGTTCTAAGAGTTCGTTAGTGCTTCATGACATCACTCAGTGGCCCCGTACTCTCCTTGATTGAACTCAAGGGTTACCGGTACTCACAAATATGTCACACTAACATAGCTTACTGCTTCAACCATGTCGGTATACCCCGCACAGTTCCCTCACAGTTTTTTTGCTATTTACCTAAAAAGGTGCCCCCAAATCCGGGTGTAGGATTTACAACAAACCCAAACAAGGACCCAAAAAGTAAAGCAATCAAGGCAATCAAAGCAAGAAAGTAAAGGTGATCTAAACCCTAAGGTAACCCCACTTTTAAGTAAATCCCCAGCAAAGTCGCCAGTTCTGTGATACGGTGGGAGAACTGACTTGAGTTTTGCGTTTGTATTCGCACTTGTTCGGTTTAGCAAGAGTCGCCACCGACTTTTTATTTTATCCTAAGGAAAGGTTAAAAAGCACAGGAAAAACCTTTTGAGATGTTTCGTGGGTTCGGGGGGTAGATTATGAAAAGGGAAGGTATTAGCACCCTTTTCATCCATGGTTATCCATGGGCTCTTAGTTACTTGGTTTTAGATCACTTGCCTTGATTTTCAATTGCTTGAAATGGTGTGTGTGTGTGTGTGTGTTTTTGAAAATGTTTTGAAAAAGATGCCTTGTCTAGGCAAACTTTTGTAATGACTTATGTTTGAGTATATACAAAGGTGTTTATCTTTTCGAAAAGATGTTTCAAATGTTTTTGAAAGTTTGTTTTGAAAGTGTTTGTGAAGTGGGTTTTAAAAAGTAGGCAAGTGTTTTTGCAAGTTTGATCAAGTAACTAAGAGTTGTCTACCCCTATTGTACTCAAAGATTTTTCCTATGTTTTAGCCCTTTTAACAATTTTGTTCCACCATTGTATTTGGTGGGCAATCTTGCGTTAGGATGTTTAACGGGACAGGCGCGGGTCATCGTTTGGACCATGAATGCAATGGTGCCAAGTGTCTTTGGCAATTTGTTTGAAGGGACTATGATCATTTTGATTAGGCAACTTTCGAAAGCGACATCGAGGGACTATGATCATTTGAATTGTTTTGCCAAATATATTCAACGTGCAAGCATGGCCCATTTTGGAAGGCAACGAACGGGATTACCCTAGGGGTGCAAGTGTGATTGTGTATTGATTTCATGTATTTGTTTTTGTATTAGGTTATCTAGCGTTTGATTTTATGTACATACAAACCCTAGGTCTAACCATGGTATATTTGAAAGCGATAAATTGCAGGAATTTTAAAGTCTACGCTATTACAAATAAGTATCCGGGAATGGGGGTACAAATGTTTACAAATGGGGATGATACTTTAATAGGAGAGTAGTGTCCAAATATTTTACAACCAAATCGAATTGCAATCTCAAATGTAATATGTATCAATGTATAGGAATAAGCAAATGTATAAGAATAGAGAAAAGTAAATGTATCAATGTATTTGTGTAAGTGTATGAGATTTATTTACAAGTGCGAAAAAATGGGAACTTAATGTATTATCAAGTATTTTATTTACGTATTGTTATCATTTTGTATTTTTGTTTAAGTATGTACAAACAAAATATTTTAAGAAAAGAAAAGGAAATGTTTTAAGAATTCTATCTTTTTTTAATGTATTGATGCTAGTGTTTTATGTACAAAAGTTTTAACTAAAAAAATGAAATGTTTTAAGTTTAAAGAAAAAATATTATTTGTATTTTAGTTAATGTATTATATACAAATGTTTTAATTAAAAGAAAGTAGAAGTATTCTAAGTTTAAGGAAAAATTAATGTTTGTATATTCAAGTTAAAATGTAATAAAAATGAAAAAGAAAAGAAACCGTTGAGAATATTTTATATAAAAAAGGTGTTACTTATTTATCAAAATATTAATTATGTTAAGAAAAGAGTATTGTTAATCAAAATTTAATGTAAAAAAGAAAGTATGAGTTAGTTTGAAATAATAAAAAAAAGCTAAAGGATTCAATGGGCCTTGTGTTTGTCTTTGGCCCAAACAAAATAGGTGGGTTTAGGAAAAAGGATGGGGTGCGTATGTTGGAAATATGATGGGCCTAGGCATCTGAAAAGGGCAAGGCCCAAGGGTTTCCCACAACGTTTTGTAAGGGTTACAATTGTTTGTTTCATTTGGATTAGGGTTTCAGGGTTACAGCGCAGCGCCGTTCCTTATCATCTTCGTCTTCATCTCCTTCACTTCCTTCGCCATATCCACTGAATAAGCCTCACCGTCTATGGCCACCAGCACCATCATCCCTCTCTCCTTCCTCCACAGTCAGGCACGACGACATTATGAAAAGGTTCAATTGCTTAACACCGTATGCTTTACGCTGTGCATATTTTTGATCTTGGCAATCTCTGATTATTTATGTTATTACTGTTTGTGTGAGGTATGAGAAGAAAGGAGAGAATTTTATACCTTTTGGAGACGGAGGCTTTTGGAGATGGAGGAGGAGCAGATCGGAGGTGCTTCAGGCGGCCGGAGACGGAGACGAGTGATGCTAGCTTGCTTGGAAAAACTGGTATCTTTGTACTTCGCTCCTTTTAGGTTTTATGATGATGATGTCTGAGAACCTTTTCCTATTCGCTTTCTTTTTCTCTGATTTGCTTGCTGAGATTATTTGATGATGATATGGCTTTGGACGAATTTTTGTGGTTGATTTGCTCAGTGATGAACCCTTTGATGTTCTGAGAGCTTTAGCGCTTGCCTCTGTATGCTTGTTGGTATTGATCTTGAATATTGCTTTGTATGCTTGTATGCTCCTTTTCCTCTTCCACTGTGGGCTTGCTGAGATGCTTTGATGATTTTTTCCCAGTGATGAATCACAGTTCCGAGGGCTTGGTTGCTTCAGTTGTTTACAGGCTTGGTACTGGTTTAGGCTTTGAAGTTACAGGCATTGGCTTCAGTTTGAGGCTTGACAGTTCAGGCAGGTTTTGATGTTTATTGATGGTTAAGGCTTGTTTTTAGGCTGTTTGTATATTACAGTTTTGAATGGTTACATGCTTAGATCTTTGAGGCTCTCTGTGTTTTGGATCACAGGTTGAGTGTTTATAAGCTTGTGGTTTGTTTTGATTGTTTGAAGTTGAGTTGAAACAGGTTTGGCCTTGTTTTGACAGGTCGGATTTGAAATGGTTTAAGGCTCATGGTCTTGACAGGTTAAGGCTTCTGGTTTAAGGTTGATGTTTATGCAGGTTGAGGCTTTCAAGCTTTGGGTTAGTTTATGTTTGAAGCAGGTGAAGGCCTTTGGCTTGATGCAGGTTTTGGAGACTTGGAAACTGTCTTGGATGCAGGCTCCTGCTTGTTCTATATCAGTTTGTCTTATTTTTTGGTTATATGTTTTTCTGCCCTCTTTTACTGTTCTATATCAGTTCTGTTTTATATTCTAAAGCCTAAGCCCTGTAAGCCTTTCTTCTTTCTCTCTTTTTCTCTCTCTCCAGTATTAAAGCATAAAATATTGCTTAGATGTACTCTTTTCTGAAAAAGCAATTGGCCTAGGAAAATGATGATTTTGAACCTTTGCTTGCACTTGTGGTTTAGCTCTGCATACTTTCCTGCTTTTCTGCACATTTATTGACAGCATTTTGTACTTCTTGATATCTTGATATCCTTCTATATCTTTGGACAGTTTTTGACAGCTTTTTGGCTTAGTTTGAAATTGTGATTCAGTTTGGCTTTATACTTGTACATGCTGTTTGTTTTGAAACTATGCAGTTGGTTGACAAATTTGAATTTGTGCAATTTGTAGCTTTTGTGCATTTCATACTTTAATTGCAAGCAAACTTCCATCCCTCTTTGTGAACCAAGAGAAATCTTGTGATTTGCAGAGAGGGCAAACTGATTCCGGCCAGTTGCTTTTAATGATGAATCCAATTTTATCTGTCTGCTCTTTAATTTCATTTCATCTGCTTTTGACTTTTTCTTTTTTCTTTGTTTGCAGGTAAAGATAATTGAGCAAAGGAGCATTGGATAAAAGATGAAGATTTAGAAAACTTAGGATAATTTTATTTCATCTTTAACCATTGTAACATTATTATTGTAAATACTTTGTAAATAATTACTGTATTTAAATAACAATTGTACAAATAATTAAAGATAAATAAAAAGTCTTTTTATTAGTTAATTCCTTTTCTTCTTCAACTGTTTATTTAATCATTTATAGTTCTTGAAATTATAATAACTGGAAATAAATCCCAACTATTCTAACTCAGAATAATAAATAATCAATAAACGTCCGTCGTTCCGAATAATCGAAGCGTTGCACAGCTAAACAACAAATGTCCACATGTCCTTTTTTCTTTTACCGATTAAATCCAAACACTGCAAATTCTCAATCAACAGCCTCAGTCCACATCTCAGAGTAAATTGAAAAGCACTGATAGAATTAATTCTTTCTGAGAAATATGCGCACAAAACCCTGATTTTTGACTTAACACTGGAGAAACGCCTGTCTGATCAAACTTTGAGCCCAAACTCAACCAAAAACCCTAGCAGTCTGCTTGAACTGTTCCAGAGACATGAAAACCCTAATTTGGATAGACTGATAAGAAAAAGTCTGTTTGACCGATTCTTGAGCCAATTTGAAAAATCAGGAAAAGCATGAAGCTGTGATTTCTTGTGGAAAAAGAGGAGGACAAATTTTGGAGTACAACATCTTGAAACCTCAATTCTACACCAACAATCAGTAAGTTGAAACCTCACTACACCAAGACTAGCAATACCTTTAAACCTCAATTTCAATATTTTTCTAGGAGCATTTAATTTCTTTTCAGGCTTTCTCTCAATTCACTAAGTGATCTATAAATATTATAACTGATCTAAAAAATATATATAAATATAATAGTAATAATTATGTGTAGTAGTAATCTACAAATATTAGAAGTAATTCAAATAGTTTCAAATTAATCATGAGAGAGATATCAAATGATTCAATTTTAAATTTCTAATAAGCTATAATATAATTTATATGCAAACTATATATTTGTTGGAACTATTTACACATTTTAAGTCTTTCAAATTGATAGATTAAAATTTGATATATCACATTTTGTACGGGTCATTATCACTACAGTATATTTTTTTATTCTTTTTTCTTTTTCAAATCATAATTCATAATTTCTCATTTTATAATTTGTAATGCAACTCCTGTGAATTTATCACTACAACTATCAATTTATTATTATATTATAAGAAAACAATGAAAGCGATGTTTATAAATTTTACCAATTTCTGTAAATTTTATCATTGAAATTCACTATTTTCACGAGTCACTATCACCATATTATCTTTTTTTGTATTTTAATTAACAAAATATTTGTAACTTTATATAGTTATTAGTGATACTTATAAATATTTATAGTTATTAGTAATATTGGATTTATCATGTTGATGATTTACTAATATTTATTTTTAAATATTTTTAATTATTAATAATTTTATAATAACAATTATATATCAATAACAATCAATCTTATAGAATGACCAAAGATATGAATGACTATTGCATTTCATTGTTCTTTTTTTTTTACATAATTACTATATATAGATTCATTTCATCTATATTATGTTTTTTGAATCTTAAATTAACATTCCTCGTTCGAATTTTTAAAATTTCTTTATTTTTGCGTTTGTAATACATTATTCATCTTAAGATTTGACTTACTCGTGCAGACGCACGGGTCTTCTACTAGCTTACCTTAAAAAATTTACATTTGTTAAAATAAAATGCACTTTGAACATGCTGTAAATGTGAAATTTCTGATACTCTTGTTGAAATTTTTGGTATTCAAATTCACGTTTTTACCGGAAATTATTCGTATTTTTAAAAATTTCTGAAGGTGATTTACCAGAAAATTTTGAAATTTCCCGTGTTTATCTAGAAAATCAAAGAAACATATAGGAATTTTTTGAAATTTCTGGGAAACAGCAAAATTTACCGAAAATTTTGCTTAAGTTTGAAATTTTTGGTATGTCTGCAGATAAAATTCTTTATTTGTATGATCCAAAACTGACAGCTTCTTCTACAGATTCCTGTACAGATTTTATGGAGTTCTTCACCATATATGCTACAATACTTGGTTCTTCTTCTGTTAGCTTCAGTGAATTTCAAGGATGAAGAATAAACAAAGAAATTGGATTGAAAAGAGCTCTAAAACCAAATTCAAAGTTGCAGAATTGAGAGGTATAGAGGAAATTTGACAGAGGTTTTTTGGCTCTCTAAAGCTTGTCTAATGAATGAAATACCATCCTTTATTTATAGGAAAATGAATGATGATAAAAAATGAGAGAAACTGTGAGCAAATCGTGCAAACCAAGCCAGCTGTGATCATGCCAACCGTGTGACTTGAAATACATCAAAACGACCTCATACCAAGTGCAATTCTTATCAAAACGCATATGGGAAATTATTTAAACATTTTTAACAACTAAACTTTAAGTAATTCGACCTGAAATTCAAGTTTACTCATGGTAAAAATTCTGACTCGAGGCAAAAACAGATTCCATAGAGCCAACTTCAACCATGCATAATTCACTACTCAAGGACCTTTATGGGATGATTCTTGAAGAATTTGAAAGACAAGGTTACAATCTTTACAATGTGCCAAGAAAGACATCATTTGGATAATTGAGCTGAAAGTTATGATCAATTGAAATCGTTAAATATACACTGACTTTTGTACTTAGAAATATTTCTAAGTATGAGATCTCAAAATGACCTATAATGTTCTTTAAAATTACATGACCTTCCACTCAAAATTTGGTCTTGATATCTGAAGATAGCATGAAGTAGATCTCTTGAATTGAATTGTGGAATTGACATCACTCAAAAATCATAAAAAAATGAAAGAATTATGGTCTTTGGAAGATGATGAACAAATTTGGGAAAATTCACAAAAGACCTATAATCTTTTCAATTCTTCAACAAATTTCCAAGCATTTTCAAGTCTGGCACATTGAAATAAAGTTGTAGTAGATATCCCAAAGATTATTGTGGTAAAAGAATGGGCTAAAGGAGATAGAAATTGATCAAGTTATGATCATTTTAAGTCAAACCCTAAGATTCAAAGGCTTTTCAAGGAAACTTGTAATATTTCTCAACCATTAGTGATATTCCATTCAAAATTAACCTTAGATTTCTGAAGAGAGCTTGTTAAGGACCCTTTAAAGACAATCATGGCTTTAGAGTCAATCAAAAATCTTAAAAGCGTGCAAGATATGATCCTTAAAAGTCAACAAACCCTAGCTCAAAGAGTGTCAAAATGACTTGAAACCCCTTTTAACTTTTGATGATTTTTTTGAAGAGAGGTTATGGTAGATGATGATAATAATCGATAGCAAAAAGAACTAACTCAAAATGTTGAAAATTGAGAGAGTTACGCACTTGTGATCACTGAATCAATCATTTTCTCAATTAGGTCATACTTGTTTTGAATCAACCTTGAATATGTTTGAACCTTCTTGGAAAAATAAAGCATGATAAACCATAAGAGTCCTTGAAATAATGTTTTCTTGAAGCGCACATAAATATGGAGCTAAAGTCTCAATGAAGCTTGTTGAAAAAGGCATGAAAAAAAACACATGAACCTATGAATCTTATTGATGAATATCACCACCAACTTTGAGGAAATCTTGACCACAAATAAAGTGAGGGAGCCTTTTGAACCAAAAATCGTTGATATTGTGATACGGTGGAAGAACCGACTGTTATACTGTTTTTGCGTTTGTGTTTGAAAATATTACGGTAAGCAAGAGTCGTCACCGACTTTTCTTTTATCCAACAGAGGAAAGGGTGAAAAGAACGGAAAAAGACCTTTCGAGAGTTTTCTGAGTAAGGGGATAGATTATGGAAAGGGAAGGTGTTAGCACCATTTCCATCCGTAGTTATCTACTGGCTCTTAGATGCTTAGATCATTTTGAAATACCTTGTGTTTTGTGTGTTTTGAAAAAGTATTTGAAATGCCAATAATAAGGCAATTTTCTTTATGATAACTCTTGTATCAGTCCTCAAGAGTGTTGATAAAGCGTTTTGAATTTTTTTTTGAAAGTTGTTTTGTGTAAATGTAAAAATTTGTTTTGAGCATAACATATACGAACTATCTAGTTTTACTCGAAAGAGTTGTTCTTTTCCTCTTTTCCTTTAGATAATGCTATCCTACTATTAGTGAGTAGGTAGCCCTAGTTGTTGGATGTTTGAGGGACATTCGATGGGACGTTTATAGTCACAAAGGCAACTGGGCAAGAAACCTTAGTAACTACCCTAGGGTTTTAAGATCATTTTTACAGAGGCAACGTCAAGAAGGTCATTGAGGGACTTGTGATCTTTAAACCAGAGAGTAGCCACTAAAATCTCTCACGTTTCGAGAGTTGTGACTGTTTTTCCGAAGGCAACCAAAGTGGGATACCCTAGAGGTGCGCATGTGCGAGTGTGTTGTATTCAATTATTTTTGTATTTTGAATTTAGGTTTGCTAGCGTTTTGTTATTAAGCTCTTGCCATACAATCCTATTAGTCATGCATCTAAACAGTTTAGGATTTGCAGTAATTAAAAGTGAGGAATTGTAAATCTAGCTATTACAAGGCTTCGGGGAGAAGATTATTTACATGTCCAAAATGGGGAATAAAGAAGAAAAATTAAAAGTCTTAATTTAAACTATTACAACCAAGAAGCAGGTACAATAGTATGAAAAATAATAATGCTAAAATAAAATCACGCGCGAATTAGATAGGACGTCTAAATCCTAAAGAAAATGAAATCTTTTTGTTGGTTTTTGTTTAATAAAAGAGAATAAAATCTAAGTCTACTTAATTTTAATTTTAAGAAAGTGTTTAGGTAATCAATAATTAATTTAAAAAAAAAAACTTTAATAAGAAAAACTAAAACCTAATTTTTTTTGTGATTTTTATCTGATTTTATAATTAAATAAAAAAAAGTAACTAAAAGAACAAAAAACAAACATGTAAAATGGGTCAGGCAGCAAAAGTAAACAAGGGTGGATGCAAACTGAAATTCGTTGGGCCCCAAGTAAATAGAAACCCAGGAGTTGCGTTGGATCCTATGTTGTTGGCTTTTGAGAGTGTATGGTGAGCTGCGTATCTGAGGCTTTCAGATCTGGATCAAATGGTGATGACTTGAGGATGCATAGTGTGCATGTTAGACTCGAGAGTACTGGATCTGCATATATCATGTTAGGAAGAAATAAAATGTAAAGACCTGGGTATCGAACCCAGGTCCTTCCCCGTTTTCACACTTACTTTTTACCATCTGCGTTGTTTGTTCATTCGTTTATACAAATAAAATCATAGCATTATATTACTAAAACAAATCATATATATATATATATATATATATATATATATATATATATATATATATATATATATATATATATATATATATATATATATATATATATATATATATATATATATATATATATATATATATATATATTGTGATCGGTGGAAATAGAACTGACTATTTTTAGCTGGTTTCGCGAAATGTCGCGGTAAGCAAGAGTCGCCACCGTCTTTTATTTTCTCCAACATGGAAAGGACAAAAGCACAGCAAAATTCCTTATGAGAATGTTTCTCGATTCGGGAGGTAGATTTATAGAAAGGGAAGGTGTTAACACCCTTTTTATCCATGGTTATCCATGGGCTCTTAGGTACTTGCTCTTATGTTTTCAAAATGATGTTTGCTTTTCAAATGTGAGTGGGTTTGAAAAAGTTTCTTTGAAAGATTTCTGAATGACTCTTGTATCTGTCCTCAAGAGTGTTTGAAAAATTTGTTTTGAAAGCTTTTGAAAGTGTAAGGTGTGAAAATTATTTTATTTGTTTTTGAAAAGAGCAAGTACCCATGAGTCATCTACCTACCCTAAGGAATTAAGCTGTGTAAGTGTCCTTTAGGTAGTGTCATCCCACCATTGAGAGGTAGGTAGCACCACCGTTGGAGGTGTTCGGGTCAATTCGATTATAGGGACAGTGTGGTCACCGAAGCAATGGTAGGACATCTTAGAAGTAACCCTAATGTCCTAGATCCTTTTATCCAAGGCAACCGATTCAAGGCAACTGGATCTTAGACATAAGAGCGACTGCTAAAACATCCTATACTTGACGACCACGTTTCGAGGCAACGAGTGAAGCGTACCCTAAGAGTGGCATGTGCTTCGTGTGTTGTATTCAGTTAATGTTTGTCTTTGTTATTTGTGAGCTACGAGTTGTTTTTATTTACCATACATTCTTTCATGCATTTAACAGTTAGGGGGTGCAGAAAGTAAATTGCGGAAAGATAAATCCTACGCTATTACAAGGCGCGGGTCTATACATCGCCAAAAATACAAAGACCCGTTTTTGGTAAAATAAAGTGCGGAAAGTAAATAAAACAGTAAAAATCCTAATTACTATTACATCCGGAGGCAGTTACATAATAATCAAAAATAAGGAATTAAAACTAAAATGCGCGCGAAAGAAAGAATCGGGAATGTCTTAAGGGTGTTGACCCTTTTAAGAAAAGAATTGAATTTTTTTTGGTCTTTTTGTAATTAAAATGAAATTAAAACTAACTAATGACTAATTAATTAATTTAATTAAAAGAAAATATTTTTGTGTTTTTATGAAATAAAATAAAAATTAAAAGTTAATTTTACCTAATTCTAAATCTATTTTAATTATTAAGAAAAGGAATTAAAATTGCCTAATTAAACTATTTATTTGTTAATATTTTATTTACAAAAATAATATGAGAATAATAATAATAATAATAATGTTAATTCTATTTTTTTGATTTTTTTATGAAAAATATTAGTTAATTATGTTAATTGTTAATAATAAAAAATAAAATAAGGCAAATAAAAAAAAGAAAATGACAAAAAAAAAAAAGAGTAAAACCAAGGGGGGTGTGGGCTGAAATTTGAGGGTGTTTGATGGAGATTTGAGGCCCATTTGAACAAGGCCTGTTGACTTTTCTGGTTGCCTGCGTCCACGTTGACTCCAGAGCATGGTGTCCTTGCTTTCTGGGCCTTTGGATCTGCATCTGTGGACACTTGGCTGGCTCTTGGATGAGGTCTATGATGGAAGCTGGATGAGACGCTGCACACAAACACTTTAGAAAAAATGATAATAAATTATGGGGGGACCTGGGAATCGAACCCAGGTCCCAGAGATTACCAAGTACACTACCAGCCACTACACCAATCCTGCGCGTTTGTTAATAAAATAGAAAAGGAATATAATATAAAAAACACGCGTTATATGCTAAAAAACAAAAAGGAGCGCGCATGATTTTGAATGGACCAATGCCTTGCTGCCACGCCTTTCGTCTTCAACCTTTCCTGTAAACATAAAACACATAGCGGGGGTTTTAAACCCCCACAAAATGCAAGCATTATGAAAATAGCGATTAGACGCTCATGCAATATAAAAAGGGCGCGATATGTTCATTCAATTCGTCTTGAGCTTCTGAGTTTGGCCATGTATGTTTGGAGTCCTGATTTTACAGTATAGCAAAACCCCCAAATTACAAGTTCTGAAAACCTAGAAACCAACCATGGCACTTTGCGTTTTACATCCTTATAATCAAATTAAAACATACAGAAAGTTTTGTAACAATGTCAGCAGTGCATAACCATGATCAAAATGAATTAATGAGGCGTAAAAGTGGAGTTTCGATTCTCAAAATATTGGACAAACCGTGGGGGCGTGATGAGTGATTCCTTGAGGTTTTTGACTTGTTAATGATTGCAAATCGTTCCTGGGGATGCAAGGAGTGTGTTTGGGTCAAAAAGCAAGCTTGAATTATATTGGAAAATGGTTTTCAGTTTGTCACTTTTCTCTTGAAAATTTGAGATTGGTTTGGCCGTTTTGGAGCTTTCTCGGTCGTGTTCTGTGTTGCCAAGGCTTGCATATATGGTTTTGAATGAGTATCCATCAATATAATGAACATTAAACCAATGCCATTATGTTTTTGATTTTACCATAAACTCCATTGAAGAAAACTTTCCTCTTTTGTCCAATTTTGAATTTTGTACTTGAAATAAGCCTTACACGAATTTGGCATGAGAATAATGGTGTATCAAAGCTATTCAAACTCAAAGATATCCCTCCATTAATTTTCTTGATTTTTATTTGAATTTTAAAGATTTAAAATGAATTAAATCAAATAAAATTAAATAAAAATGGAAAAATTAATTTTTAATCTTGAAATAAATTGTGGGACACGTGGGAGGCATGGCCAAGCTGAACCAAGTGGAAAAAGTGGGCCCTTTTTGTCAAAAATGAAATTTCAAGGATAGTTGACTTTGGCCATTTCACAAAAATTTCCCAACTTCTCCAATGCATATCTTGCTCAATTTTGAAGCTATGAACATGTTCTTAGACATTTTGGAAAGGTCTTGAAGTCCTCTAACCAATGCCTTTGGTCCGATGTCATTTTGATTTACCAATCTCAAGTTATGGTCTTTGACTTAAAGTGCCTTTTTGTTGACTTTTGAAAATGACCTATAATGTTGAAATTGATAACTTTTTGTGAGAGCATTTCTTGGACTTGGAATGTGAAGATGAATTGTAGGAAATGTCTTACTCTTCAAGATGAGCATTGGATGGGATTTTTCTGATGAACCATGAAAAGGTTATGCCTTGGTCAAGTTACAGTTGACTTTTCAGCTATCTAAAATAGAAACTTTTGACACCTTGATGATTTTTGAGCCATTCTTGTGAAATCATGGTCAAGATTTGACCAAATGATGATTGTGGCTTCAAAATAAGATGTTGACCAAAATTTTTGACTTTTGACTGCCAAATGACCATTTTGCCCCTGCAGTTGATTGTGAAGCAATTAGGGTTTTTGACTGTGCAACTTGACCTTGTGAGCCTTGAAACTTGACATGTAGGTGCTTGACAATGTGTATGAGCATATGGGACTTGATTGAGCCCTTGAAAACCTCAACTTCCTTGCAAGAACCAAAACCCTAATTTGACTGGCTTTAGGTGAGTGGTTGACTGTGTAACTCCTTGAGTAGACTTTGAACCCTTTGAGGTGATGCTTGTAAAAACTTTGAAGAATATGGGAGGGCAAATTTTGGGGTACAACAGTTGCCCCTGTTCAATCTTCTTAGACCTGAGGATGTAGATTGGCTGGTGTGCCTTTCGTGATCCGAGGGTGGAAGATGATTGAACACTAGAGTGCCCAAAAATTTTCACTCACATAGTAGAGTATCAGCAGTGTGATGACGGGAATGGGCTTACAGATGCCATTTGGAGAGATGGTGGATAAGAGGATGGGCTTATAGATTCCATCTGGAAGTGTGACAGAACCTTGTCGGGAATGGGCTTATAGATGCCATTTGGAACTGTAATGGGAGGATGGGCTTATAGATGCCATCTAGGTGTCGATCGCGTAAGAGATTCCTTAGCGAGAACTTGCGTACCTGAGAAAGAAAGATAATTACCTGGCCTGTTACAAGGGTTGATCTTCAAACTCTTCATGCAGACATGCCCTGGCTGGATACAGGTATCGAATCTTCAAACTCTTCAGACGTGCCCTGGCAGGATACATGAATCGAGTCTAGACTTAGTCGTCAACAGATATGCCCTGGCCGGATACAGGAATCGAATCTTCAAACTCTTCAGACGTTCCCTGGCTGGATACAGGAATCGAATCTGGAAATAGTCGTCAACAGACATCCCCTGGCTGGATATAGGAATCGAATCTTCAAACTCTTCAGACGTGCCCTGGCTGGATACAGGAATCAAATCTAGAAATAGTCGTCAATAGATATTCCCTGGCTGGATACAGGAATCGAATCTTCAAACTCTTCAGACGTTCCCTGGCTGGATACAGGAATCGAATCTGGAAATAGTCGTCAACAGACATGCCATGGATGGATACAGGAATCGAATCTTCAAACTCTTCAGACGTGCCCTGGCTGGATACAAGAGTCGAATCTGGAAATAGTCGTCAATAGATATGCCCTGGCTGGATACAGGAATCGAATCTTCAAACTCTTCAGACGTGCCCTGGCTGGATACAGGAATCGAATCTGGAAATAGTCGACAATAGACATGCCCTGGCTGGATACAGGAATCGAATCTTCACACTCTTCAGACGTGCCCTGGCTGGATACAGGAGTCGAATCTGGAAATAGTCGTCAACAGATATGCCCTGGCTGGATACAGGAATCGAATCTTCGAACTCTTCAGACGTTCCCTGGCTGGATACAGGAGTCGAATCTGGAAATAGTCGTCAACAGATATGCCCTGGCTGGATACAGGAATCGAATCTTCGAACTCTTCAGACGTGCCCTGGCTGGATATAGGAGTCGAATCTGGAATTAGTCGTCAACAGATATGCCCTGGCTGGATACAGGAATCGAATCTTCGAACTCTTCAGACGTGCCTTGGCTGGATACAGGAGTCGAATCTGGAAATAGTCGTCAACAGATATGCCCTGGCTGGATACAGGAATCGAATCTTCAAACTCTTCAGACGTGCCCTGGCTGGATACAGGAGTCGAATTTGGAAATAGTCGTCAACAGATATGCCCTGGCTGGATACAGGAATCGAATCTTCAAACTCTTCAGACGTGCCCTGGATGGATACAGGAATCGAATCTGGAAATAGTCGTCAACAGACATGCCCTGGATGGATACAGAAGTCGAATCTTCAAACACTTCAGACGTGCCCTGGCTGGATACAGGAGTCGAATCTAGAAATAGTCGTCAACAGATATGCCCTGACTGGATACAGGAATCGAATCTTCGAACTCTTCAGATGTGCCCTGGCTGGATACAGGAGTCGAATCTGGAAATAGTCATCAATAGATATGCCCTGGCTGGATACAGGAATCGAATCTTCGAACTCTTCAGACGTGCCCTGGCTGGATACAGTAGTCGAATCTGGAAATAGTCGTCAACAGATATGCCCTTGCTGGATACATGAATTGAATCTTCAAACTCTTCAGACGTGCACTGGCTGGATACAGAAGTCGAATCTGGAAATAGTCGTCAACAGATATGCCCTGGCTGGATACAGGAATCGAATCTTCAAACTCTTCAGACGTGCCCTGGCTGGATACAGGAATCGAATCTGGAAATAGTCATCAACAAATATCCCCTGGCTGGATACAGGAATCGAATCTTCAAACTCTTCAGACGTGCCCTGGCTGGATACAAGAATCGAATCTGGAATTGATCGCTCACAGACATGCCCTGGCTAGATACAGGTATCGAATCTGGAATTGCGACAGTTGATAGTAATTATCTTTGGATTGACCTTTTTCCTGAAAAGGTAAAACATCAGTTGTATGTAATGTCATGATGTATGAAAAAGCATGATGTCATGATGTCCTCAAGAATAAATGAGATTGTGTGATATGATGCGTATGTGCATGCATTGTGTATGTAAGCAGGATGTATGAATGCGATATGTTTATGAATGTATTTTCGTATAGGAAGATAAATCCTTGACGAATGCCGGGAAGTTGAATCCTGGGCTGATGTTGAAGAGTAGAGTTCTTCATTTCCACTGGGGATGATGTTTGCAAGAATAATCCGGCAGGAGAAGATGACTCCGTTGGGGAATATACTTGTTGGAGAGATTACTCTGCGGGGAATACTCTGTGGGAAATTACTCTATGGGGAGAGATATCTCGCTGAGGTTTTGATGATAACTCCGCTGGGGATACTGTTGATAAGTTATGTTGGAAGATTTGATGAACTCCGCTGGGGGATAGGAAGAACTTCGCCGAGGACGATCTTTCCGCGGTTTTTAGCTGAGGATAACCCAGTTATAAGCTCTGGTGGAGAATAACCTTTGAATAAAAAAGTCCGGGAGATGTGTTCGTTCTCTGTAGGGGATAAGCTTCCAGAATCTACTGGGGATAAGCTTCCTACTGGGGAGATGGATTCAACTCTCCTGGGGAGACTTTGGACTGTACTGGGGAGTGGCTCCGCTGGGGTGTTCGATATTTCACCGGGGAACAATCTTATATGAAGACTGCCGGGGATGCTTGTAGAGGAATATCTGTATACTCTGCTGGGGAATATTGAGATCTTCTGGGGATACCCAGCTTCCTTAAGGCTGACAGTATGTTAACTCTGCATGGGGAGAGTGTTGTTGTCTTGCTGGAGATACTGTGCCTTATCGGGGCTGATGGGAGACCCACTCTGCTCGGAGGAGAGTACTGTTGAATCCTGTCTTACTCTGCGGGGAGTGAAGGTATCCTGGTTTCATTCTTCAGCCGAACTTACCTTGGTACCTTGGTGGACAGAGCAACTAGATCGCTTGGACAACTCATTATTGCCCCTGTTTCTAATGTCACCTGTAATTAATCCTTTGTTTCGTATGCAAGTATTTATGAGTTAGCAATTAGTGTCAAATGCATATATCAAAAATTTGAACATTGGACGTTCTTCGCAAGACAAAACAGGAAAAGGAAAAAAACAATTGGCAACTTGTATGGGAAAGTGGATTTGTATTGATTTTTGAATTTGCCTGTAAATAGGCGTTTATGTACAAGAGGCTGACGTCCTAGTAAGAGAACGCCGCCGAACCATAGAGTTTATACAATTTTGAAAAGGAAAACAAAAACAGCTATGTGAAAAAGTCCCACTGGGTTCCAACTCTGCTATCGCCCTTATGCCTTCGAGCGTCTCATCACTTCGCTGCTTAGTTGACGATGAAGCTGACTGATCGATGCCGTCTGAACTTGGTAGTTGATACCGGATTCTGGATGCAAGGTGATCCAATGAGACATAGTATTACTCTTTAATCCCTAACTTTTGCCTGGACTGCCCTTTCGGGTTTTCAGTCCATCGGGATACCCATTTTTGCCCAAGCCGCCTTTTCAGGTTTTCGACTTGCTGGGTGTACAGATTTTTTCCATTTCATCCCTTATTTTTGCCCGAACCCTTTTGGTTCGCCGGGAAGCCCTTATTTTTGCCTAGGTATGTCAACCTAGCGGGTCTTTAGTTCATGCGTAGTATCTTTTTACTATGTCTGCATTGGCGGGGTGAGGAAGGTCGTCACCATCCATGGTGGTTAGAATCATAGCTCCTCCTGAGAAGACATGTTTAACCACAAATGGCCCTTCGTACGTAGGGATCCATTTTCCCCTGGGATCACTTTGAGGAAGAATGATGCGCTTGATTACCAGGTCTCCGACTTGATACTCTTGTCGTATGACTTTCTTGTTAAATGCCCTGATCATCCGTTTTTGGTACGTTTGACCATGACAAATAGCAGTGAGTCTCTTTTCGTCATTTAGGTTTAACTGATCAAGTCGAGTCTGGATCCAGTCATCTTCGCTCAAGCCTGCATCCTTCATTATCCGGAGAGAGGGTATCTGGACTTTAATAGGCAAGACTGCCTCCATGCCATAGACCAAGGAGAAAGGAGTTGCCCCGGTTGACGTTCTTGCTGAGGTACGGTACCCATGAAGAGCAAACGGTAACATCTCGTGCCAATCTTTATAGGTCACTGTCATCTTCTGCACAATTTTCTTGATGTTCTTATTAGCTGCTTCTACAGCCCCATTCATCTTCGGCCGATAAGGAGAAGAGTTATGGTGCTGTATCTTGAATTGCTCGCAGAGCTCAGTGATCATCTTGTTGTTAAGATTGGTACCATTGTCCGTAATGATCCTTTCCGGGACGCCGTATCGACAAATCAGGTTATGACGAATGAACCGTGCTACGACGTTCTTGGTTACGGTAGCATAGGAAGCTGCTTCCACCCACTTTGTGAAGTAATCAATCACTAGAAGGATGAAGCGATGCCCGTTGGATGCCGTAGGTCTGATCTCGCCGATCATATCAATGCCCCACATTGCAAAAGGCCAAGGTGCCATCAAGACATTCAGAGGTACTGGAGGAACGTGCACCTTATCAGCATATATCTGGCATTTGTGACATGTCCGAGAATGTTGGTAACAGTCAGCTTCCATTGTGGACCAGAAATATCCTGCCCGAAGGATTTTCTTTGCCATAGTATATCCACTGGAGTGTGTTCCGAAGGCACCTTCATGCAGCTCTGCCATGATCTTTTCTGCTTCAGTCTTATCCACACAACGCAATAAAGTTGAATCATGGTTTCGCTTGTAGAGAATGCCGTTGCTGAGGAAGAACTTTGCTGCGAACCTTCTCAGAAACTTCTTGTCATTGACAGATGCTCCCTCGGGGTATTCTTGAGCTTCAAGGTACCTCTTCACTTCATGATACCAGGGTTTTTCAGTTACCTCTTCAGCCTCAAAATCACAGCAATATGCAGGTTCGTCCAATTTCCAGATAATGATCCGGGGAGCCTCGTTATCCCATTTGACTTTGAACATGGAAGACATCGTAGCCAACGTGTCCGCCAACTGATTCTCCTCTCTTGGGAAGTGTTCAAAAGTTATCTCCGTGAAATGGGGGATCAATGTCAACACACATTCTTTGTAAGGAATAAGATTTGGGTGTTTCGTATCCCACTCGCCTTTGATCTAATTGATCACGAGAGCAGAATCTCCGAAGACACTCAGAAACTTGATCCTTAATTCAATTGCAGCTTGAAGACCCATGATGCATGCCTCATACTCCGCCATGTTGTTGGTGCAGTTGAAACATAGCCGGGCAGTAAGTGGAGTATGAGTGCCTTTTGGGGATATGATCACAGCGCCAATACCGTTACCCAAAGCATTTGAGGCTCCGTCAAAGTGCATAGACCATTGGGATCCTTCCTCAGGTCCTTCATCCTGTCCAGGTACCTCACAATCAGTCACTACCATGATGTTCTCGTCTGGAAATTCAAAGTTCATAGATTGGTAGTCATCCACTGCCTGGTGTGCCAAATGGTCTGCCAATACACTTCCCTTGATTTCTTTCTGAGTCGTGTACTGGATGTTGTATTCTGTCAAGATCATCTGCCATCTTGCTATTCTTCCAAACAGAGCAGGCTTTTCGAATATGTACTTGATCGAATCCATTTTTGAAATCAAGAGAGTAGTGTGAGTCAGCATATACTGTCTCAGCCGGCGAGCAGCCCATACCAAAGCGCAGCAAGTTTTCTCGAGCAGTGAGTTTCGGGTCTCACAGTCGGTAAAATTTTTGTTAAGGTAATAAATAGCATGCTCTGTTCGGCCAGACTCGTCATGCTGCCCCAACACACACCCCATTGAGCTGTCAAGTACTGTCAAGTATAGTATTAGAGGTCTCCCTTCAACCGGTGGCATAAGAATGGGTGGTTCTTAGAGATACTCTTTGATTCTGTCGAAAGCAGCCTGACATTCATCATTCCAACGTACTACTTGATCTTTCTTCAGCAGCTTGAAGATTGGTTCACAGGTAGCAGTTAGGTCCGAGATGAATCGGGCAATGTAATTCAGACCTCCTAGAAAGCCTCTGACTTCTTTTTCTGTCTTGGGAACTGGCATCTCTTGTATGGCTTTCACTTTGGCAGGGTCCACTTGAATACCTTTGTCGCTCACGACGAACCCTAGCAGTTTTCCAGATCTCACTCCGAAGGTGCACTTGTTTGGGTTCAACCTCAGCTTGTACAACTTCAGACGGTCAAACAGCTTCTGTAGATGGTCAAGGTGTTCCTCCTCAGTTTGGGACCTTGTAATCATATCGTCGACATACACTTCGATATCATGATGGATCATGTCATGAAATAAAGTAACCATGGCACGTTGGTAGGTTGCCCCAGCATTTTTCAACCCGAATGACATGACCTTGTAGCAGAAGGTGCCCCACTGAGTAACAAAGGTAGTCTTTTCCATATCTTCAGGAGCCATTTTGATCTGATTATAACCTGAAAAGCCGTCCATGAAGGAGAACACCTTGTGCTGAGCAGTATTGTCAAACAGGACGTCGATGTGAGGCAGAGGGAAATCATCTTTGGGGCTTGCCCTATTCAAGTCCCTGTAATCAACACACATTCTGACCTTGCCATCTTTCTTTGGAACTGGAACCACGTTGGCGACCCACTGAGGGTAAGAAGTCACTGCTAGAAACCCGGCATCAAATTGTTTCATAACCTCAGCTTTGATTTTCTCGGACATCTCTGGACGCATACGGCGGACCTTCTGTTTTACTGGCGGGCAGTCTTCTTTGGTAGGCAGGTGATGAACCACAATGTCGTTATCCAACCCAGGCATGTCTTCATAAGACCAGGCAAAGATTTCCATGTAATTATGCAGCATCTGAATCAAACTTTGTTTCACACTAGCCTCCAGATTGGCACCAATCTTGACTTCCTTTCTGTCTGTCTCAGTACCCAGATTTACCGTTTCCACTGGCTCTTCATGTGGCTGAATGGCCCTCTCTTCCTGGAGTAGTAGTCTTGCAAGCTCACCAGGCACTTCACAATCATCTTCACCTTCGTCTTCGGCTAAGTTGATCGGATTTTCGAAGTCATAACTGGCGGTAGCAGAGTCGTTACCGGTGAGATCCAGAGTGGATTGAAACCTGTATGAGTGAGTGTGTGTAAATATAGCTATTTTGCAATATACAAAGAAATAAAGGGAGCGCAAGATTTGAAATGTGAAAAACGTCCAATGCTTTTATTCATGATATATGAAAGTGACACACAAAAGCCCTCACAAATAAAACCACGGTGCCCCGGGTAAGACACTGGACCATAGAGTTTCAAATTATTGTTTATTACAAATTCAAAACAAAGAAGTTCATTATTGGGTGACAAAAGTAATAGGTGTAAAGTCTTTTGCAGTCCAGTTGCTAGGTCCACCGTTGGTCGTTGGGTAGATCCAGCTGTCGAATTCAGATTCGTCCGCTTCGTCCTCAATAGCATTCACTCCTGGATTGGTGATGAGCACAGGAGGTCTTCCAATCCTTGCCTTGCGCACAGCCTTCTGAGCTTCTGCAGTGAAACCCAAGTCAAATTTGTCAGTCTTTGGAGTGAAATCAGGAAGCCTGCCCAAGTTTGCGCACTCACCCTTCTCAATCACAGCCCGGGCATCCTTCAAGGAAGCCATCTTCAAAGGAGAGTCTTCTGCAGTCACTGTCTCTGCTGCTGCCAATGTTTGAGGCATCTCTTCGAAGTGTTGAAAGGGGGTCTCAATGAACTCCCCATCCATGTCTATGTATCGGAACGAGTTGAGGTGGCTGACCATGTATTCCTCTTCCTCTTGCACTGTTACGATCTTCCCCCTGACCGGGTATTTGAGCTTCTGATGTAAAGTTGAAGTCACGGCCCCTGCCTTGTGGATCCAAGGACGACCCAGCAGACAAGAGTAGGACGGTCGGATATCCATCACATAGAACTTTGAATCAAAGACTTGTGAATTAACCCTGATTGGGATGTCAACCTCACCATGTACCATCCTTTTGGACCCGTCAAAGGCCCGGACAACGATGTTACTTGGTTTGAGCTCTAAACCCTCACAGTCCAGCCTGTCTAGAGCTTTCTTGGGTAGTACGTTCAGTGAAGAACCAGTGTCAACCAGTACATGAGCAAGAGTAGTGCCCCTGCATTCAATGGAGACATGCAGGGCATCATTATGATTCTTCCCCTTGGCCGTCAGATCAGCATCAGAGAAACCCAGACCATTATCAGCAGTTAAGTTGGCCACACAGTCGGTGAATTGATCAGCAGACGTTTCTTGGGGCACGTGGGCCGTCTTCAGGAACGCAATCAGGGCCTTGGCACGGGCCTCTGAACACAGCAACAGTGATAGCATGGAGATTTTAGAGGGGGTGTGCCCCAGCTGTTCAACGACGTTGAAATCACTTTTTTTGATAATTTTGAGGATCTCTTCTATCTCATGCTTGGAAGCCTCAACAGTGGTCTTTGGTGCCTCCGTCTGGGCAGGCATATCAGTAGCAATCCCCTTTCCCCGAGCGTCAGATGACTCGGCAGCAGGGGTAGAAACTTGATCAGGGGGGAAATAGGCACACTGGCAGGTGTGATGACAAGAGGCCTTTGAATTGCTGGAGGTGCAATGTCTGGTGAGAACAGTCTTCCACTACGAGTGACCTTAGCAGGCCCGATGATGTTGGTGACACCGGTACCAGTGTTAAACTCTTATTTCACTCCCAGAACATAAACATCTGCCCCATAGTGCCATGGGACAGCTTTATCAGACTTGTAGGGGATGGGCCCCGGAACAGTAATGGTTATAGGAGCAATCTTGTGAACAGGAAAAATTTGGACAGGCTTCTTTGAAGGAGCCTTGGAAGGGTTGTTGAAAATGGTAACAATTGAAACTTCTTCAACAGGGGCAGCAGGAACAGCAGTCTTTTTGAACAAAATCTCCTTGCTATCCATCAGGTTTTGGACGCCTGACTTCAGCAAAGGACAACCAGCAGGTGAATCAGCACATAGATGGCAACCTTTACTACATCCAGGAAATAAACCGGCCAGCAACAGGTTCCTCTTGACGGTCAGCAGCGGAGTAGCAACATCATCCACAGAAGCTACATACAGCTCCTCCTCAACAGCATTCACTCCATGCTGAGGCATGGGAGCGGTCACAACATTTGGCCTTTCGGGCGCTTCGAACTGTATTTCCTTAGCATCAATAAGGTCCTGAACCTTATTCCTTAGGGCCCAACAGTCATCAGTAGAATGTCCCGGGCTATCAGAGTGATAAGCGCAACGGGCATTGGGGTTGTACTTCGGAGATGCTGTATTTACCACCTTCGGAGCCTCCTTGACAGTTACCAGGCTAGTTGACAACAGTTGTGGTAAGATCTGAGAGAGAGTCATGCTGAGCCGGGTATACTGCCGTTTGGGCCTCTCAGCTCTTGGCTGGTTATATTGCTGAGGAGCAGCAGCAGGCTTAGAAATAACCACCGCGTTGACAGCTTGGCGGCGTTCCGGTTTGTTCTGTCTCCTGGGACCGTACACAGCACTGGCCTCCTTCTTGAAGGGCTTCTTTTCAGTATTTGAGGAGGCACCCTTCTGTATCTTCCCTGATTTTATACCAGCTTCGATCCTCTCACCAGTCAGGATCAGGTCAGTAAACCCAGTAGAGGAATTACCAATGAGATGGTTGAAGAATGGACCAGATAGGGTCCCCAAGAACATGTCCACTAGCTCACGATCCGTCAACGGTGGCTGCACCCTGCCAGCCAGATCTCTCCATTTCTGTGCGTACTCCTTAAAACCTTCACCCGTTCCCAGTGACATACCCTGGAGTTGGGTACGCGTGGGAGCGAGGTCGGAATTATATTGATACTGCTTGTAAAAAGCAGTGGCCAAATCCTCCCAGTTACGAATGTTGGTTCCATCCAGCTGATAGAACCATTCGAGATGAGTCCCTGAAAGAATCTCCTGAAAGAAGTGGATCCATAAGTTCTTGTCTGCTGTGTAAGGCTGGATCTTCCTTACATAAGAGCAGAGGTGCATCTTAGGACAAGAAGCCCCGTCATACTTCACAAAGGAAGGCGCCTTGAACTTGTGTGGGATCACCACCCCAGAAGATAACCCCAAGTCTCCGAAATCCAACCCAGGAACACGTTGAATCTCCATAGCATTTAACCTGTCCTCCAGTTGTTTGTACCGGTCCTCAGCAGGAGGGTACTGTTCATCGTTGAAGTCTGTCTCGGTGTCAGAGACCACAGGACTAGGGACCTCTCTCCCTTGGTGACTGCCTTCCCCCATAGACGGAGTAGTCCTTTCAGCTTCATTCTGCAATGTATTCCCGAGTCTGCGCCCAGTGTTGAACAGCACAATCCTCTTCTTCTTCTTCTTCTTCAGGAGCAAAGCCTTCAGCTCTTGTTGTCCTTGGGCCAAGTTCATGACCATCTCCTGAAATTGGGCATTCTGGGCCTGGAGGGCCTTGATAGATTGCTCGGTAGTGAGTTCAGGATTCATGATGCTTGAGTGCTGAAATAAACAGCGAAGAAGATTAAGCAACCTGTAGAAAAAGGGGTATCTGTTATGCACATGATGCATGATATGCTATTTATGCAATGCATTCGAGGGTTCGAAAGTTCAAATTCGCTGTAGCCAAAAAAGAAGCACACTTTTTATTAGAAAATAATTTGTTCAGTACATCAGGGCCTCATGGGCAAAACATTACAAAATAATTAATCCCAAAAGACACTGTGCATCCTCTTTGGAGCAATGTAAGTGTTGAGAGTCTTTTCCTCGTGCATTAGACGGGTGAGCTCCAAGACCTTCTTCTCACTGGCATGTAGACTGGCTTCAAGAGAATTCCGTTCTTCCTTGAGTTGGATCCAGCTTTTCTGCATTTCTTCCTAGGATGTAGGCATGTCAGGATATTGAATGGTGTAGGGCACCTCTCCTTCTAAAACTGGCTCTTTGATCACGGGGAGAACATGAGGATATGGCATCACCAGCTTCTGGGAGCGGGCTCGTACCCACTTGAGGTAAGGCTCCAGGGGGATGGAGTTCTTGTGCCCCAGTGTCTTGCTATCTACCCTGTTGGGCATCCTCCAAGCTCTGATAAATCTATGGTGAAGTCCTTGTGCATCATTGTCGAAGTCAAAAACTATGTCAGGAATCAACATATCATGAGGGCCATCCCTCTGAGCATATCTAAACTGCCTCAAAGCCAGACATGGATTGTAGGTAATACCCCCTCTTATCCCAAGCAAAGGAACATTAGGATACTCTCCGCAACGATCAATGATAGTGACATTCTCTTTGGACCGAGAACACCAATGTATATCAGCATGTGTAAGAGTCATCAATCGTTGTGACCATCTCAAACCCCGCTCGTTCTTCAAAACTGACTGTGGAAGGTGCGAAATAAACCACCTTGCCAGGAGAGGAGTACAACACATGAGAACACCTCTTTTCCTCATGGTTCGAGTGTAACATGAGTGAAGGATGTCCCCAAGTAACGTAGGTATAGGATTTCTGGACATGAAGATCTTGACAGCATTGATATCTATAAGCTGATCGGGATTCGGGAACAACACCAACCCATAGACGAGGAGTGCCACAACTTCTTCAAAAGCTTGTAGGTCAAGGGAGTTCCAACATTCTTGTGCTTTCTCAAACAGAAACTTGGCCAAGAACCCTTTGATACCACTTCTAACTTCCCAATGTCCCTTAATGTCAGATGGTTGTAGGCATAATGCTTTAGCAACCTCTTCAAGTTTTGGCTCCTTTTTTGTACCGTTGTAGGGTAGTTGACTAAGAATGGGAATCTTCAGAAGCTGGAAAAACTCTTCTAAGGTAGGCACCAATTGATAATCCGGGAAAGTAAAACAGTGGTGCAGAGGGTCAAAGAACTGGAACATCACTTTCACCATATCCTCTTCAATGTTGGTATTGACCAAGCTGATGAGTTTACCATGCCTTTCACTGAATGAAGAGTTCTCGGGAATCCTGGATGTAAGTTCCTTAAGCTGCGGAGGGACCCTTACAAGGTTGACCTGAATTGTCTTTCTGCGGATAGTTTCCATGTCCTACAAAACAAGAACAAAGATGAAGATTCGAACCCCTGAAGTGGTTAGTCAATGCATATGATGCTGTATGATGTTATGATGCTATGATAAGAGCACACCACAAGTATTCACAAAAGCAAACATGGTAAGGCATACAAGTCACACAAGATAGCCCTTAGAGTTTAGGCCAGCATGGGGTCTAGGTATTACCCTCTTGAGGTTGGTGGGCTCAAAACCTGTCCTATCAAAAGTAACCGGGTTCTAAGGATCTCAATATCATTGGATTGTTTTCTGTGTTCATTGTTTCGATTTAGCCACTGAACTGGCGATCAAAATATTCCAAGAAAACAACCCTTAATGAGCGTAGTATCGAGTATCAACCAACTTCGGACTGCACCAAAGTCAGTTATCTCACTACCCTAAAGAGGCCAAGATGGTCAAGTAAGGTTCCTAAGGTCAGTTGATGCTTCACGACACCACGCGGCGGCCCCGTACTCTCCTTGACTTGACTCAAGGGTTACCGGTACTCACCAAAGTGCCACATCAACGTAGCAGACTGCTTCAACCGTGTCGGTATACCCCACACAGTTCCCTCACAGTCTTGTTGCTACTTTCTAAGAAGGTATCCCCCAGATCCGGGTTAGGATCTATGAAACTCCCAAGACAGGCCCAATAATATTAAAGCAAACAAATCAGGCAATTGAAAACACAAGAGTGGTCTAATTCCTAAGGTACACCTCACTTAATATTCCCCAGCAGATTCGCCAGTTCTTTGATCGGTGGAAATAAAACTGACTGTTTTTAGCTGGTTTCGCGAAATGTCGCGGTAAGCAAGAGTCGCCACCGTCTTTTATTTTCTCCAACATGGAAAGGACAAAAGCACAGCAAAATTCCTTATGAGAATGTTTCTCGGTTCGGGAGGTAGATTTATAGAAAGGGAAGGTGTTAGAACCCTTTCTATCCATGGTTATCCATGGGCTCTTAGGTACTTGCTCTTATGTTTTCAAAATGATGTTTGCTTTTCAAATGTGAGTGGGTTTGAAAAAGTTTCTTTGAAAGATTTCTGAATGACTCTTGTATCTGTCCTCAAGGGTGTTTGAAAAATTTGTTTTGAAAGCTTTTGAAAGTGTAAGGTGTGATAAGTATTTTGTTTGTTTTTGAAAAGAGCAAGTACCCATGAGTCATCTACCTACCCTAAGGAATTAAGCTGTGTAAGTGTCCTTTAGGTAGTGCCATCCCACCATTGAGGTAGGTAGCACCACCGTTGGAGGTGTTCGGGTCAATTCGATTATAGGGACAGTGTGGTCACCGAAGCAATGGTAGGACGTCTTAGAAGTAACCCTAATGTCCTAGATCCTTTTATCCGAGGCAACCGTTTCGAGGCAACTGGATCTTAGACATAAGAGCGACTGCTAAAACATCCTATACTTGACGACCACGTTTCGAGGCAACGAGTGAAGCGTACCCTAAGAGTGGCATGTGCTTTGTGTGTTGTATTCAGTTAATGTTTGTCTTTGTTATTTGTGAGCTACGAGTTGTTTTTATTTACCATACATTCTTTCATGCATTTAACAGTTAGGGGGTGCGGAAAGTAAATTGCGGAAAGATAAATCCTACACTATTACAAGGCGCGGGTCTATACATCGCCAAAAATACAAAGACCCGTTTTTGGTAAAATAAAGTGCGGAAAGTAAATAAAACAGTAAAAATCCTAATTACTATTACATCCGGAGGCAGTTACATAATAATCAAAAATAAGGAATTAAAACTAAAATGCGCGCGAAAGAAAGAATCGGGAATGTCTTAAGGGTGTTGACCCTTTTAAGAAAAGAATTGAATTTTTTTTGGTCTTTTTGTAATTAAAATGAAATTAAAACTAACTAATGACTAATTAATTAATTTAATTAAAATAAAATATTTTTGTGTTTTTATGAAATAAAATAAAAATTAAAAGTTAATTTTACCTAATTCTAAATCTATTTTAATTATTAAGAAAAGGAATTAAAATTGCCTAATTAAACTATTTATTTGTTAATATTTTATTTACAAAAATAATATGAGAATAATAATAATAATAATGTTAATTCTATTTTTTTGATTTTTTTATGAAAAATATTAGTTAATTATGTTAATTGTTAATAATAAAAAATAAAATAAGGCAAATAAAAAAAAGAAAATGACAAAACAAAATAAAAAAAAAGAGTAAACCCAAGGGGGGTGTGGGCTGAAATTTGAGGGTGTTTGATGGAGATTTGAGGCCCATTTGAATAAGGCCTGTTGACTTTTCTGGTTGCCTGCGTCCACGTTGACTCCAGAGCATGGTGTCCTTGCTTTCTGGGCCTTTGGATCTGCATCTGTGGACACTTGGATGGCTCTTGGATGAGGTCTATGATGGAAGCTGGATGAGACGCTGCACACAAACACTTTAGAAAAAATGATAATGAATTATGGGGGGACCTGGGAATCGAACCCAGGTCCCAGAGATTACCAAGTACACTACCAGCCACTACACCAATCCTGCGCGTTTGTTAATAAAATAGAAAAGAAATATAATATAAAAAACACGCGTTATATGCTAAAAAACAAAAAGGAGCGCGCATGATTTTGAATGGACCAATGCATTGCTGCCGCGCCTTTCGTCTTCAACCTTTCCTGTAAACATAAAACACATAGCGGGGGTTTTAAACCCCCATAAAATGCAAGCATTATGAAAATAGCGATTAGACGCTCATGCAATATAAAAAGGGCGCGATATGTTCATTCAATTCGTCTTGAGCTTCTGAGTTTGGCCATGTATGTTTGGAGTCCTGATTTTACAGTATAGCAAAACCCCCAAATTACAAGTTCTGAAAACCTAGAAACCAACCATGGCACTTTGCGTTTTGCAGCCTTATAATCAAATTAAAACATACAAAAAGTTTTGTAACAATGTCAGCAGTGCATAACCATGATCAAAATGAATTAATGAGGCGTAAAAGTGGAGTTTCGATTCTCAAAATATTGGACAAACCGTGGGCGCGTGATGAGTGATTCCTTGAGGTTTTTGACTTGTTAATGATTGCAAATCGTTCCTGGGGATGCAAGGAGTGTGTTTGGGTCAAAAAGCAAGCTTGAATTGTATTGGAAAATGGTTTTTAGTTTGTCACTTTTCTCTTGAAAATTTGAGATTGGTTTGGCCGTTTTGGAGCTTTCTCGGTCGTGTTCTGTGTTGCCAAGGCTTGCATATATGGTTTTGAATGAGTATCCATCAATATAATGAACATTAAACCAATGCCATTATGTTTTTGATTTTGCCATAAACTCCATTGAAGAAAACTTGCCTCTTTTGTCCAATTTTGAATTTTGTACTTGAAATAAGCCTTACACGAATTTGGCATGAGAATAATGGTGTATCAAAGCTATTCAAACTCAAAGATATCCCTCCATTAATTTTCTTGATTTTTATTTGAATTTTAAAGATTTAAAATGAATTAAATCAAATAAAATTAAATAAAAATGGAAAAATTAATTTTTAATCTTGAAATAAATTGTGGGACACGTGGGAGGCATGGCCAAGCTGAACCAAGTGGAAAAAGTGGTCCCTTTTTGTCAAAAATGAAATTTCAAGGATAGTTGACTTTGGCAATTTCACAAAAATTTCCCAACTTCTCCAATGCATATCTTGCTCAATTTTGAAGCTATGAACATTTTCTTGGACATTTTGGAAAGGTCTTGAAGTCCTCTAACCAATGCCTTTAGTCCTATGTCATTTTGATTTACCAATCTCAAGTTATGGTCTTTGACTTAAAGTGCCTTTTTGTTGACTTTTGAAAATGACCTATAATGTTGAAATTGATAACTTTTTGTGAGAGCATTTCTTGGACTTGGAATGTGAATATGAATTGTAGGAAATGTCTTCCTCTTCAAGATGAGCATTGGATGGTATTTTTCTGATGAACCATGAAAAAGTTATGCCTTGGTCAAGTTACAATTGACTTTTCAGCTGTCCAAAAATAGAAACTTTTGACACCTTGATGATTTTTGAGCCATTCTTGTGAAATCATGGTCAAGATTTGACCAAATGATGATTGTGGCTTCAAAATAAGATGTTGACCAAAATTTTTGACTTTTGACTACCAAATGACCATTTTGCCCCTGCAGTTGATTGTGAAGCAATTAGGGTTTTTGACTGTGCAACTTGACCTTGTGATCCTTGAAACTTGACATGTAGGAGTTTGACAATGTGTATGAGCATATGGGACTTGATTGAGCCCTTGAAAACCTCAACTTCCTTGCAAGAACCAAAACCCTAATTTGACTGGCTTTAGGAGAGTGGTTGACTGTGTAACTCCTTGAGTAGACTTTGAACCCTTTGAGGTGATGCTTGTCAAAACTTTGAAGAATATGGGAGGGAAAATTTTGGGGTACAACAGTTGCCCCTGTTCAATCTTCTTAGACCTGAGGATGTAGATTGGCTGGTGTGCCTTTCGTGATCTGAGGGTGGAAGATGATTGAACACTAGAGTGCCCAGAAATTTGCACTCACATAGTAGAGTATCAGTAGTGTGATGTCGGGAATGGGCTTACATATGCCATTTGGAGAGATGGTGGATAAGAGGATGGGCTTATAGATGCCATCTAGAAGTGTGACAGAACCTTGTCGGGAATGGGCTTATAGATGCCATTTGGAACTGTAATGGGAGGATGGGCTTATAGATGCCATCTAGGTGTCGATCGCGTAAGAGATTCCTTAGCGAGAACTTGCATACCTGATAAAGAAAGATAATTACCTGGCCTGTTACAAGGGTTGATCTTCAAACTCTTCATGCAGACATGCCCTGGCTGGATACAGGTATCGAATCTTCAAAGTCTTCAGACGTGCCCTGGCAGGATACAGGAATCGAGTCTGGAATTAGTCGTCTACAAATATGCCCTGGCCGGATACAGGAATCGAATCTTCAAACTCTTCAGACGTGCCCTGGCTGGATACAAGAATCGAATCTGGAAATAGTCGTCAACAGACATCCCCTGGCTGGATACAGGAATCGAATCTTCAAACTCTTCAGACGTGCCCTGGCTGGATACAGGAATCGAATCTGGAAATAGTCGTCAACAGATATGCCCTGGCTGGATACAGGAATCGAATCTTCAAACTCTTCAGACGTGCCCTGGCTGGATACAGGAATCAAATCTGGAAATAATCGTCAACAGACATGCCCTGGCTGGATACAGGAATCGAATCTTGAAACTCTTCAGACGTGCCCTGGCTGGATACAGGAGTCGAATCTGGAAATAGTCGTCAATAGATATGCCATGGCTGGATACAGGAATCGAATCTTCAAACTCTTCAGACGTGCCCTGGCTGGATACAGGAATCGAATCTGGAAATAGTCGTCAACAGACATGCCCTGGCTGGATACAGGAATCGAATCTTCAAACTCTTCAGACGTGCCCTGGCTGGATACAGGAGTCAAATCTGGAAATAGTGGTCAACAGATATGCCCTGGCTGGATACAGGAATCGAATCTTCGAACTCTTCAGACGTGCCCTGGCTGGATACAGGAGTCGAATCTGGAAATAGTCGTCAACAGATATGCCCTGGCTGGATACAGGAATCGAATCTTCGAACTCTGTAGACGTGCCCTGGCTGGATACAGGAGTCGAATCTGGAATTAGTCGTCAACAGATATGCCCTGGCTGGATAAAGGAATCGAATCTTCGAACTCTTCAGACGTGCCCTGGCTGGATACAGGAGTCGAATCTGGAAATAGTCGTCAACAGATATGCTCTGGCTGGATACAGGAATCGAATCTTCAAACTCTTCATACGTGCCCTGGCTGGATACAGGAGTCGAATCTGGAAATAGTCGTCAACAGATATGCCCTGGCTGGATACAGGAATCAAATCTTCAAACTCTTCAGACGTGCCCTGGCTGGATACAGGAATCAAATCTGGAAATAGTCGTCAACAGACATGCCCTGGCTGGATACAGGAATCGAATCTTCAAACTCTTCAGACGTGCCCTGGCTGGATACAGGAGTCGGATCTGGAAATAGTCGTCAACAGATATGCCCTGGCTGGATACAAGAATCGAATCTTCGAACTCTTCAGACGTGCCTTGGCTGGATACAGGAGTCGAATCTGGAAATAGTCGTGAACAGATATGCCCTGGCTGGATACAGGAATCGAATCTTCAAACTCTTCAGACGTGCCCTGGCTGGATACAGGAGTCGAATCTGGAAATAGTCGTCAACAGATATGCCCTGGCTGGATATAGGAATCGAATCTTCAAACTCTTCAGACGTGCCCTGGCTGGATACAGGAGTCGAATCTGGAAATAGTCGTCAACAGATATGCCCTGGATGGATACAGGAATCGAATCTTCAAACTCTTCAGACGTGCCATGGCTGGATACTGGAATCGAATCTGGAAATAGTCATCAACAGATATGCCCTGGCTGGATACAGGAATCGAATCTTCAAACTCTTCAGACGTGCCCTGGCTGGATACAGGAATCAAATCTGGAATTGATCGCTCACAGAAATGCCCTGGCTAGATACAGGTATCGAATCTGGAATTGCGACAGTTGATAGTAATTATCTTTGGATTGACCTTTTTCCTGAAAAGGTAAAACATCAGTTTTATGCAATGTCATGATGTATGAAAAAGCATGATGTCATGATGTCCTCAAGAATAAATGAGATTGTGTGATATGATGCGTATGTGCATGCATTGTGTATGTAAGCAGGATGTATGAATGCGATATGTTTATGAATGTATTTTCGTCTAGGAAGATAAATCCTTGACGAATGCCGGGAAGTTGAATCCTGGGCTGATGTTGAAGAGTAGAGTTCTTCATTTCCGCTGGGGATGATGTTTGCAAGAATAATCCGGCAGGAGAAGATGACTCCGTTGGGGAATAAACTTGTTGGAGAGATTACTCTGCGGGGAATACTCTGTGGGAAATTACTCTGTGGGGAGAGATATCTCGCTGAGGTTTTGATGATAACTCCGCTGGGGATACTGTTGATAAGTTATGTTGGAAGATTTGATGAACTCCGCTGGGGGATAGGAAGAACTTCGCCGAGGACGATCTTTCCGCGGTTTTTAGCTGAGGATAACCCAGTTATATGCTCTGGTGGAGAATAACCTTTGAATAAAAAAGTCCGGGAGATGTGTTCGTGCTCTGTAGGGGATAAGCTTCCAGAATCTACTGGGGATAAGCTTCCTACTGGGGAGATGGCTTCAACTCTCCTGGGGAGACTTTGGACTGTACTGGGGAGTGGCTCCGCTGGGGTGTTCGATATTTCACCGGGGAACAATCTTATATGAAGACTGTCGGGGATGCTTGTAGAGGAATATCTGTATACTCCTCTGGGGAATATTGAGATCTTCTGGGGAGACCCAGCTTCCTTAAGGCTGACAGTATGTTAACTCTACGTGGGGAGAGTGTTGTTGTCTTGCTGGAGATACTGTGCCTTATCGGGGCTGATGGGAGACCCACTCTGCTCGGAGGAGAGTACTGTTGAATCCTGTCTTACTCTGCGGGGAGTGAAGGTATCCTGGTTTCATTCTTCAGCCAAACTTACCTTGGTACCTTGGTGGACAGAGCAACTAGATCGCTTGGACAACTCATTATTTCCCCTGTTTCTAATGTCACCTGTAATTAATCCTTTGTTTCGTATGCAAGTATTTATGAGTTAGCAATTAGTGTCAAATGCATATATCAAAAATTTGAACATTGGACGTTCTTTGCAAGACAAAACAGGAAAAGGAAAAAAACAATTGGCAACTTGTATGGGAAAGTGGATTTGTATTGATTTTTGAATTTGCCTGTAAATAGGCGTTTATGTACAAGAGACTGACGTCCTAGTAAGAGAACGCCACCGAACCATAGAGTTTATACAATTTTGAAAAGGAAAACAAAAACAGCTATGTGATAAAGTCCCACTGGGTTCCAACTCTGCTATCGCCCTTATGCCTTCGAGCGTCTCATCACTTCGCTGCTTAGTTGATGATGAAGTTGACTGATCGATGCCGTCTGAACTTGGTAGTTGATACCGGATTCTGGATGCAAGGTGATCCAATGAGACATAGTATTACGCTTTAATCCCTAACTTTTGCCTAGACTACCCTTTCGGGTTTTCAGTCCATCGGGATACCCATTTTTTCCCAAGCCGCCTTTTTAGGTTTTCGACTTGCCGGGTGTACAGATTTTTTCCATTTCATCCCTTATTTTTGCCCGAACCCTTTTGGTTCGCCGGGAAGCCCTTATTTTTGCCTAGGTGTGTCAACCTAGCGGGTCTTTAGTTCATGCGTAGTGTCTTTTTACTATGTCTGCATTGGCGGGGTGAGGAAGCTCGTCACCATCCATTGTGGTTAGAATCATAGCTCCTCCTGAGAAGACATGTTTAACCACAAATGGCCCTTCATACGTAGGGGTCCATTTGCCCCTGGGATCACTTTGAGGAAGAATGATGCGCTTGATTACCAGGTCTCCGACTTGATACTCTTGTCGTCTGACTTTCTTGTTAAATGCCCTGATCATCCGTTTTTGGTACGTTTGACCATGACAAATAGCGGTGAGTCTCTTTTCGTCAATTAGGTTTAACTGATCAAGTCGAGTCTGGATCCAGTCATCTTCGCTCAAGCCTGCATCCTTCATTATCCGGAGAGAGGGTATCTGGACTTCAATAGGCAAGACTGCCTCCATGCCATAGACCAAGGAGAAAGGAGTTGCCCCGGTTGACGTTCTTGCTGAGGTACGGTACCCATGAAGAGCAAACGGTAACATCTCGTGCCAATCTTTATAGGTCACTGTCATCTTCTGCACAATTTTCTTGATGTTCTTATTAGCTGCTTCTACAGCCCCATTCATCTTCGGCCGATAAGGAGAAGAGTTGTGGTGCTGTATCTTGAATTGCTCGCAGAGCTCAGTGATCATCTTGTTGTTAAGATTGGTACCATTGTCCGTAATGATCCTTTCTGGGACGCTGTATCGACAGATCAGGTTATGACGAATGAACCGTGCTACGACATTCTTGGTTACGGTAGCATAGGAAGCTGCTTCCACCCACTTTGTGAAGTAATCAATCGCTACAAGGATGAAGCGATGCCCGTTGGATGTCGTAGGTCTGATCTCGCCGATCATATCAATGCCCCACATTGCAAAAGGCCAAGGTGCCGTCAAGACATTCAGAGGTACTGGAGGAACGTGCACCTTATCAACATATATCTGGCATTTGTGACATGTCCGAGAATGTTGGTAACTGTCAGCTTCCATTGTGGACCAGAAATATCCTGCCCGAAGGATTTTCTTTGCCATAGTATGTCCACTGGAGTGTGTTCCGAAGGCACCTTCATGCAGCTCTGCCATGATCTTTTCTGCTTCAGTCTTATCCACACAACGCAATAAAGTTGAATCATGGTTTCGCTTGTAGAGAATGTCGTTGCTGAGGAAGAACTTTGCTGCGAACCTTCTCAGAAACTTCTTGTCATTGACAGATGCACCCTCGGGGTATTCTTGAGCTTCAAGGTACCTCTTCACTTCATGATACCAGGGTTTTTCAGTTACCTCTTCAGCCTCAAGATCACAGCAATATGCAAGTTCGTCCAATTTCCAGATAATGATCCGAGGAGCCTCGTTATCCCATTTGACTTTGAACATGGAAGACATTGTAGCCAACGCGTCCGCCAACTGATTCTCCTCTCTTGGGAAGTGTTCAAAAGTTATCTCCGTGAAATGGGGGATCAATGTCAACACGCATTCTTTGTAAGGAATAAGATTTGGGTGTTTCATATCCCACTCGCCTTTGATCTGATTGATCACGAGAGCGGAATCTCCGAAGACACTCAGAAACTTGATCCTTAAGTCAATTGCAGCTTGAAGACCCATGATGCATGCCTCATACTCCGCCATGTTGTTGGTGCAGTTGAAACATAGCCGGGCAGTAAGTGGAGTATGAGTGCCTTTTGGGGATATGATCACAGCGCCAATACCGTTACCCAAAGCGTTTGAGGCTCCGTCAAAGTGCATAGACCATCGGGATCCTTCCTCAGGTCCTTCATCCGGTCCAGGTACCTCACAATCAGTCACTACCATGATGTTCTCGTCTGGAAATTCAAAGTTCATAGATTGGTAGTCATCCACTGCCCGGTGTGCCAAATGGTCTGCCAATACACTTCCCTTGATTGCTTTCTGAGTTGTGTACTGGATGTCGTATTCTGTCAAGATCATATGCCATCTTTCTATTCTTCCAGACAGAGCAGGCTTTTCGAATATGTACTTGATCGGATCCATTTTTGAAATCAAGAGAGTAGTGTGAGTCAGCATATACTGTCTCAGCCGGCGAGCAACCCATACCAAAGCGCAGCAAGTTTTCTCGAGCAGTGAGTATCGGGTCTCACAGTCGGTAAACTTTTTGCTAAGGTAATAAATAGCGTGCTCTTTTTGGCCAGACTCGTCATGTTGCCCCAACACACACCCCATTGAGCTGTCAAGTACTGTCAAGTATAGTATTAGAGGTCTCCCTTCAACCGGTGGCATAAGAATGGGTGGTTCTTTGAGATACTCTTTGATTCTGTCGAAAGCAGCCTGACATTCATCATTCCAACGTACTACTTGATCTTTCTTCAGCAGCTTGAAGATTGGTTCACAGGTAGCAGTTAGGTGCAAGATGAATCAGGCAATGTAATTCAGACGTCCTAGAAAGCCTCTGACTTCTTTTTCTGTCTTGGGAACAGGCATCTCTTGTATGGCTTTCACTTTGGCAGGGTCCACTTGAATACCTTTGTCGCTCACGACGAACCCTAGCAGTTTTCCAGATCTCACTCCGAAGGTGCACTTGTTTGGGTTCAACCTCAGCTTGTACAACTTCAGACGGTCAAACAGCTTCTGTAGATGGTCAAGGTGTTCCTCTTCAATTTGGGACCTTGCAATCATATCGTCGTCATACACTTCAATCTCATGATGGATCATGTCATGAAATAAAACAACCATGGCACGTTGGTAGGTTGCCCCAACATTTTTCAACCCGAATGGCATGACCTTGTAGCAGAAGGTGCCCCACTGAGTAACAAAGGTAGTCTTTTCCATATCTTCAGGAGCCAGTTTGATCTGATTATAACCTGAAAAGCCGTCCATGAAGGAGAACACCTTGTGTTGAGCAGTATTGTCAAACAGGACGTCGATGTGAGGCAGAGGGAAATCATCTTTGGGGCTTGCCCTATTCAAATCCCTGTAATCAACACACATTCTGACCTTGCCATCTTTCTTTGGAACTGGAACCACATTGGCGACCCACTGAGGGTAAGAAGTCACTGCTAGAAACCCGGCATCAAATTGTTTCATAACCTCAGCTTTGATTTTCTCGGACATCTCTGGACGCATACAGCGGACCTTCTGTTTTACTGGCGGGCAGTCTTCTTTGGTAGGCAGGTGATGAACCACAATGTCGGTATCCCACCCAGGCATGTCTTCATAAGACCAGGCAAAGATTTCCACGTAATCATGCAGCATCTGAATCAAACGTTGTTTCACACTAGCCTCCAGATTGGCACCAATCTTGACTTCCTTTGTCTGTCTCAGTACCCAGATTTACCGTTTCCACTGGCTCTTCATGTGGCTGAATGGCCCTCTCTTCCGGGAGTAGTAGTCTTGCAAGCTCACCAGGCACTTCGCAATCATCTTCACCTTCGTCTTCGGCTAAGTTGATCGGATTTTCGAAGTCATAACTGGCGGTAGCAGAGTCGTTACCAGTGAGATCCAGAGTGGATTGAAACCTGTATGAGTGAGTGTGTGTAAATATAGCTATTTTGCAATATACAAAGAAAGAAAGGGAGCGCAAGATTTGAAATGTGAAAAACGTCCAATGCTTTTATTCATGATATATGAAAGTGACACACAAAAGCCCTCACAAATAAAACCACGGTGCCCCGGGTAAGACACCGGGCCATAGAGTTTCAAATTATTGTTTATTACAAATTCAAAACAAAGAAGTTCATTACTGGGTGACAAAAGTAATAGGTGTAAAGTCTTTTGCAGTCCAGTTGCTAGGTCCACCGTTGGTCGTTGGGTAGATCCAGCTGTCGAATTCAGATTCGTCCGCTTCATCCTCAATAGCATTCACTCATGGATTGGTGATGAGCACAGGAGGTCTTCCAATCCTTGCCTTGCGCACAGCCTTCTGAGCTTCTGCAGTGAAACCCAAGCCAAATTTGTCAGTCTTTGGAGTGAAATCAGGATGAAGCAGAAAGGGAGAATTAACCCTAATGCATGATCTTGATGTATTGATGATATGAAAGATATTAGGGGAAAAATTGGGGTATAACAAACATAAAGAAGGAATACTTCTCCATTGACGACTTATCAACGCCTGACTATAAATACTTGGTCTTCATCTCAGAACCTGGATTGCTATCATAACACTATGAGGCTATAGATCATGTTTAGCCATTGTCTTAACGACTCACATCAAACATCAGAACTAATACAATGGTTATTCCAGAAACTAAAATCATGCCACTAGAAGGAGACATCATCATGTCATCAGAAAGTTCAGCACCCGAACCATTTCCTAACTGACCATGTCTTTTTAACATGTCTTCTGACCGTGTCTCAGAAAACGTCTTCTGAACATGTTTTCTGACCATGTCTCAGAAAACGTCTTCTGAACATGTCTTAGACCATGTCTTCTGAACATGTATTAGACCATGTCTTTTAGACCATGTCTTAGACCATGTCTTTTGAATATGTCTTAGACCATATCTTCCAAACATGTCTTAGACCATGTCTTCTGAACATGTCTTAGACCATGTCTTCCGAACATGTCTTCCTACCATGTCTTCAGATGGTTCACAACCTCTGAAACAACTTGGTTAGCAATAAACTTACTATACTTCCAGAAAGTTCACAACTTCTAAAGTATTAGAATATGGTAAAACGTAACGTCGTTACAAACACTTTCAGACAATTAACAACTTCTAAACAATCTTGTGATAGTCGAACAAATATTACCAAGGAACACATTGACATTCTTTCAGATGGTTTAAAACTTTTGAAACTAATTCTAAGTAACATAACAACTTTGTTAAACTTTCAGCCGGTTCTCAACTTCTGAAGTAACAAAGTTTGATTACCATTTTTTCAGAAAGCTCACAACTTCAGAACAATAGGTATTGTCAACACACAATTTCCTTACTTTCATTCAGTTCATAACTTCTTGAATTGTAGGAGTATCAGAGCTTGATTTAACCATATTTTTACAAAGTTCACTCCTTTTGCACAATAGGTATTATCAATACACTATTTCCTTACTTTCATTTAGTTCATAACTTTTTGAACAGTAGGAGTATCAGAGCTTAATTTAACCATATTTTCATGAAGTTCACTCCTTCTGAACAATAGGTATATCAAAGTCTATTTCAGCCTTTAACTTAGCTAGATCCTTTTTCCAAATCATAGGTCTATTTTTAGACAGTCCACAACTTCCAACGAATACACGTTCACAAAAACAAGTTCTATTTCCAGCCTTTGACGTAGCCAGAGCCTTCTGATTAAATCAGTTCATGATTTGTTTTTAGACAAGTCACAGCTTCTAACGAATACATGTTCACAGATGCTTAGCTCATCAAAGCATTTTTCATGCATCTTGATCCTGATTGTTCCACGGATGCTTAGATCATCAGAGCATTCTTCATGCATCTTGATCTTGATCTTCTGATTGGCAGATGATAATCTTCTGATAGCTAACTAATCTGTCTATGAAAACCAGTGAACTTTTGCAAAGTTCCTGGATCAAACATCAAACAAACAGTTAGCAGTAAAAGCATTATATCATGTTTGGGTTAGATATATGAGATTAAGTACTATCAAAATCATATACTCTTTCTCCCCCTTTGTCAGAAATAAAAAAGGATTTAAAAGACAAAAATAAATTTTCATTGAAAACCAAAAGGATAAAGATACAATAATTTTAGAAACAAAAGAAAAATTATTCTTAAGTTCTAATACAAAGGGATAAGGCTCTAAGCATCATCCTTATTGTCAAACATCGACATAAACTTCTCCACTGCATCAAACAAATCCTTGAAAGAAGCTGCTTGAGCTTTAATCCTTTCATCTTGGATATCCAAGCGTTGATGGATGAGAGGATTCTCTTCATGCTGTTTTTTCATAACAGCCTTTAGCCAAGCTGGTTGGTCTTCAGCTTCCATAGCTTATTTTCCTTTTGAACCAGTTTATTATCTAACTACCAATGGCATTATGGAATCAGAAGTAGTAGTATCAGTCGTTTCTTGTTTTGAAGTATCAACATAAACTTCACCTTGTTTCTCAGGTTTATACAGTGGAACCTCTGGAGCAGGCAGACTTAAAGGAATTTCTGAAAAGGTCTTGAGTCGTTATTCATACTTCCTCTCAGTTTCTTGGTGACAAATGATTCTCATGATGCCAAAGTTGATCTCCATCCATCTACGGAAGGAAATCCATGGGGCATCTATTTTCTCAGGACTCATGCATAGTGAAGAACTTTCAAAGGTATGCTGGAGAGTGATATTTTTTTCCTTAAACTGTTCTAAGAGCTCATAGAAGGTTGGATGATGAACAAAATGTCAGTGAAAATCTGGGTGGTGGGAGGTATTTGGAATGTTATAGAAGGTGTAAGATGAAATCCTTATGTGGGTGATTTTTGGAGAGGGAACAAAAGGACTTTCTTCTGAAACCGATGGATTTATCTGAGTGGATTCTTCTCCAAGTGTGGAAATAGGGGGGATAGTTGAAGTGGTAAATTTAGGTGATAGAGATATCTTTGGATGAAAGAGTATCAGAGGTGGTTGGACCATCTTTCTTAACTCCAAGATTTTATTCTCTGGAATTGAGTTTCATGGATTTCTTCTTATGCTTAAAAGAATCACCAAGACAATTTCTCTTTGATCATTTCCTCTTCATTTTCTTCTTCTTATCAGGAGAAATTAAAGAGAGACTTTATGATCAGTAACAAAAGGAGGGGTTTTAATGGCTCTTTCAGGAGGAAGAAATGCATGAGAATATTCTGTAGGAGTTTTTCTACGAGAAATTTATACTTGGTCCAGATTACTTTTGGTTAGGATAACACAGATTAATCTTCCATAAGGAACCTAGTTCCTTTGATTTTTGGAGATCTTCTTGGAGAATATGATAGCACCATGCTGATAAGTTGTGAGACAAATTGGTAAATTGATGTTTTTACCCAAGGCCAAGTTGTACAACATGAACTTGTGATCTATATCAATGTGCTTAAAAAAATTTGTTGCACTCTTGTGAAAAACACAAAACAAAATCGGAACTACACTCTTAAGACATCAAAAGATTAGATGCCTTTTGAGAATCTTTGTCTATTTTGAAAATAACTGGAATGATTTTTTGAAACAATGTCTTCATAAGTTTTATTCCTTTGCGTTTCCCAAGCAACTCTATTTCTATGACAACGAACGCCTGATCCTTCATGTTGGATAAGTTTGGCAATACCTTTCTCATGAATGCTAATATCTTTACCAAATACTTTGGAGCATATTTGACATTGATTCGAGATGAAAGTGTTAGACCAAAATAAGAAATGTAGGACCTTTTAAAAGATTGAAGTAGTTTTCCCAATCTTAAGATTTTAGCGTATCAAAGAGCTTAAACCTATAAGCAGCAAGATTTTCAAAGTCTATGATCATTTCAGAGATAACATAAAGTTGATCAATATGAATCACCAATGTCATGATATGATCATAATTTTCTTGAGATTGTTGTTGTTGTTGTTGTAAAAGATAGTGTTGATCATTTGTCAAAGATGAAGTCATTTTTAGAGAAGAGCAAGTGGGAACATATGTTTTTAGAGTTTTTGAAATTTAGGGCTTAAGAAGTGGTTGTATAGGGAAAAAAGAGTAAAATTATGTGAGGTGAGGTGAGAGGTTTTTCTTTAAAAGGTTTTAGTAATGATTACTAATCCTAAAATAGTGAAACTGTTATGACAGGAAGAAAAACGTCAAGATTTATCACTATAATCCCAAGATAATCTCTTTTTCTAAAGCACCACATTAAATTCTAGGCAAGGTTCGATATAGACAAATGTCTTATCTTGTATCACTAACCTTTCACTTTTCTAACAACAAATTTAATGAAGTAATTTCTTTAGTAACTAACAGACAGAGATGTTCGTTAATAGAATATTTATGAATAAGATACCTCTGATAATACGAGAGTTTGATTGGATTGGAGTACCATATTTTAAAGATATTTACAAGAATGATACATACCTTAAAAGTTTATATGATTCATGGAAGGACTATGTGCAGAGTTAACATCCTTTCTTCATTCATCATTATTCTTATGAAGGGTTGTAGTTTTCATCAAAAGTGGCCAGAGTCCAATATTTTATTAGAAATACTTCTTTAGCTTCTAGAGATCATCTTTGGAGATTCTGACTTTTCATTCTTCTGTAGTGAATTTACGTTCTCCAGACTTCATAAGGAATTGATTTTGGAGTCTATGATATTCCATTCTGATCACCTCTGTTTACACAAAGGTTCCATGCTTAGGTTCCAGATTTAGAAACATATGCCTTCTTTCCTACATATGTTGCAAGAAGCCAGAGTCCAGGTACCATAACAGGTGTTTCAACTGCATTGCTAAGAATATCTACAACATAGATTATTTAATTTTTGGGTACCCATAATTTCTTGGGTCCTCTCTTGTTAGTTCCCCCAGAGTTTTTGACAACATTGGATTTAACAACAAAATGATCATATTTGCAAGAATTAAACCTAGATGGTTTTGCTAAAGGTTTTGCCTTAGGTTCATTAGAAAATTCCTCCTTTTCTTTTCCTTATCTTTAGGTACAAACCCATCAGAGACAAAATGGGAGTGAAGAGTATTAGGTTTGTCTTACTTATCATAATTGGATTAGTCATAAGAGTTATAACTGAAGGATATAAAAATACAAGAAATGGGGGGGGGGGGGGGGGGGGGGTTGAATTGGGGTTTTAAAAAATAAAATAGTATGACACATTTGTTTATCCTGGTTCGTTTGAACTCAAACTACTTCAGTCCTTCTGCCAAGGTGATTTCGCCTCTCTCAAACGAGGTCTTAATCCACTAATCAAAACTTGATTACAAAAACACAATGACTACCGTCAAAGTCTTCTTGAGTCTAAACCATAACTTGGTTTCTCAAGGTATTATAAAATATAAATCAATAAAGATGTGTACAAATGGTGTTTCTAAAAAACTATATCACAACAGTGATGTATACACAAGAATAAATTAAAGAGAGAGCTAGTAAAGATATTTCTTTTTGTATGCACAATAGTGTTGTATGTTGATTCTTCTTCATAGTCTTCTTTATATAGGCGAGGCATATGAGACACGAGAAGATAAATTTGGAAATTTTATAAAGAGTTTTTGATGCACTTTCCAAAAATACAAATCTTGTTTTGTTCTATCCATTACTCTTTGATTTGTAATGAATGAGTTGTAACACATCAGAACTTTGCTTCTTTGAGATCATATGAGAATATTATTGTAAAGACTTTATATCCTCAGAGTTTCTTGATATTCATATGATTAGAACTTGGATGAGACAGACACGTTGAAGCTCCTTTTCACTTTTTAGAGTATTTACTTATCAGAGTTTAGCTTGAGCTTAAGTGTTGAATCTTTAGAACTTTTGTATAGATGAGTGCGTTGAGACTTCTTTTGTTCTTCCAGAACTTCACTTATCAGAGTATCAAAATTTTACTTGCAACATTGGTGCTTTATAATTTATAACATTAGAACTTCTTCTATTGAGCATGTTACACGTATTTGCTTCTAAGCCTGTATGTTGTGTCTAATCAGAGCTTCAAAACATAAATCTCTCATCTTCTTCTATGCACTTTCATAGGAACTTCTCTGCATATTTAAATACATTATTAGAGAGCATTTTTGTTCTTTATATATATATATATATATATATATATATATATATATATATATATATATATATATATATATATATATATATATATATATATATATATATATATATATATATATATATATATATATATATATATATATATATATATATATATATATATATATATATATATATATATATATATATATATATATATATATATATATATATATATATATATATATATATATATCATGTATTTGTTATCATCAAAAACTATTACTAAGATGTAGAACCAAACTATGTTCTAACAATCTCCCCATATTTGATGATGACCAAAAATTGTATATTTTGATAGATTACGTAAAAAAATAAAGAATTAGAGTCTTCCCCTGAGTTGAATACTCAGATAAAGAAAACAAATACTTCCACGAAGATGTTCTGATCAAAGCTCTGTGATGGTAGTTCTGATAAGTTCATTTGACATAAGTTACTTTTTAGAGATTTTTCCTGTTTTCTTTCAAAAGATGAAATAAAGGTTATGATATTCAAAATGTTTGAGACTAACTCTCGGAACTACTATATTCAAAATATCTTACGTTCTCCCCCTTTTTATCAAAAATTAAAAAGCAATAAAAACACGTAAAGATAACAAAATGGAATTTGCATTCAAAGTGGATTAATACAGATAAGAGTAGTTAAACAGAAGTTTTTTAAATAAGAAACAAACATAGCAGAAAAAAACATTATATCAGAACTAAGGTTGAAGAGGTGGAAGTCATGTGAACAATTCTTCCAACACACTCTTGATCTGATTGATTGATTCCTCTTGTTTTCCAAGCACGCCCTTAATTTCTGTTCATCTCATCCTGTTTGTCTAGCCTTTCCTTAACATCTGCATTTTCTTTCTTCAACTCCTCCAAAATTTTCAACACAAGAGAAGAGGAGGCTATTTCAACAGTAGAACCCATATTCTTCAACTGTTTTACCTTTGTCTTTAAACACGATCAGGGGAAGAGGTTGAGGTTCAAGAGATGGTTCATTATATTCTGATTCCCGAGAGGCTTCCCAATAATTGTTGTCCATAAGAAGGAGGGGTTTCTTTACCCATTGTCATAGAACTTGATCCTTTAAGATTTTCAGCTGATCGCAGAAATTCTATTGAGCTATTTCATAACTGAGTTCCTTTAGCTTCAGAGATTCAGAATTAGACCATTTTCTAAACTGATTCTAGTGAGAATCAGAAGCAGCTAAGTTAAGATTCTCCATGTAAGCTTGCTTCAATGATTTAACCTATTCCTGTATTTTTGTTTCAAAAATAAGAAGAGATTTACCAACATCTGATTTGGAAAGTTTTTGTGTTGGCTTGGAACGACTATTTTGTGAGAAGTTGTGACAAGATTGTCCCAAGCTTCTAGATCAATTATGGTTCTGAGGGGATCTTCTGAGTAGGCAGTGGGAGTGAGAGAGTCGGTAATAATTATAGGATAGTTAGGTGGTGTTGAATTGTAGGGAGATGGAATGTCTGGAAGGGAGAAGGCTTGTGAAATCGTTCTGGATATTATTGGTGGTTGAGAGGCGATGAGTGGGAAATGAATCATGGAATGGGAGAAGTGATATCAGAGATAGTATTTGGATTTTCCGTTTAGGGAGCTTCAAACAATGGATCAAATTGATCAATATCAGAAAGAACTTGTGCAAGTTTTGGATGAGTCTAATCAAATTGAGTAGAAAATGGATTAATCAGAGGATTATTTGTAGGTATTGAGGTCTCAATTTCTAGGTCAAAGTCATCAAGGGTTTGTGGAGATGGATCTTTAGAAGGTTTTGGAGAAGAGGGGGTTTCAAATGTTTATAAAAATACAGATTCAATAATATAAACAAAAGACGAGTTACCTTTCTTTATGGAAGCTTTAGGGGTCTTCTTAGAAGTTCCTTCTCCAACAACTTTCCTTTTTCTTGTCTTTCTGGTAGCAACTTCCAGAGGTTGTTTCCTGAGATCAAGAATATTCACATCTGGAATCGTTTCATCACTCTTGCAGGCTTTCAGATACCCGAGGACAATTTCTGGAGAGGAGTCTACTTTAGTGAAGAGAGGAAAATCATTCAGAGGAACTCTTCTGGTGGTGATGACTTCCTTGGTAGTGAGTATTAGATCCTTCTTAATGGTTTCAATTATCTTCATTTTCTTCAAATTCTTGGCATTGAGAGGCTTTCTAGCACATGGTTCCAGAATATTTTCTTGTTGAGCCTCAGTCAGATATTCTATCAGTTTGTTTTCTATCAGAATATCTAAGATAAGCCTTCCCAAAAGAATCCAATATCTCTTGGTTCTTTCTTTTTCCCTTGTTTCTTTGACACTTGTATTCAAATGGTTGAACATAATATGAGGAAGATGAACTTTGGCTTTAGTGGTAATTAAGTATAACATGTACTGTTGATCAATGTTGATGTAGTCAAGAGAGCTGGTTGGTTTTCTGTGATTGATGCACCCCATAATTATTCTAGACCAAATTCTGAGATAATCCTTCAAATATTTGATCTTGTTTGAGGGTTATCCAGAGGAAAAGATTTCTTTTTAAATGATGGTTAGGTCAGAACCTTTTTCAGATATTTCACTACATCTTATATCGTTTCCATCCTGACCAATAAGCTTTCTAATAAGTACCTCGGTGATGACAATCTCCTTTCCCATAACATAAGACGTTACTTGATGATTTGATGTAGTGGCGTGAATCCAAAATTCTTTCACTAATTTGGGGGAAACTGGACCTATTAGACAATCACAGTATTTCGTTCATCCTTGGAACTCAACATCAGGCATTAGGTCATACCCCTTTTCTTTCATACTTTCAAAATCAACAATAAGTTCACATAGAACTTCTAGAGAATCAACATGAGTGAGAAGAGTTCTTGATGGTTCAACGTACCTTTCTTTATTAGTAGAACCAGGAATGTTGATTTGAGAATCTTGAGATATTGTTGAAAGGAAGCCATTGTTCACAGACTTTTAGGGATTTTAGAGAGGAGCAAATACAGAGAAAATAGAGTGAGTGAAAGTGAAAGTGTGAGAGTGTTTGTGAGAAAGTGAGGTATAAATAGCCAAAGGGATAAAACATGAATTTTAATATTAATTAATAAAATAAACACAATGATTAATAGCATTAATGATTTTTGAAAAGAGGGATGGCATGAAGATTTTGAACAGTTACTGATTTGACTCGCGCCTCAATGCATCAACTCAGCCGTTTCAGCCCCTTCGGATTTTGAACATGTGTTTAGCCTTAGAGAGTGACTTTGCGTTTAGAGTTGACAAATGATGATATGGCTAAGTTCTTGCTTCTATCTTAGAAATGAAATGTTATTGGAAATCATTCAGATCTTCTGGTTAGTTTCTGTTACAACTTTCCTTCTCACTTCTGAATAACTTTTGTTTAGATGTTCACAAAAAAATAAAATAAAGTAAAATGTTCTGAGGATTAAATATACAGAAACTACACTTTTATTCTGGGCATAATTCCATACTGAGGTATTTCAGAATGAAATTAAATCTATCTTCAAAAAGGAGTTTAGTGAAGACATCATCCTATTGATGGTCTGTGTCTATAAATTTTAAACAAAGAATTCCTTTATGAATATAGTCCCTAATAAAATGGTGTTTAATTTATATATGTTTAGCCCTAGAATGTAAAATAGGATTTTTAGAAAGACAAATAGCAGAAGTATTATCGCAGAGGATATGAATGTTACTCTCATAAATGTTAAAGTCTTCAAGCTGAATTTTCATCTAGAGCACCGAGTATTGCATCCAACAACATCTATATATTCAGCCTCAACAGTTGATAGTGCAATAGTGGATTGTCTTTTGATGGACCACGAGATTAGGTTATCTCCCAAAAACTGGAAGCTTCCATAAGTAATTTTTCTTTCTATTATATCTCTGACAAAGTCATCATCACAGTAACGTACTAATTTATATTCTCTAGATTTTCTATAACAAAGACCAAGATTAGTAGTACCTTTCAGATATTTGCAAATTTACTTAACTACTGTTAAGTGAGATTCTCTAGGATCTGATTGGAATCTGACACAAAGACAAACACTATATAGAATATCAGGTCTTGAAGCTGTTAAATATAAGAGAGAACCAATCATACCTTTGTAGAGCTTCTGTTCTACTTTCTTACTTACCTCTTCCCTTTCCAGAATGCATGTAGGATGCATATGAGTTTTGGATGGCTTACTTTTTGAGAAATCAAATTTCTTCAGAATTTCTTTAACATACTTTCTTTGATGTATGTAGGTTCCTTCTGGAGTTTGATTGATTTGAATTCCCAAAAATAACTTGAGTTCACCCATCAAGCTCATTCAAATTTTGCATGCATAGTCTTAGCAAATTCTTTCCCCAAGGAGGATTTAGTAGATCTAAAAATTATATCATCTACGTAAATTTGACAAACAAGAATATCATTTTTAAATGGTTTACATAATAAGTTCGTGTCCACCATCCCTCTGGTAAATTCATTTTCTAATAGAAAGTTACTTAGTCTTTCATACCAAGCTCTGGGAGCTTGTTTCAGACCATATAACGATTTCTTAAATTTATAAACATATTCTGGATGTTTTGTATTTTCAAAACCAGGGGGATGGTGAACATAAACTTCTTCATCAATGTAACCATTTAAAAAAGCACATTTAACATCTATCTGATAAAGAGTGATGCCATTATTTACAACAAATGAAATTAAAAGTCTGATAGATTCTAACCTGGCGACCGATGCAAAGGTTTCTGTATAGTATAACCCTTCTTGCTGACTATAACCTTGTGCGACCAATCGTGATTTATTTCTGATGACTTCTCCTTGTTCACTTAGCTTGTTTTTGAAGACCCATTTGGTTCTAATGACGTTGAAGCCTTTTGGTTTAGGGATCAGATCCCACACATCGTTTTTGGTAATTTGATTTAGCTCTTCCTGCATTTCAAGGATCCAATCATTGTCTAGAAGTGCTTCGTCAATGGAAGTTGGCTCTATCAGAGATACTAATCCCATGAGAGATTCTTCAATATTTCTGAATGTAGATCTTTTTCTAATTGAATCTTCTTTCTTTCTCAGAATCATGTTTTTGGGATGTGCTATGCTGCTTCTGGATCGTCTTCACTGGATGGATTCTTCATAAGCCGCTGTAATATTTGTGACATCTTCTTCTGTATTTGGGTGAAATTCTGAAATTTTATTTTCTGAAGGCCTGTCTTCAGTACTTGTAATTTGAACTTCTATATCTGCAAAAGATTTACCATGCTTTGACTTTTGAGAGCCAAGCTTATCATAAAATCTGACACTAATAGATTCTTCCACAATTCCTATTTTTTTGTTATATACTCTATAATCTTTTGATCGTTCCGAGTTTCCTAACATTAGACACTTTTGCGCTTTAGAATCAAACTTGTTCAGATGTTCTTTAGTGTTCAATATAAACAAATACACCCAAATGGATGGAAATAAGAGATGTTGGGCTTTATTTTGTTCCATAATTCATATGGAGTCTTTTCCAGAATAAGGCTTATTGAGATTCTATTATGAATATAACAAGCTGTCTTAACTACTTATGCCTAGAAGGTTTTAGCAATGTTAGTCTGGTTGATCATGGTTCTGGCCATTTCTTGTAAAGTTCTATTGTTTCGTTCTACAACTCTATTTTCATGAGGAGTTCTAGGACAAGAGAAATCATGAGAAAGCCATTGTCATTTAAATTTTTTTCAAAGATTTTGTTTTCGAATTCCCCACCATGATCACTTATGACTTTAACAATTCTAAACTCTTTTTCGTTTTTGAACTTGGTTACAAAAAGTAGAGAACACAAAGTGTGACTCGTCCTTGTGTCTTAAGAATTTTACCCATGTCCATATTCTGTAGTCATCTACGATCACTAATCCATACTTCTTGTCACTGATGAATGCAACTTTCATTGGTCCAAATAGATCTATATGCAGAAGTTCTAATGGTCTAGAGGTAGAAACAACCTTTTTTGTTTTGAAAGAGGGTTTTGCAAACTTTCCTTTTTAACATGCTTCACACAGAGAATCTGAGCTGAACTTCAAGTTAGGAAGTCCTCTGACCAGATTAAGTTTGTTAATCTGAGATATTCTTCTCATACTAACATGCCCCAATCTTCTGCGCCAGACCCATTGCTCGTTGTTAATAGACATAAGGCATTTTACATTCTGATTCTTTAGTTCATAAAGTTTAATCTTATAAATGTTGTTCTTTCTCTTACCATTAAAGAGGATAGTTCCATCTTTTTGACTAACTGCTTTATATGACTTTTGATTAAAGATTATATCCTAATGGTTATCACTTAATTGACTTATGGATATCCGGTTATGCATTAACCCATCTACTAACAAAACATTAGTTATAGAGGGAAGTGTATTGTTACCAATGGTTCCAAAGCCAATAATCTTTCCTTCCTGATTGCCTCTGAAATCTACATAGTCTCCAGATTTAAGTTCTAGACTTTGGAACATATGCTTTCTTCCCGTCTTGTGCCGAGAGCATCCAGAGTCCAGGTACCAAGATTGGTGTTTCAACTCTGCTATTAAAGACATTTCCAAAATTCTGTTTGAATTTTGGTTTCGCAGGGTAAGAATTACTAGTATATTTTATATCAAGTGAATGTCCATATGCAAAGTGTGAATATAAAGGTATGCGTTTTATAACTATATCATCAACTTTATTTGGTTGATATGTTTCTTCTCCTCTTGGTTTCACATATCATATTCCTTTTCAATTGTTTCTACTAACTCCATAGATCATTGAAGCCATCTTGGTTCTATCTATGTTTTTCGCTATAAATTTTGAAAGCTGTAATCATATTATTTTATGATGTTATCAGAACTATTCGAAACTTCTGAAACAGTTTCTTTCTAAGATTTTTTTAGTTCATTTTTAATAACATAATTTACATTTTTAAGTTTAGAGATGGTTTCTTTTAGATCAGAATTTTCTATTTTTAGTTTCCTAGTTTCTTTAGAGTCAGATACTAGACCTTGTTTTAGGTTCTTGTTTTTGACTCAAAGTTGCTGACATCTTTCAAGAATTTCTGACAAACTATCTTCTAATTGAGATCTATAAAAGTTAGAGAATACCTCTTCTGCTTCCGAGTCTGATTCAAATGAACTAGAGTCATCTGATATGTTGGCCATCAAGTCTATATTGGCTCGTTTATCTTCTTATTCTATTTCAGCTTCAGAAGATTCTAAGTCATCTCATGTTGCCATAAGACTTTTCTTCTTTTCTTTGGAGAACTTCTTCTTAGGCATTTCTTTCCGAAGATTTGGGCAGTCACTATTGTAGTGACCTGGCTCTTTGCATTCGTAGCATACAATATCTTTGTTGCTAGATTTTCTGTATCCAAAAGATGATTCAGAGTGATTTCTTGTTCTTCTGGGGTTTCTAAATTTCCTCTGTCTGTGCTTCCATAGCTGATTGACTCTTTTGGAGAGAAGGTATAGTTCGTCTTCTTATGACAAGGATCCACCAGACTTTTCGTCTTTTTCCTGAAAACCTTTAGGTTCATATTTTTTGTTAGATTTAAGAGCAAGAGACTTACCTTGCTTCTGGGCTCATCTTCTTCTAGTTATATCTCATGAATTCTCAAAGAGCTGATAAGTTCTTCAAGAGATATTTTTTTGAGATCTTTGTCTAGTTTTAAGGCTGTGACCATAGGTTTCTATTTCTTGGGTAAGATTCTGATGATTTTCTTTACATGATATGCTGTTGAGTACCCTTTGTACAAAACTTTTAGCCCAACAACCAAAATTTGAAACCTTGAAAACATTGTCTCAACTATTTTGTCCTTTTCCATTTTGAAGGCCTCATACTTCTGAATGAGTGCAAGAGCTTTGGTTTCTTTGACTTGTGTGTTGCCCTCATGCGTTATTCTCAGAGAGTCAAATATGTTCTTAGCTGATTCTCTGTTCGTGATTTTCTCATCTCAGTGTACGAGATAGAAATCAAGATGATTCTTTTGGCCTTGTGATGATTTCTGAAATCTTTCTTTTGTTGATCTGTCATTCTCTTTCTGTTGATCTTTTGATCGCTTTCGTTAATTGGATGAATGTAGCCATCAATTACCATATCCCAAAGATCATCTCATGAGCTAGAAAGAAACTTTCAATTATGTCTTTCCAGTAATCGAAGTTCTCATCATCAAAGATTAGAGGTTTGCCACTGATTCTGTCTTTCTCATCATAGTTATTATTTTTGATGATCTGACTTGGTCCCACGATTGTGGTTTTCTTGCTAGGATCTTTTTCTGACATGGTTAAGTGTTTTCACCCAGAACCAGGCGCTTTGATGCCAATTGAAGGATATAAAAACACAAGAAAGAGGGGTTTGAATTGGGGTTTAAAAAATAAAATAGTATGACACATTTGGTTATCCTAGTTCGTTTGAACTCAAACTACTCTAGTCCATCCGCCAAGGTGATTTTGCCTCTCTCAAACGAGGTCTTAATCCACTAATCAAAACTTGAATACACAAACACAATGACTACCGTCAAAGTCTTCTTGAATCGAAACCACAACTTGGTTTCTCAAGGTATTACAAAATATAAATCAATAAAGATGTGTACAAATGGTGTTTCTAAAAAACTATATCACAATAATGATGTATACATAAGATTAAAGAACAAGAGAGAGCTAGTAAAGATATTTCTTTTTGCATGCGCATTAGTGTTGTATCTTGATTATTCTTCATAGTCTTCTTTATATAGAAGATGCATAGGATACATGAGAAGATAGATTTGGAAAGTTTATAAAGAGTTGTTAATGTACTTTCCAAAAATACAGATCTTGTTTGGTTTTAGCCGTTACTATTTTATTTGTAATGAATGAGTTGTAACACATCATAACTTTGTTTCTTTGAGATCTTATGAGAATATTAACAGTGAGACTTTAGATCCTCGGAGTTTATTGATATCCATATGATTAGAACTTGGATGAGACATACACATTGAAGCTTCTTTCCACTTTTCAGAGTATTTACATATTAGAGTTTAGCTTGAGCTTAAGTGCTGAATCTTTAAAACTTTTGTATAGATGAGTGCGTTGATACTTCTTTTGTTTTTCCAGAACTTCACTTATCAGAGTATCAACATTTTACTTGCAGCGTTGGTGCTTCAGAAGTTATAACATCAGAACTTCTTCTACTAAGCGAGTTACACAAATTTGCTTCTAAGTTTGTACGTTGTTTCTAATCATAGTTTCAAAATGTAAATCTCTCATCATCTTCTATGCACTTTCTTCAGAACTTCTCTACATATTTAAATACATTATTAAAGAGTATATTTGTTCTTTATATATATATCATGTATTTGTTATCATCAAAACTATTACTAAGATGTAGAACCAGACTATGTTCTAACAATAACAAATACCACTGGTTCCACTTCTTCTCACACCATAGATCATTGAAGCCAATATGCTTCTCTCTACGCTTCTGGATAGGAACTTCTGAAAATATTTGTCATATTACAAAATGACATCATCAGAACTCTCAAAAGCTTCTGGAAGAGTTCTCGTGCCTTTGAGGGAAAAGTTCTCATCTTTGAGAAATACATTTTCTTCATTTTAAATGAAGAGATCTTCCTTAAGCTTGTTGTTTTCAGAAGATGTGGATTCATGGGACATTTTAAGTTTCTTGAACTCAATCTTGAGTAACTCATGTTTTTCCAGAATTTCAAGTAAAGAAAAAGTTAATTCATAATGAGTAAGGTCAACAAATACCTTTTTTGTGTCTAAATCTGATTCTGCTTCATTCTTTTGGAGAGGTCCTTTCAACAGGTGTTCCAACTTGAGCCATCAGCGCCGTGTTGCACATTCTTCTTCTTAGTCGTCTTCTTAAGAGTCATAATCATCCCAGGTTTCCATTAGCCCTTTCTTCTTTCTCTTGAGAGCTTTCTTCTTAGACTTGTCCTTCTGCAGTTCAGGACAATTATTCTCGTAGTGTCCTGGCTCGTTGCACTCATAATAAGTGACTTATTTGCCACTAGACTTCCTCTAATCAGAAGTAGACTCGAAGCGACCACCTGTCCTTCTAGTACTCCTAAACCTGTTGCCTTGATTTCTCTTCTAGAGACGATTAACCCTTTTGGAAGTAGAGACAACTCATCTTCGTCTTCATCAGAATCTTCTTCCGAATCCTCAACCTCTTTAGCTTAAAGAGCTTTGGACTTCTTAGATCTTCTGACAGATTTAAGCACAATAAACTTTCCTCTCTTCTAAGGTTCATCCTATTCTAGCTTAATCTCATGACTTCTTAGAGAACTCACAAGTTCTTCCAGAGAAGTTTTATTGAGATCCTTTGCAAGCTTGAGTGTAGTTACCATAAACCTCCATTTGGATGGAAAGCTTTTGATAATCTTCTTCACGTGATCTTCTGTTGAGTACTCTTTATTCAGAACTCTCAGTCTCACAACTAAGGTTTGAAACCTTGAGAACATCATCTTAACTATTTCACCATCCTCCATATTGAAGGCTTCATACTTCTGAATCAAGGCCAAAGCCTTGGTTTCTTTGACTTGATCATTTCCTTCACGAGTCATTTTGAGAGAGTCAAATATATACTTAGTTGAGTCTCTATTTGTGGTCTTCTCATACTCAATGTAAGAAATCACATTCAGCAAGATAGTTCTTTCTTTATGATGATTCTTACAATTCTTCTTTTGTTGATCAGCCATAGCTTTCCTCTCGAGCCTCTTTCCAGTATCATATGTAGGATGTTCATAGCCATCGACTAACATATCCTAGAGATCAAAATCATGGCCAAGAAAGGGATATTTGAATTGGGTTGTGTGATACGGTGGGAGAACTGACTTGAGGGTTTTGAGTTTTATCGCAAATGTTGCGGTTAGCAAGAGTCGCCACCGACTTTTCTTTTATCCAAAAGGAAAGGTGAAAAAGCACAGGAAAGACCTTTGAGATTGTTTCTTGAGTTCGGGGGGTAGATTATGAAAAGGGAAGGTGTTAGCACCCTTTTCATCCATGGTTTTCCATGGGCTCTTAGTTACTTGCTAGATCACTTGCTTTTGTTTTGAAATTATGCTTTGTGTGGTTTTGAAAGTATTTTGTAAAAGAGGCCATTGTTTAGGCAATCTTTGTAATGATTCTCGTTCGTAAGAATGTATACAAAGATGTTTGTATTTTTGAAAAATGTTTTCAATGTTTGTAAGAATGTTTCAAAATGTGTGTGTTTGTTTTTGAAAGTAGGAAGGATAGTTGTTTTGAAATGGAGCAAGTAACTAGAAGTAATCTACCTACTCAAATGTCTTTCTTGTTCATTTTCTTTTCCTTTGATATTGTTGTCTTACCATTGATTTGGTAAGAAACCCTATTTTTGGATGTAAACAGGATGGGCGTGGGTCATTGTATAAACATGATTAGCAATGTTGCAAAGTATCTTAGCATTTTGAGGGACCAAGATCATTTTGTAAGGCAACTTTAGATAGCGTCATCGAGGGACTATGATCTTATACTTGTTTGTTTTGCTAAGATACTTCACATGCGTAATATGGCTATTTTTGTATAAGGCAACCAAGTGGAGTAACCTTAAGGGTGCTTGTGTGCAAGTGTGTTATTTTGATGCTTGATTTTGTCTTGGATTAGAGTTTTCTATTTGATCATTTTTATCTTGCCATTCAAACCCTAATTACTAGCATGTTATATAAAAGCGATAAATTGCGTAATTTAAAGATTACTACGCTATTACAACATTTTATGGGAGGGGGTATACAAATTATGAATGGGGATTTGCAATAATGTAAACCTAATTTAATCTATTACAACCAAATCGAATTTGTACGAATATTTGAATAAATAAAATACAATATAAATTAAATGTGCAATAGTATGTATATGCAAGAAAGGATTTTTCTTTTGTTTTTTTTTTTATGAAAAAAGAATTTTTGAACTAAACTTAATAATTTAAGAAAAGGAAATTATTTTTATACATTGATTAACCCAAATTCTAGTTTATTAAAAGAAAATAAGATTCTTTAAGTATTATTATTGTGTATTTTTGTCTTAAAATAATAAATAATATTTATGAAAATATTTGGTCTTTTTATATGTCAAAATAAATACTTATAAATAAGGAAAGGAAATAAAATTAATCTAAATCTATTTTATTTTACAAGTTTATTTAAGAAAAATTGTTAATATATAATTTAATAAAAATATTTTTTATGTGAAAATAAAATAAAATAAAATAAACAAAAATGAAATATTTAACATTTTTATATTTTTTATGATTTTTTATGTTAAAGGAAATATATTTAAGATATTAAAAATAAAAAAAAAATAAAAATAAAATGATTGGGCCAGGGGTGTCCTGAGCAAATCAGGAGGTAGTGTGTTTAGAAAAAAAAGGAGGCCCATACATGCTGAGCCCACGCTGCCAAAAATGTCAAAAATGAAGCTGAAAAATAAGAAAAGTACAAAAGGCAGCGCCAAGGTTCGAACCCATGACATATGCATTTTCAGCGTGCTGCCTTGCCACTGGGGTGGCTGTACATCCGTTAGTTGAAATGAAACAAGAAAAACATAACACATAATGTCTCCTTGCCCTGTACTTCATCTTCTTCCTCAAGCCAACCGGACCCCCTGTATCTTTCTCATTTCTTCATGAAAATGGAAACTTCAAACATGAAAATGATAGTACTCTTTCCCACGATTTCAACTATGTAACTCAAGTAAACTAACAATCAAAGATCAAAGCTAATTTCAATGGCCCTAATTTCAACCCTAATTTTTACAGAAATTTGAAATCTAAAATTCTCTATACACAATGAATATAAATGAAATCTATGAACATGGTTGGTTTTAGCACAAAGATATCTATATTCTATCTTTACAAATCGTGACCAATAGATGCATGTATGAAGAGATAGAAGTTAGAGTTCTTACCTCTTTCAGCTGAGATCGTGAATGGAGTTTGAGTGATTTTTATGAAGGCCTGAAGATCCCTTTAGCTTGCCTGGACCTCCCTGAGTATGTTCCAATCTTTACCTTGTCTTGAAAATGCCCGAATCTCCCTATCCAAGTCAACCAGCAAGCTTGAAAAACAAAAATGGCAGATGGAGAAGGAGGAGTTACAGTGAAGGGATGATGGTCTGGAACACTTAGATATAGGGTAGGTTAAGTGTTTAAGTGATTAGAACTTGAAACGCACGAGTAGATTTTTGGATTGCTATGCTTGGTATCAAACTGCAAATTATGGTAGGTTTTTCGTGATAGGGAGTTTTAGAGAGTTTCTGGCCTTGAGCAATCGTGTCTTAGGTTGTAATGTGTTTGTGTATAAGTATAGAGAAGGTTTCAAATCCATTCCACAACAGATTTCTCAGTTGTAGGCTTTTTGCACTCTTACTTGCTTTTTAAGAAAAGTGAGGAGACAACTCTCTACATGCTTGTATAGGCCTGCTTGGAGTTGGTACAAGTCCTAGACAATTTTCTTTTGGTTTATAGGACTTGTGTGTGCAGAGAGAACAGGTACAAGGCTCAAGAAGTTGACAAATGCAAAAGTTGTGCTTTTCTAAAATGGCAATGACAACTTTGTGCCATTTATGGAATTAAAGCTTGGACAAAGACTCTTATGCTTGGATTAAGGCTTTATCAACTGTGTAAGCATTAAATTATGAAGTGAGAAACAAGTTTTAGGCCTGTAGAGAAAGGATTATGCAGCCTTGGTTCAGATTCGAATTTTGTTCTTCATGAAATGGCTTGAAATTAAAGTGAGAAATTGCCAACTTCATCTCTTTGATTCTCCCTACTCAAGAATGATCTCAAGGAGTTCTCTGACATTTTGGAAAGCTTGCAATGTGCTCTATAATTCATCTTTGAAATGCTTTTCAAGATTCTTGTCGGAACTAGGTGAAAAGTTGCCATGAAGTTAGGTCAAAAACCTGCCTAAATTAGGGCAAAATTTCACTAAGTTATTTTAGTTCATGGGCATGTATTCACAAAATTATATCTTGAGATCCAAGCATCTTTAGAGGAAAATGTGTGAAGCAAAGTTGTAGATTTCATGGAGATCTACAACTTTTATTTTGGGAACTTTCTTTGAATCATCTTGTATCATGGTGAGAATTTGGCTTAAAGTTGAGAAAAAATAAGAAATTTTCTATACTTAGAAAAATTTCTAAGTTAAGAAATTTTCAAATTTTAAAACAAAATCTTCAATATTTGATTCCTTGATGAATAAGTTTTATATTTGGAAATGTTTTGATGAATTGTGATCTTTGGCACTTGATTTTGACCAAAAAGTTAAAGTTTGACTTTTGAGTATACAATTGACTTTTGATCAGTTGACTGCAAATTTCATCTGTCAATCTAATGGACTTGCAATATTTTGAACCATGTCATTAGGTCAAAATGATGCAATTGAACTCTTGAAATCATGCTTCAAACCAATTGGTCATTTGCTAGGTCAAAAATCAGAAATTTCCCTTTCTTAGTCAAAACCCTAATTTTGACCATTTTGCCCTTTTGATGATTTGATCAAATTTCTTGAGGAATTATGGTCCAAACTTGATAAAATGATACATATGAGTCTAAAATGTTGACGTGGATAAAAAATTATGAAGTTTGACTGTAAATTGGCCATGGTTGACTTTTTTTCCAATATAGTTGATTTTTAGGTCAACTGTCCAATTGACTGATAAAAAATGTGATTCAAGGCTTGAAACTTGATATGAGTAATCTTAGGGGTCCATGATGATACTTGAAAGTCATATGAAGCATTGATAGTCCAAAAATCCTTGTGCAATCCCAAACCCAAATTTTGGGTTATCAGTGCTTAATGAGATGTCTTGAGTTGGTCAAACCCTAATCCAATCTTGAGTCAAAGAGATCTTGTGAGAAAAATCTTGATAAATGAGAGGGAAAATTTTGGGGTACAACAGCTGCCCCTGTTCAATCTTCTTAAACCTGAAGAGTTAGATTGGCGAGTTTTGCCATTCGTGACTCGAAGGTGAAAGATGATTGGACACTTTAGTGCCCAGAAATTTGCACCCGACGACGTGTGGTTGAGGGAATGGGCTTAAAGATCCCATTTGGAGAGGTGATAAAATCTTGTTAGAGATGGGATTGTAGATGCCATCCAAGGATATTTGTTGAATTATAAGTTATAAGCTGAATGAGTATCAGAATGGCATCCGTGTTTGGAGCGTATCCGTACTGTATCTGAAAGTTGAATCTGAATGAGTATCAGAATGGTATCCGTGTCTGGAGCGTATCTGAATTGTATCAAGCAAGTTGTAACTGAATGCGTATTAGAATGGCACCCATGCCTGGAGCGTATCTGAACACTATCTGAAAGTTGAATTTGAATGAGTATTAGAAAGACATTTGTGTCTAGAGCGTATCTGAACTGTATCTGAAAGTTGAATCTGAATGAGTATCAGAATGGCATCCGTGTCTGGAGCGTATCTGAACTGTATCTGAAAGTTGAATCTTAATGAGTATCAGAATGGCACCCGTGCCTGGAGCGTATCTGAACTATATCTGAAAGTTGAATCTGAATGAGTATCAGAATGGCATCCTTGTCTGGAGCGTATCTGAACTGTATCTGAAAGTTGAATCTGAATGAGTATCAGAATGGCATCAGTATCTGGAGCGTATCTGAACTGTATCAAGATTAAAGATAGTTATTAATATTATCCTGAAAAGGGTAAAATGTTAGCTAAAATACAAAGTTCTGTTTGCATGAAATGTATGATGCAATGTATTTGCTTTATTTAATGTTTATTGATATATGGATGCAATGTATGCGCATGTGAGCTGATTTGCTGTACTGCTGTCTGTTTGAGGAAAATAAATCCCTGAATGTCGCTGAGGATATGTTGAATTTTTATGTCTTGAAGTTGAAGTACTGATGAACTCTTGTTGAGAGAAGTAAATTTTGACGACTTCTACTGGGGATTAATAATTTGAAACTTTGTTCCGCTGGGGATTTAAATGACATACTGTAGGGGATTTCTTATGGAATAGCCTAGAGACATTTTCCTATTCTTTCAACCCATTAGGAATTGTCTTCCTTATTTTGTTTATTTGTAAACAGTAATTATGTTCAAATGAATATGTTCAACAATGAATCATTGGACGTTTTTTGTAAACAAAACACAAGCGTAAAAAAGACAAATAGTTTTTGCACTTTCAAAGGGGTATCTTGGTATTGACTTTGGATAAATATTTTGTACAAAGGGGACAAACATTCTAGTAAGAGAATGTTGTCGTAAAACAAGAAAAAATTTGATACAAAGAAAAATAGCTATGTGTAATAATCCCATGGGGTTCCCATTCTGCTATAGCTTTCGTATCTCCGAGTATCTTGTCTATTTTCTTTGTCTGAAGATGATTAAATTGATCAGAAACTCTGAGTTTGTCAATGGAAGCCAAAGGTTGCCCGTCAAGTGATCCGACGGGACATAGTCGTACGCTTTAATTCTCCAACTTTTGCATGGACCGCCCTTTCGGGTTTTCAGTCCACCGGGAAACCCTTTTTTTCCCAAGTAACCCTTTCGGGTTTTCAACTTGCCGGGTGTACATATATTTTTTCATTTTATCCCTAATTTTTTCCCGAACCTTTTGGTTCACCGGGATGCCCTTGTTTTGCCTAGGTGTGTCAACCTAGCGGGTCTCTTATGCGTAGTATCTTTTGACTATGTCCGCGTTCGCAGGGTGTGGTAGGTCGTCGCCATCCATGGTGGTCAAGATCATTGCTCCACCGGAGAATATGTTTTTGATTACAAATGGTCCTTCATAGGTAGGAGTCCATTTTCCCCTGGGATCACTTTATGGCAAGATGATACGTTTGATCACTAAATCCCCAATTGATATACTCGGAGTCTGACTTTCTTATTGAAATACATCTGACCATGGAAGACAGCAGTAAGTCTCTTTTCATTAATTAAGTTCAGTTGATCAAGTCGGGTCTGGATCCAATCATCTTCGTTCAAAACTGCATCTTTCATAATCCTCAGAGATGGGATCTGAACCTCAATAGGCAAGACAACCTCCATTCTATAAACCAAAGAATAAGGTGTTGCCCCGGTTGATGTGCGAGCCGTGGTACGATAACCTTGGAGAGCGAATGGTAGCATCTCATGCCAGTCTTTATATGTGACTGTCATTTTCTGTATGATCTTCTTAATGTTTTTATTTGCAGCTTCGACAACACCATTCATCTTGGGCCGATAGGGAGAAGAATTGTGATGCTGGATTTTGAATTGCTCGCACAAGGCGGTGATCATAGTGTTATTTAGATTTGACCATTGTCAGTGATGATCCTTTCCGAGATACCGTACCGGCAAATAAGGTTTTGTTTGATGAAGAGGGCAACGACATTCTTTGTAACGGAGGCGAATGAAGCTGCTTCAACCCACTTGGTGAAATAGTCAATGGCCACTAGGATGAAGCGGTGTCCATTGGAGGCTGTAGGCTTGATTTCTCCAATCATATCAATCCCCCACATAGATAAGGGCCAAGGAGCCGTCAAGACATTCATAGGAACCAGAGGTACGTGCACCTTGTCAGCGTAAATTTGACACTTATGACAGGTCCGAGAGTGTTGATAGCAATCTGCTTCCATGGTAGACCAATAATAGCCTGCCCGTAGGATTTTTCTTCGCCATCGTATGCCCACTGGAGTGGGTGCCAAAAGTACCTTCATGTAATTCAGCCATGATCCTTTCAGCTTCAATATCATCCATACACCGAAGAAAAATGGAGTCATAATTGCGTTTATACAGGATGCCATTACTCAGGAAGAATTTAGCAGAGAATCTCCTTAAGAACTTCTTATCATTGATTGAAGCTCCTTCTGGATATTCTTGAGCCTCGAGATATCTTTTGATTTCATGAAACCAAGGCTGCTCCATTACCTCTTCAGTATTAATCTCGTGACAGTGTGCTGGTTCGTCCATTCGCTCAATGGTGATATGGGGAGCCTCGTTATCCCAATTAAGTTTAAACATAGATGACATTGTGGCTAGAGCGTCTGCTAGCTGATTTTCTTCTCGCGGGAAATGCTCGAAGGTAATCTTATCAAAATATGGTAGCAATGTCAAAACATGTTCTTTGTAAGGGATAAGGTTTGGGTGTTTGGCATCCCACTCCCCTTTGATCTGACTGATGACCAAAGCTGAATCTCCAAACACATCTAAGGATTTGATTCCCAAGTCTATGGTAGCTCTGAGACCGAAGATGCATGCTTCGTATTCCGCCATGTTGTTTGTACAGTTGAAGCAAAGTCTGGCAGTAAAGGGAGCATGACACCCTTTTGGAGATATGAGTACAACGCCAATACCATTACCGAGTGCATTGGAGGCTCCATCAAAGAACAGGGTCCATCAGGATCCTTGTTCAGGTCTGTCGTATGGTTTGATTTCTTCACCGTTGTCTAATGTCATGATGTCTTTGTTCGGGAATTCAAACTTCATGGAGTGATAATCTTCTATATCTTGGTGAGCAAGATGATCAGCCAATACACTGCCCTTTATAGATTTTTGGATAGTATACTGTATGTCGTACTCTGTTAGGATCATCTGCCATCTAGCTATTCTCCCAGAAAGAGCAGGCTTCTCGAAGATGTATTTTATCAGATCCATCTTAGATATCAATAAGGTAGTATGAGTTAGCATATACTGTCTTAGCCGGCGAGCAGCCCATGCCAGAGCGCAACAAGTTTTCTCGAGCAGTGAATATCTGGTTTTACAGTCAGTAAACTTTTTGTTCAGGTAATAAATAGCATGCTCTTTTCGGCCAAACTCGTCACGCTTCCCCAATACACACCCCATTGAGTTTTCTAAAACAGTCAGATACATGATCAACGGTCTCCCCTCGACTGGTGGCATCAACACAGGAGGCTCTTGTAAGTATTCTTTGATTTTGTCAAAAGCAACTTAGCATTCATCATTCCATCTGACTACTTGATCTTTCTTCAGTAGTTTGAATATTTGCTCACAAGTAGCTATTAGGTGAGAAATGAATCTGGAAATATAGTTCAAGCGTCCCAAGAATCCTCTGACTTCCTTCTCAGTACGAGGAGCAGGCATCTCTTGTATTGCTTTAACTTTGGCAGGATTGACCTCAATACCTTTGTTACCGATGACAAAGCCTAGGAGTTTATCGGACCGTACTCCAAATGTGCACTTGTTTGGATTCAACCTCAACTTGCAATTCTCCAGTCTCTCAAATAGCTTTTGTAAATGATCAAGGTGCTATTCTTCCGTTTGTGATATGGCTATCATATTGTCTATGTAGACCTCTATTTCATGATTTATCATGTTGTGAAATAAAGCTACCATGGCGCGTTGATAGGTTGCCCTAACATTCTTCAATTCGAATGGCATTACCTTGTAGAAGAATGTGCCCTACTGTGTGAAAAATGTTGTTTTCTCCATGTCTTCAGGTGCCATTTTGATTTGGTTATAACCCGAGAATCTGTCCATGAAGGAAAACACTTTGTGTTGTGCTGTATTGTCAACTAGGATATCAATGTGGGGGAGTGGAAAATCATCTTTAAGGCTCGCCCTATTTAAATCTCTGTAATCCACACACATTCGTACTTTTCCATCTTTTTAGGTACGGGAACAATGTTGGCAACCCATTGAGGGTAAGAAGTGACAACCAAGAATCCAGCATTGAATTGCTTCATGACCCCTGCTTTAATCTTTTCTGACATATCAGGTCTCATGTGGCGAACCTTTTGTTTTACTGGCGGACAATCTTCTCTTGTAGGCAGACGATGACCCACGATGTTTGTATCAAGTCCTGGCATGTCTTCATATGACCAGGCAATGATCTCAACATAGTTATGTAGCAACTGAATCAGGCGCTTTTTGACATTGGGTTCCAGATTGGCACCCACCTTGGTCTCTTTTTTATCCTTCTCGGTACCCAAGTTGATTGTATCCACAGGTTCCTCGTGAGGCTGAATGGTTCTTTCCTCTTGTTGTAGCAGTCTGGAGAGTTCCCCCGGTACTTCACAATCTTCCTCACCTTCGTCCTCGGCTTGGTAGATTAGATCCTCTGAGTCATAAAAGGCCATAACAGTATCGTTACCCATGGGATCCTGAATGGATGGATACCTGCATTTGTAAGTGTGGGTGTGTGTAAGGGTATAGCCATCTTTAAAAATAAAATGTAAAAAGAAAAAACAATGAGCACAAAAGGTTGTATGCGAAAAATGTCCATGATTCATTAAATGTCATATGAAGATGAAATAACAACCCTTACAAATGGACCATTGTGCCTCGGGTAAGACACAAGGTTTTAAGAGTGCGAATTGTTTGTGAATATTACAGACTCAACAACAAAAAAGTAAAGATAAATTACTGAGGGATAAAAGTTATTGGGACAAAGTCTCTGGCCTCCCAGTTATGGAGTTATCCATTGATAGTCGGAAAGATCCAATCCTCGAAGCTGCAATCCTATTCACCATCTTCTACCGCATTGACCTCTCGGTTGCTAATCTTCAAGGGTGGCCCTCTAGCACGGGAACGACGCACAACCTTTTGAGCACTTGAAGTGAAACCTAAGCCAAACTTGTCAGACTTATACGGGATATCCGGAAGTTTCCCCCAGATGGTGCATCCACCTTCCTCTACTACTGCTTTGGCGTCCTTCAGTGATGACATCCGAAGTGAAGGTCTTGTAATCTTGGGAATCTGGGACACATTCTTGGTCACTGCAACCTTTTGGGGGACCTCTTTGAAGTGTTGAAAAGGAGTTTCAATGAACTCGCCGTCCAATTCCACATACCTGAAGGAATTGAGATGGCTAATCATGTATTCTTCCTCTCCGTGGACAGTGATAATCTTTCCCTGAACTTGATACTTTAGCATCTGGTGCAATATAGAGGTGACAACGCCAACATTATGGATCCATGGCCGTCCTAGCAGACAAGAGTAATAGGGACAGATGTCCATTACATAAAAGGTTGAATTGAAAGTTTGAGTCCCAACCTTTATGGGGATATCTACCTCCCCATGTACCATCCTCTTCGAGCCATCAAATGCCCTTACCACAATGTTGCTTGGCTTTAACGTCAGTCCTTCACAGTCAAGTCTGTCAAGAGCTTTTTTTGGTAAAACATTCAAAGATGAGCCAGTGTCCACCAAGACATGGGCTAGAGTTGTGCCTCTATATTCCACAAATACATGCAATGCCTCATTGTTCTTTCTTCCCCTTGGTGTCAGATCAACATCCGAGAAGCCTAGACCATTATCCGCTGTCAAACTTGCCACGTAGTCTTGAAATTGATCAGCAAACGTCTCTTGAGGCACATGTGATGTTTTTAGGAACTTCACCAAGGCTTTCGCATGTGCCTCGGAACACAGTAGTAATGCTAGAATGGAGATTTTGGAGGGACTTTGCCCCAACCGTTCGACTACGTCGTATTCGCTTCTCTTTATAATTTTTAAGATCACCTCCATTTCTTTCTTGGAAGCCTCAGGAATAGTCAGTGACTGAGCCTTCGTTCGGACATGCTCTCCTTGAATACCTTTTCCTCGGGTTTCAGCAGTGGGAGTGTTGGTAGGAATGACAACATGGTATATAACGTCTTCATCAATAGGAGCACTTGCAGAGATGATTATGGGTACGGGAATAACCTTCGGAGCAGCCACGGGTCCAAAAACTGCCTTTAGGGGGGCAATTTCTGGAGAAAAGATCCTACCGCTTCGGGTAATTTTAGTAGTTCTGACAATATTGCTAATGTCGGAATCTTCTTCTTCAGAGTTTATCTCTTCGGTGGCCAGCCCATCTTGTTTGATGCCATGGTAGTAAATGTCCCCACCGTAATTCCACGGAACAATTTTGTCTGATTCATATGGGACTGGCCCATGCATTGTGATTATTAGAGGAGTTGCTTTCGGAACCGATGTAATTCTAACAGGTTTTTTGGAAACCCTGGAAGAATTGGCGGATATGGTAATGATCGAAACATCTTCAACAGGAATAGGTGAAACAGGAGTACTTTCAAATAGAATCTCCTTGTTGTCTATCAAGCGTTGAATGCCTATTTTCAACAAAGGGCAATCAGTTGGTGAGGATAAGTAGAGGTGGCAGTCTTCATTACAACCCGGGAACACACCGGCTTTCAACAAGTTTATCTTAATGGTTGGAAGTGGAGTCACGAGTTCATCAACTGTGGTTACAAACAAATCTTCTTCAATAGCATTGGTGTTGTGGCCATGTCTGAGCATGGGAGCAGAAATGACATTTGGCTTCTCGGGCGCGTCAAACTCAATTTCTTTTGCTTCAATGAGATCTTGTATTTTATTTTTCAAGGCCCAACAATTATTGGTATCGTGACCAGGACTTTCAGAGTGATATGTGCAACGGGCATTGGGGTGATAGTGAGGGGATGTTGTGTTGGGGTTTTTCGGAGCTTCTTTCAGGGTTACCAAATTGGATCTCAAAAGATGCGGTAATACTTGAGACGGAGTCATGTTGATTCTGGTGAATTGTCGGACTGACCTTTCCACCCTTGGTTGATTACTTCTTTGTTGATCAGACGTAGGCTTTGGAATCATAACAGCCCCCACCATTGGTTGGCGCTCGACTCTCTCTTGGTTTCTTTGTGGATAAACAACAGATACCTCTTTCTTACCAATAAAAGGCTTCCTCACAGCTGTAGAAGAAGATGAATCCTTCTGAATCTTTCCACTTCTTATGCCAGCTTCCACCCTCTCTCCAGTCAGTATTAGCTCAGTAAATCCTGCAGATGAGCTTCCAATCAAATGGTTGAAGAAAGGGCCAGATAAAGTTCCTAAGAACATGTCCACCAATTCCCTTTCAGACAGAGGGGGTTGAACTCTCTTAACAAGATCTCTCCACTTCTGTGCGTAATCCTTAAAACCTTCATTCGAAGCCATAGCCATACTCTGAAGTTGAGTACGGGTAAGCGCCAAATCGACATTGTACTGATATTGCTTATAGAAAGCTGCAACAAGATCTTCCTAATTGTGGATGTTAACTCTTTCTAGTTGGTAAAACCAGTCGAGTTGTGTTCCAGATAGACTATCCTGGAAAAAATGCACCCACAAGTCTTTATCAGCTGAGTGTGGTTGGATCTTTCTTACATATGATCGAAGATGCATCTTAGGACATGACACTCCATCGTATTTTGCAAACAAAGGTACTTTGAACTTCGGAGGAATCACAATCCCCGACACTAGTCCAAAATCTTCAAAATCTAAGCCTAGCACCTTTTGTATTTCCATCGCGCTCAAACGCTCTTTGAGATTTCTGTACTTGTCATCAACTGGAGGATACTGTTCCTAAGAGTAGTCTTCCTCTTCTTCCTCCTCTTCAGATTCTGACGGGACCGTTGTTTCCTTGCCTTTCCCCTCTCCTTCACCAAATGTTGTTGCAAAATTCAAAGTCCTTCTTGTCTGTTCATGAAATCTTCTCCCCATGTTCAAGACTCCATTTACCTTCTTTGTTTTCTTTTTCTTCTCTTCAGCTAGCAGAGTCTTCAATTCTTCTTGCCCCTTGGCCAGGGTCATGAGCAACTGTTGAAATTGCGTGTTCTGAGTTTGGAGGTCTTTGACTGTTTGTTTGAGATCCATCTTACTGAAATAAACAGCAGAGAGATGAGGAAACTTGTTGCAAAAGACATGTTTATGTTATGATGAATGATATGTGCACATACAATGTTTTCAAGGATTTCAAAGATTCAAGTTTGTTTTAGACAAAAAGAAATACACGTTATATTAATAAGATAAAGTTTGAGTACATCAATGCCCCTTGGGAAAAATAATACAAAACTCTAAGATAAAAAAGTAGTGTGCATCCTCTTTGGTGAAATGTAGGCATTCAGAGTCCGCTCCTCATGAAGTATCCTAGTGAGCTCCAAAACCTTCTTCTCGCTTGCGTAGAATTGGGCTTCGAAAGTATCTCACTCTCCTTTGAGCTGTATCCAATCCCTTTGTAGGTCTTTAAGAGATGTGGGCATGCCATGATATAGGATAGTGTATGGAACTTCTCCCTCCTTAACAGGCTCAATGGTCACCAGAAGGATGGAAGGATAAGGCATCATAAGACTTTGAGCACGGGTTTGTACCCATTTGAGGTAAGGCTCAAGAGGGATGGAATTCTTATGACCCAAAGTCTTGCTATCCACCTTTTTTAGCATCCTCCAAGCTCAGATAAATCTCTGGCAAAGACCTTGACCGTTGTTGTCATAGTTTAATACCAAACCTTGAATCAACATCTTGTGCGGGCCATCCCTTCGGGCATAACCAAACTGTCACAAAAGGTAAGCATGGGTTATAGGTGATTCCTCCCCTAGTGCCAAGTAGAGGGGCATTAGGAAATTCTCCATAACGGTCAACAATGATAATATTCTCTTTGGATCGGGAGCACCAATGAATGTCTGAATGTTTGAGCGTCATTAACCTTTGTGACCACCTTAAACCTTACTCATTCTTTAAGACTGATTAGGGAAGATGAGAAATAAACCATCTTTCCAGGAGAGGAGTGCAACACATAAGTGTTGGTGTAAGCCCCAGAAGCCAATACTTTTGGTACTTGTATCGAATTATTTATTAATAATAAAAGGCATTTCTTTATTATGTTTGCTTTCCAAAATAATAAAGTCCCTAGAATGGTTTATTTGTTTAATGAAATGTTAAGTGTGACTTAATCATGAGATCCCATTAAACATAAGACACTATTCTTAAAGTATCCGTAGTCAAGCTTTAATGTGAAGTTGGATAGCATTAAAGCATTAAGATTATTATGAAGATAGATTGATGATCGCATCTCATGGATCATAGATAAGGAGTTATCAAGTCTTGACATAGGTATGAATATTAGGAGTAATATTTATACTGGATTGACCCGCTATGAGAATACTACATAGAATGTTATGCAAAGTGTCATAAGTTATTCTCATGATGATAATGGTGTATACCACCCTTCGACTTAAAACCACTATGGACCCTAGATGTAGAGTCAAGTACTTTATTGCTGATCAAACGTCATCCGTAACTGGATGACTGTAAAGACGGTTGATGGGTACTTCACAAAGCTTGCTAAGGGACATGAGTGACCTAGATGGAATTTGCTCATCCTGCATAACAGGATAAATGTCTAAGGGCCCAATATTGACATGAGGGCAAAAGGGTAATTGTATAACACAAATATTATCACGGAAAAGGTTTGGTCAGATCACATGACATTTTTGTGACTTGGGTAACAGTGATGTGTTGCTAGATACCGCTCACTGTTTATTATATTAAATGTGTGATTTAATATAATTGCCAACGTCGCGAAAACCTACAGGGTCACACACATAAGGACAGGTTGATGAGAGATAGAATAAATAAGGAATACCGTAAGGTACGGTGCCCTTAAGTGTAATACGGAAAGTGGTAAGGTACCACGTGGATAAGTGATATATGGTACATCATAAGGTATGATGTCCATAAGCTTAATTGGGCTTTTAGCTTATAGCCTTAATTGGGCTTTTAGCTTGTAGCCCACACGAGTGATTCTATAAATAGATCCCTTGTGATGAAGCAATTTCACTTGATGCATTTTCATTTTTGACTCTCTCTCTCTCACTCAAGGTTTCTGTTCGTGATCAGCTAGCACTGTGACCGGAAGCAATCTGTTCGTGTGGGCTGAGTAGAGGCGTTGTTCTTCATCAACGCTCGTGATCACAACATCAAAGTTCTGAATCGCCACAAGAGGTAAATATTTCTATCACTGACCATGCTAATTCGTAAGGATCGCTAAAGGAAAATTTTTATATTCCGCTGCGTTTTGTTCGCAATTTTCCTTCAATAAGAACACCTCTTTTCCTCATTGTACGAGTGTGAAAAGAGTGTAGGATATCTCCAAGCAATCTAGGCACCGGGTTGCGTGACATGAAGATTTTGACGGTGCTCACATCTATGAGTTGGTCAGGATTGGGAAACAAGACCATCCCATAGATAAGAAGAGCCACAATTTCCTCAAAGGCTTGCAAGTCTAAGGAATTCCAACAACTTTGGGCTTTCTCAAACAGGAACTTTGCTAAGAAGCCTTTGACACCACTTCTAGTTTCCCAATGAGTTGTGACATCAGATGAGTGCAAGTGTAGAGCTTAAGTAATCTCTTATGACTTTGGGTCTCTTTCCGTACCGTTGAAAGGTAGTTGATTTAGAATAGGAATCCTCAAGAGTTGAGAGAATTCTTCCAAAGTAGGCACAAGCTGATAGTCGGGAAATGTGAAGCAATGGTGCAAAGGATCGAAGAACTGAAAGAGCACCTTTATCATATCCTCATTTGTGTTGGAGGTGACCAAGTTGAGTAGACGACCATGTCTCTCGGTGAACAGAGAGTTCTCAGGGATCCTTGAAGCTAGCTCCTTAAGTTGTGGAGGAATTCTTACAAGGTTGACTTGGATAGTTTTCCTGCGAAGTGAATCCAAATCCTACAAAACAAGAACAAAGATGAATCTCAAAAAATCATTGAAATGGTTAGTGGATGCATATGATGTTCATGATGTCCATGATGTAATGTACAAGTATGCATATACAAGCAAAGCAAACAAGTTCTTAGTTTAGGCTTGCATGGGGTTTTATAGGTAAGTACCCTCTTGAAGTTTAGTTGGCTTAAACTTGTCCTAGCAATGGTAACTGGGTTCTAAAGAGCTCAATATCACCGGATTTTGTTTCCTTGGTAATTGTTTAAGCTCAAGCCTCTTTAATGGCGACCGAAATGTCCCAAGAAACCAAATCTTAATGAGTGTAGCATCGAGTATCTACCAACTTCGGACTGCAGCAAAGCCGGTCATCTCCCTACATCCTAAAGGCCAAGTTGGTCAAATAAAGATTCTAAAAGTTCGTTAGTGCTTCATGACATCACTCAACGGCCCCGTATTCTCTTTGATTGACTCAAAGGCTACCGATACCCACAAATATGTCGCACTAACATAGCTATTGCTTAGACCATGTCGGTATACCCCGCACAGTTTCCACAGTATATTGCTATTTACCTATAATGTATCCCAAATCCGGGTAGAGGATTTCAAACCCAAACAAAGAACCATAATGTAAAGCATACAAGTTAAACAATGTATGCAAATAAATATGATCTAGCCCTAAGGTAACCCCATTTTTAAAATTGTCCCCAACAGAGTCGCCAGTTCTGTGATACGGTGGGAGAACTGACTTGAGGGTTTTGCATTTTATCGCAAATGTTGCGGTTAGCAAGAGTCGCCACCAACTTTTCTTTTATCCAAAAGGAAAGGTGAAAAAGCACAGGAAATACCTTTGAGATTGTTTCTTGAGTTCGGGGGGTAGATTATGAAAAGGGAAGGTGTTAGCACCCTTTTCATCTATGGTTTTCAATGGCTCTTAGTTACTTGCTAGATCACTTGCCTTTATTTTGAAATTGTGCTTTGTGTGGTTTTGAAAGTATTTTGTAAAAGAGGCCATTGTTTAGGCAATCTTTGTAATGATTCTCGTTTGTAAGAATGTATACAAAGATGTTTGTCTTTTTGTAAATGTTTTCAATGTTTGTAAGAATGTTTGAAAATATGTGTGTGTTTGTTTTTGAAAGTAGCAAGGATAGTTGTTTTGAAATGGAGCAAGTAACTAGAAGTAATCTACCTACTCAAATGTCTTTCTTGTTCATTTTCTTTTCCTTTGATATTGTTGTCTTACCATTGATTTGGTAAGCAACCCTATCTTTGGATGTAAATGGGACGGGCGTGGGTCATCGTATAACCATGATTAGCAATGTTGCAAAGTATCTTTGCATTTTGAGGGACCAAGATCATTTTGTAAGGCAACTTTAGATAGCGTCATCGAGGGACTATAATCTTATACTTGTTTGTTTTGCTAAGATACTTCACATTCGTAATATGACCATTTTTGTATAAGGCAACCAAGTGGAGTAACCCTAAGGGTGCTTGTGTGCAAGTGTGTTATTTTCATGCTTGATTTTGTCTTGGATTAGGGTTTTCTATTTGATCGTTTTTATCTTGCCATTCAAATCCTAATTACTAGCATGTTATATAAAAGCGATAAATTGTGTAATTTAAAGATTACTACGCTATTACAACATTTTATGGGAGGGGGGGTATACAAATTATGAATGGAGATTTGCAATAATGTAAACCTAATTTAATCTATTACAACCAAATCGAATTTGTACGAATATTTGAATAAATAAAATACAATATAAATTAAATGTGCAATAGTATGTATATGCAAGAAAGGATTTTTGTTTTGTTGTTTTTTATATGAAAAAAGAATTTTTGAACTAAACTTAATAATTTAAGAAAAGAAATTATTTTTATACATTGATTAACCCTAATTCTAGTTTATTAAAAGAAAATAAGATTCTTTAAGTATTATTATTGTGTATTTTTGTCTTAAAATAATAAATAATATTTATGAGAATATTTGGTCTTTTTATATCTCAAAATAAATACTTATAAATATGAAGGAAAGGAAATAAAATTAATCTAAATCTATTTTATTTTACAAGTTTATTTAAGAAAAATGGTTAATATATAATTTAATAAAAATATTTTTTATGTGAAAATAAAATAAAATAAATAAAAATGAAATATTTAACATTTTTATATTTTTTATGATTTTTTATGTAAAAGAAAATATATTTAAGATATTAAAAATGAAAATAAAAAATAAAAAATAATAAAATGATTGGGCCAGGGGTGTCCTGAGCAAATCAGGAGGTAGTGTGTTTAGAAAAAAAAAGGAGGCTCATACATGCTGAGCCCACACTGCCAAAAATGTCAAAAATGAAGCTGAAAAATAAGAAAAGTGCAAATGGCAGCGCCAAGGTTCGAACCCATGACCTATGCATTTTCAGCGTGCTCCCTTGCCACTGGGGTGACTTTACATCCGTTAGTTTAAATGAAACAAGAAAAACATAACAAATAACACCTCCTTGCCCTGTAATTCATCTTCTTCCTCAAGCCAGCCGGACCCCTTGTATCTTTCTCATTTCTCCATGAAAATGGAAACTTCCAACATGAAAATGATAGTACTCTTTCCCACGATTTCAACTATGTAACTCATATAAACTAACAATCAAAGATCAAAGCTAATTTCAATGGCCCTAATTTCAACCCTAATTTTTACAGAAATTTGAAATCTAAAATTCTCTATACACAATGAATATAAATGAAATCTATGAACATGTTTGGTTTTAGCACAAAGATATCTATATTCTATCTTCACAAATCGTGACCAATAGATGCCTGTATGAAGAGATAGAAGTTGGATTTCTTACCTCTTTCAACTGAGATCGTGAATAGAGTTTGAGTGAGTTTTATGAAGGCCTGAAGATCCCTTTAGCTTGCCTGGACCTCCCTGAGTATGTTCCAATCTTTACCTTGTCTTGAAAGTGCCTGAATTTCCTTATCCAAGTCAACCTGCAAGCTTGAAAAAAAAATGGCAGATGGAGAAGGAGGAGTTACAGTAAAGTGATGATGGTCTGGAACACTTAGATATGGGGTAGGTTAAGTGTTTAAGTGATTAGAACTTGAAACGCACGAGTAGATTTTTGGATTGCTATGCTTCGTATCAAACTGCAAGTTATGGAAGGTTTTTGGTGATAGGGATTTTTAGAGAGTTTCTGGCCTTGAGCAATCGTGTATTAGGTTGTAATGTGTTTGTGTATAAGTATAGAGAAGGTTACAAATCCATTCCACAACAGATTTCTCAGTTGTAGGCTTTTTGCACTCTTACTTGCTTTTTAAGAAAAGTGAGGAGACAACTATGTACATGCTTGTACATGCCTGCTTGGAGTTGGTACAAGTCCTAGACAATTTGATTTTTGTTTATAGGACTTGTGTGTGCAGAGAGAACATGTACAAGGCTCAAGAAGTTGACAAATGCAAAAGTTGTGCTTTTCTAAAATGGCAATGGCAACTTTGTGCCATTTATGGAATTAAAGCTTGGACAAAGACTCTTATGCTTGGATTAAGGCTTTATAAACCGTGTAAGCATTAAATTATGAAGTGAGAAACAAGTTTTAGGCCTGTAGAGCAAGGATTATGCAGCCTAGGTTCAGATTTTAATTTTGTTCTTCATGAAAAGGCTTGAAATCAAAGTGAGAAATTGCCAACTTCATCTCTTTGATTCTACCTACTCAAGAATGATCTCAAGGAGTTCTTGGATATTTTGGAAAGCTTTCATTGTTCTCTATAACTCATATTTGAAATTCTTTTCAATATTCCTCTTGGAACTAGGTGAAAAGTTGCCATGAATTAGGTCAAAAACCTGCCTAAATTAGGGCAAAAATTTCACTAAGTTATTTTAGTTCATGGGCATGTATTCACAAAATTATATCTTGAGATCCAAGAATATTTACGGAGAAATGTGTGAAGAAAAGTTATATATTTCATGGAGATCTACAACTTTTATGTTGGGAACTTTCTTTGAATCATCTTGTATCATGGTGAGAATTTGGCTTAAAGTTGAGAAAAAATAAGAAATTTTCTATACTTAGAAAAATTTCTAAGTTAAGAAATTTTCAAATTTTAAAACAAAATCTTCAATCTTTGATTACTTGATGAACAAGTTTCATATTTGGACATGTTTTGATGAATTGTGATCTTTGGCACTTGATTTTGACCAAAAAGTCAAAGTTTGACTTTTCAGTATACAATTGACTTTTGATCAGTTGACTGCAAATTTCATCTGTCAATCTAATGGACTTGCAATGTTTTGAACCATGTCATTAGGTCAAAATGATGCAATTGAACTCTTGAAATCATGCTTTAAAAAATTGGTTATTTTCTAGGTCAAAAATCAGAAATTGCCCTTTCTCAGTCAAAACCCTAATTTTGACCATTTTGCCCTTTTGATGATTTGATCAAATTTCTTGAGGAATTATGGTCCAAACTTGATCAAATGATACATATGAGTCTAAAATGTTGACTTGGATAAAAAATTATGAATTTTGACTGTAAATTGGCCATGGTTGACTTTTTTTCCAATACAACTGATTTTTAGGTCAACTGTCCAATTGACTGATAAAAAATGTGATTCAAGGCTTGAAACTTGACATGAGTAATCTTAGAGGTCCATGATGATACTTGAAAGTCATATGAAGCATTGATAATCCAAAAATCCTTGTGCAATCCCAAACCCTAATTTTGGGTTATTAGTGCTTGATGAGATGTCTTGAGTTGGTCAAACCTTAATCCAGTCTTGAGTCAAAGAGATCTTGTGAGAAAAATCTTGATATATGAGAGGGAAAATTTTGGGGTACAACAGGTTGCACCAAACATAATATTTTTGAAACTCAAAAACACAAAGATAACAACTGAATAAAAATAGATGAACACAACTATTTTTATCCTTGTTCACTATTAATTAAGTTACTCCAGTCCACACCTGTTCACGTCTAGTTTTGGTAAACAACGTTGGTCTCTTAACGAAAAGTTTACTAGCAAGTTTGACTAGGGAATCTCAGTACCGTGCTTCAGTTTTCAAGTGTTTTCACAAAGTATGTTCAAAAAGATTCGTTCGACTAGTGCCAAAAGAGTTTATAAGCAATAAATCAAGACTTGTAAAATAAAACAAAAGACATTTTAAATTGTAAATATAAATGACATAACATTAAAACAGTTGAAAATAGGTTGATTCAAATGTACATTTCCGTAGCTTGACTCATTTCGCTCGGGTACTCTAAGTGACTAGCGTATAGGAATGTGAAAGTTTGAACCTTTTACACTATTCACTAAGTTCTTTATTTATTATACATGAAAACTAACTACTTTCTGGCGAACTTCACTTCCTTGTACACCACGTGTCTCTGATAACTTCTCTCTGTGATCTCACGTTCTTCATTCCTGCTATCGAACCCATGTTCTCCATTCATAACACTTTGCTTTGCTAGTTATGCACTCTTTAGGCTTTTTAATGTTCCTGGGCCTAATCCATTCCTCATGAGGCCTCTTTCTGGTCCACTGTGTCCATAAGCCCAATTGACTACTTAGGAAATCTCTCTTGGTCGATTGCTTCTATGGTCGAGTTCTCATAATTCAAAGTTCTCAAAGCACCTTTTTGGCTTTTGGTTGGATTTTAATCCGTGTGAAAAATCCTAGCTAACAAATTTCCCCCCAAAATGTCATTTTCTACTAAAAGAACAGAAACACACATTTTAATCCTATTCTCTTAGTGTGAAGTGACATAATCATAATCATGACCTTTTCCCTCAAATGTTACGTCTGCAATCACACAACCACTTCCCTACTTTTTAGCTTCAACTTCCTAGGATAAACGTGGCCCCTAACTCACCAACTTCTCCAATCAATTTCCACCTTCCTAACACGTGCTTGTTCATGTAGCCACATTTTCCCACTTTTTTCCCAAATGTTTGGTTTTCTTGATGGTATAAATACCCCTTTCATCTCTTCAATTTCCGTTTTATGTTTTTTTTTTCATATTCAGGCTCTCCGTTAAGAAGTTCTTACTTTCATTTTTACGTAGAAAAACTTTCAACCATCTCCATGGCCACTTCAAGCCAACTCTCTGAATACATTCCAACTCCCTAGGAAATTGAACTGGTTTCTAGTATGAGTGAGTTCTTCGTCCATGATCAAAATACCGTCACGAAATCTTCGAACCTTTCGTTCCCAGCTGTTGCTCCCATTCATCTGCAACAAAATTGCTTACGCTCTATTGGGACCTATTCCTGATGAGATCAGAGCACCCAAACAATTGGAAAGCTGCTTCCCCACTCACTAAACTACGAAACCTCCTATCAACAAAAATTACATTGTGGACATCTAAAGTCTTTCATTATGCTCCTGCTGTCAACCAAGATTACATTGCATGGTTTAATAATGTAGAGAAACTTAAAGGTCACATTTGGAAGGCCCAAAGCATCTTTGACTTAATTCAGTTCTCTAGGGTTAGCCCCAACTATTTCCATTACATGCTCATTTATGAACTTTACTTCTGGGAAGGCTCCATAAACACCTTCATTTTGCAACTGGTATGTTTACTCCTGCCTTGTTCAATATTGCGGACATCACTAGTCTCTTCCCCATAGGTGAAGTTTTCCTTCCTATTGAATCCAATGAAAATGTCATCCCTTTTGAGAATGACATTATTGGCTTCACCAAATATATGGAGCATTTTCACACTAAAGATGTTGACATTGTGTCTGACGAAGAACACATTGCCTTCTTGGCCTTGTGGCTTTCCAAGTATGTCTCCCGCAGTCGATCTTTGAATGTAGCTAAACGATTTACTACATTAGCTCACCACCTTCATCTGGGTCGAGACATATGCTTGAGTGAACTTATTTTGGAGTCTCTTTATGAATCACTTAGCGTGAGGGCCAACCATATGACCTCACTCTCTCTTACTGCTAGCTATCTGCTTGCTGGGCCTTTTTGGCTGCTTCAATTATGGTTAAATGCCACTTTTACGAGCCATCTCAATCTACGACTTTCTAAAGCACAAGAGAATGCATTTGCCCTGCGTGCCAATGAAAGCCTCCATCTTGCTGCAATGACACCTTCCAAAAATGACATGACTCAAGAGGATTCACTCAAAAAATACCTGAGATTTTTCTTTAGGTGCACTTCTTTTCAGCCAAACATAGCTCTCTTTACTTCTAGATAACATGGTCCTGAGTGGTTTACTTGACCATTTCCTCTGGAAAGCCTTTTTAACCCTTAGGCTAATAGCATCTAGGGTATGAGCAAACGATGGCGTAACACTCATGTGTTATCAACTTAATCTGGTGGCTAGACAGTTCGACTTATGCCAACCTTTGCCTCGTAACTTTTATAATCCATCAGATGAATTGTGTCCCTGGTCGACTAGCTATAGTGTGGACGAATATGCTCAACATCTTCAATATTTTGTTACTGATATCCCTAATGTGACTCATGTCTCCTTCAAACCCCACTTCTATACCACCAAGGAGTTCTATGATTGGTGGATTGTGCAATTCTTGCAAAGTAATGAGATTCTAAAATATTTCAAGGCTCGACTGACCTATGCCTTTAATGATATGTAACAAAAGTTCAAAAAAGGTACATCTAAACTGTCGATCGACCTCTTGCTCGTTTTATGCTTTTGGATTTTACTGCTTTGTCTTACTATTACCACCTTATCTAACTGTTGAAAACAAGAAGAGGACTAGGGGAGCCACCAGTGGTGCGACTATATCTCTCTTCTAATGAAACCCTTGGAACTTCTTCTCAGGTAATATACTAACATGATGATTTACTAATAGATTGCATTCCTTTTCTAATACATTCATTGTGCTGACCCATTCTTAGGCCCCTAAGGCCAACATTGTCGTCCTTTCTGAACCATCCCCAAAGAGATATAAACACTCTTCTAGTAAAGATAAACGAGCTAACGACGTGTCTTCGCCTGCCATTCCCAAAAAATCTCAGTCGACTTGCTTTGAGAATGCCTAAAAAAACAACTTCTGCCACCGCGCCTACTCCGCTGTTGGCAAAAGAACGAGTTTTGCAGCCTGCACCAACTCGACCAGAGAGCACTAACTTTAGTCTTGAAGGAGACCATCAGGTACCTTCTTCTTCCAAAGGCTCTTTATCTTAGGGATTTTTTCTCCCTTTCATGATTCTGTTCTTACTTGCTGTTATTATTTCACTGACTGGCAGTTAAACCTAAAAAATGCCCCCCAAAATTGTCATGAAATCTTCAAAGACAAAAAAAACCAATTGTGGTCTTGACTGATAGTGAGCCTTCTGGGAGAGACCTCGACTCTCTTGTCACTCAGGATACTTCTGAATATTCTCCCAGCAGTGAAGGATTGGAGGATGACGACAATAATGAAAGTCTAGAGGAGGATACAGGAGATGATGGCCTAAAGAGTCCTGAACATGCTGCTACTGTTGATGTCACCACAACTACCAACCAAAATCCTTCCCAAACAAAATAAGTGACTCATCAGGCAACTACCTCTATTGGAACCATTTTGACCTCTCCCAACGTGATTCCTGCAATCACCACTATATCGCCCTGACAAGTTGTTGCTCTAAGGAAAAATAACCCCTTTGAGTACTTGAAATTTTTTGTGAATGCTAGGAATCGTTCGACTGATGGAGGCTCCAACACTTTTATTGCATCTAGAGGCGTCTCTTCTCTTGGGACTCAAGAAGAATTTCTTAATCATCTCAAAACCATGCTCTTTCATGTTGATTTGATCATATATTTGGAGGCGTACCCTTCCGATGGTGCCAAGATTAAAGAGATGTTGAAGAAAGTTTACATTCAGACTGCTTCTCCTTTGGTCCTCAAATTTGTGGCTAAGGCCTCTACCTTCCTTGACCAGCTTTTAGTCGACTTGGCCAAAAAGAAAGAGATCCAGGAAAAGCGTCTTCCTAAGGAGAAAGAAAGCACTATTGAATTAGCTTTCATGAACTCTTCTATGGTTTCTAGTTAAGAATTTAAGAAAACTCTTGACAAAGAAAAATAATACTTCAACACTAGGGCCAACAATGTCTCCCAATGGTAACATCAGATCGTGGTGTTGAAGCAACAAATTTAAGAGCTAGAGAAGCAAATTAATGAGGCGGAGACTTTGCAAGCTGTTGGGTTTCACACAGTTGAACAAGCATTGAATAATGAAGCTCTTGTTAGGGTCGCTTATCTGGAGCGTGTTGGCACATTGGATATTGAACTCGCCGACCTTTGTAACGCCCGTTAATTTAATTAATTATTTAATTAAATTAATTACGGATTAATGGTTGAAAATGTTGTTGAAATTTTTGAAGTTGCAAAATGTCGAGAAATGTTGATTTAGTTGCTAAGTTGTTATTTGGTTGATTAATAATAGTAATAGTATTAATATAGATATTAGAATAATATAAGGTTTATTAGTTGTGCTCATTATTTGGTTGTATGGAGTAACAGGTGAGGGTGTGAAAGTGAGGCCTAATAAGAATATTAATAATTATAAGGTTAAGCTAATTATAAGGAATTAGGTTAATTTAACAAGTCTTGAGTATTTTGTGGGAACGTGGAAGTTGCAAAGTTTCAGAGAAGAGAAAAAGAGGAAAATGGCAAAGGTTGAAAATTTTGGCAAGGCTTGGCTCGATCGAAGAATTATAGAGCAATCTCCAATCAAAGGTAAGGGCGGAATTCTGACTCTATAATGGGAATTATGATGGATATTATGTAGCGATTGGGTTGTGTAAAATTTGTTGTTTTATGCGTATAATTTTGCATTTGTTTCTGAATTTGTCTGTTACTATGTTGTGGTTGCTTTTGAAAGTGTCTGTTATCATGTTCTGGGTGTTCCTAAATTGTCTTCCGAATTAACCTATACTACCAATGAATCTATCATCGAAATTATCTCGTGTTAATATAGTTGTTATGTTACGGTGTTATTCCATGTCGTTTGGTCTGAAATTAGTAATCGAGGAGAATTACTGCAAATTCTTGGTTAGCGTTGGTGATAGACTGAAGTCTGTGTGGAAATTGTGAGAACACGCTGTGCCGAGGGGCACATATGCTGGTGTTAAGCGGAACACATGGAGATGGTGTGTGCTGATGCTGAGCGGCACGCATGGAGATGGTGTGTGCTGAGTGGCACAATAGTTGTTTGTTGATGAGCACTGTTAATGTGTGCAAAGGGGCAACTCTAAGAAGAGTTGCCTTATTATATATTTTGGTAATGGAATTAGTATACTAGTATAGAACTTTCTTAGTATATTAGTGAAATATTGACAAATCATATTAGTAGAACATGCTAGTAGGCAATATTATTCATTAGGAGAAGCAAGGAAACATAAGAATATTAGAAACTAGTAGCAGTAGGATATAATTGTTGAAAACAATAACAGAAGGCTATTAACAGTAAAACGATAGCAGGGATAATTCATACTAGTAGGATGTAAATGCAGGAACCTTATCGGAAAATTATTAACAGTAATAAATTAGAAGGAGAATAATCTAGAAGTATAGTAATTACAAGTAGGAGAGCTTGTGAAATAACAGTACCATGATGGTCTTAATAATATTAATACAGAGTAGAAATATTAGTAATTCTGGAAGAGGAATAGCCGATTATAGTAGAATTGTTTGATTAATTACACGGGACGTCGTAGCATATAAAAGTAGTAATTTTAGCAGATAATTATTAAGTCGGTATAGTCGATTTGTCCGAATAATTATACGGAACAATTGTTGTATATTTTAGTCAACACAGTGTGTTGAATACTTTGCTGAAAAATATGAATTTCAGGTGGTATCGAATTGTTAGGCTTATGGTCAATGTTGTCTTCTGGTTGATGTTGTTATCGAATTACTACTGTTGATATGTTATTGTTATTATGATGTACTAAGTTGTAGGCTTATGCCAATGTTGTGCTAATTGTTTTTGTTGAAATATCAAGTTGTAGGCCTATGGCCAGTGTTGAAATATCGTTAAGTTGTAGGCGTATGGCTAGTGTTAAATTATGGTTAAGTTGCTGTGAATTCTTGTTGGTAATGCGAAGTTGTAGGGAATTTTAGATGATGATGAATTACCTCTATTTACTGGTAATAATGGTGATGTGGGTTTATGCCTAGCGATGAATAAGGTTTGTTGTGAGTATGTGATAGTGCATTCATTGAGTCACATGCATTTGCATACTCTGTGATGGCCTGGATTGCAAAACTGCAAAGAAGGCTTATGCCTTGTTGATGCCTCTATTAATTGGAAGATTTTTAAAATGGGAGTTCTGCTCCAATGGTACCACATGCATGTGCACTGTAATTGAGTCGCAGTTGATGTTGCATATTGAGTTGTGGTGATGATATATTTGTTGTTGCTTTATGTTGTTGACTTGTTGTGACAAGTATTATCTAAAAGATGTGAATTAGTAGTTATGTCGTGTTGATGTTTTTTTGTGATTAAAGTTGTTTGCAAGTTGTGAAGTGGTGATTTTATATGACTTGATCTAGTATATTATTTATCATATGATTTATTATATTGTCTGATGTCTCACCCCTTATGTTTGAATGTTGCCCTTCGTTGGTAACGTGCAAGTAATCAAGAAGGATAGTTGTTACTCCGTTAGTTCGAGTCGGTGTCGTCGCTATGATACGTAGCACTCGGGGGGATGAACGTTTGATGTTTAGTCGTTGATACTTATTTCAGTTGCTGGATTTTAAAGTTGATTACGTGAAATAATTATTGTCTTGAGGTTTTTTTAGTTGAATAAAAAATGTTAAGTGAATTGAAGTTGAGTATGTAGATTTCACTCCTTATCAATAATTTTTTTTTTGATTTTAAAGAATAAATCAGGTTGTTATTGGTTCATCCAAATTAAGTGTTATGTATCTGTTTTATACGCGATTAAGTGAAGTTTCATTTTATGTTGAAAATGTAGCATCCTATTTATGTTAAAATCTGATTTTATTATTATCCGCTGGGTAGAAATAGGGTGTTAAATTAGTGGTATCAGAGCAGGTCGGTCCGTCTGACCAAGTTGTCTAATGTTGTTTGTTCCTTAGTACGCAACGAGTGTGTGAAACACAGCCCGTGCTCTCTTGCTTTTCTAATCGATTATATGCAGAAATTGGTTTGAAGATAAGTGAGGGAGAAGCTTTTCTTCTCGGATATGTTTCAGTTGTAAGATGTTAGTTCAGTATGCTGTTGATGGCGACGGTGCAAGTATTGTTGATGTTTTGTTGTTTCCCGAATCCGAATGTGACATGAATCCAAGATTCTGTTGTTAATCAAGTTGGAGTGCCTTGAGGGAGGACGATCAGACAATGTTGATGGCTATTTCTCAAAGGATGAGGAGCTATGTAACGGTTGTTGACGTATGAGTAGAGTGTAAATCCCTGATGTTTCTGAAGGTGATTGTTAAGTAACAATAAATTTTTTTAGAATATGGAATTTAGAAAGTTGCGATGTTTCAGCGCTACTGGTGAACTGTGAAGTTGTCAGTTTGAGTATCCCTTGTGCAAGATGTCGATGTTTGAACAGTGATAGAGTGATAAATTGCTGTAGAACATGTTGTGGAATCCTTGTGAGTGATTGTAAAAGTTGTTGAAGTTGTTGGAATGTTTTGAATCGTGAGTCAAAGTCAGAAATACAAGGAGATGAGTATGATTTCAAGAAATAAGAATGGTAAGTGCTGGTACTGGTACAAAGAAATTATGTTATGATGTTATCAAAAGGTGTGTATTAGTATGTCATTGCATGACGTCGGTGTTCCCATTTTCGGATAACTTTGGAAATTCATGTCTTGTGTTCCGAGTATCGGATTGGTGTTCCGTTTGATCCTATGAGGAGATAGAAATATATTCTATCATATGAAAGTGTTTTCAAATACGGTAACTTCATTCTTATGTGGAAGAAATCATAAGTCGGGTACGGAACTAGAGGCTTTTTGGGCATAAATGATTATTATCTCACTTGTTTGAGACATAGTCAAGCATAATGTGTTATTGGCGATTATGTTGAGAAATGAGATGTTCAGCATTAAAAAGGATAGTCGTTCATCATTTCAATTATGGGATGTTGCATGTGAAGAAAGTTTGGTAGAATTAAAGAAAAGATTGACGACTGCCCCGGTATTGGTTTTGCCTAATCTGAGTGAGTCATTTGTAGTGTATTATGAATGCGTCTAAGATGGGACGTAGTGGTGTGCTAATGCTGAATGGACAAGTTGTTGCATGTGCCTCTAGATGATTCATATTTCATAAGAGGAATCATCATACACGTAACTTAGAGTTAGAAACAATGGTGTTTATGTTGAAAGATTATGATTTCCATTTGAATTATCATCCAGGTAAAGCTAATTTTGTGGCTGATGCTTTAAGTCGAAAGACTTTACATATGTCGGCAATGATGGTTAAAGAATTAGAGTTAATTGAATAGTTTAGAGATATGAGCTTAGTTTGCGAAGTGACACTGAAGAGTGTTATGTTGGGGATGTTGAAGATTAACAATAATTTTCTAGACAATATCAAAGAAGCTCAGAAGTTAGATGTGAAATTAGTAGATTCGATGGTTGGACTCGATCAGTCTGAGAATGATGATTTCAACTTAGATGTGCAGGGTGTGTTGAGATTCTATAATCGAATTTGTATTCCTGATGATGCAAAGATGAAGAAAGTAATTCTTGTGTTGGAGGATACTTAACCTTTGTGTGAGGCTAAGTGAGTGTAATATGGACCGTGTAATATGTTGAGCGTTGGTGTCTCATCGACAAAATCGAATGATATGGAAATTAGATCGAAACTAGATTTTAAAGAGAGTCTGAAACTAGATCGAAACTTGTAAACCATATTTTTGACAGAAATTTTAATGAGGACGTTAACTTAAGATGAATGATCAGAGTTACGCAGCTAAAGCGTGATATGGCTCAGTTGCATGTTGTACGACTCATTAGAAGTGAAGGACTAAATATCAGAAGCCTATGGGATTGATATATCTTGATCTACATGCTTGATTTTTTGGATTGTTTATATAGAGATATTGTGCCAAGGCACTATGTTTGCTAGTAAATATTTGCGGATTTTATAAGAAGATTGTTGTGGATTGTTGGTTGATGGTGAGCTATAGGTATGCTTGATAAGTTATACAATTAAGTTGATGTTGTAATGATTTTATTATCGTTATTGAGATGTTATTGTTGATTTCTATAAGTAAGGAATGATACTCCATAATGTGACGAAGTTGATTATGTTGGTTGTGTTGATGTCATTATAAGAGTGATACGACAATACGAGTAGAGTTGTTGATATTTTGTTGATAATTGACATACATGAATGAAATTGTGCATGTGTTTTGGTGTTTAAGAGGGTGTTAAGATGATATTGCAATGATGTACATCCAAGTATAAGTGTTTTATAGTTGTTGCTAATTTAAATGTTGATATGTCAGATTATAGGTTGTGTCGCGAAGTGTTGAATGATTGACATGTGTGTAATAAATTTAAACCGTGTTGAGTTATTGAGTTATCAGGAAAGTAGTGGTCGAAGTGTTGCCAACCGCGACTTGGAAATCAACGATTTGGATGCGAAAAACGTACTAAGAGTGGTAGTATCGAATAGATTTTAGAGGACGAAAATATTCTAAGTGGGGGAGAATTGTAACGCCCGTTAATTTAATTAATTATTTAATTAAACTTATTATGAATTAATGGTTAAAAATTTTGTTGAAATTATTGAAGTTGCAAAATGTTGAGAAATGTTGATTTAGTTGCTAAGTTGTTATTTGGTTGATTAATATTAGTAATAATGTTAATATAGATATTAGAATAATATAATGTTTATTAGTTGGGCTCATTATTTGGTTGTATGGAGTAATAGGTGGGGGTGTGAAAGTGAGGCCCAATAAGAATATTTATAATTATAAGGTTAATCTAATTATAAGGAATTAGGTTAATTGAATAAGTCTTGAGTATTTCGTGGGAACGTGGAAGTTGCAAAGTTGCAGAGAAGAGGAAAAGAGGAAAAGAGGCAAAGGTTGGAAATTTTGGCAAGGTTTGGCTTGATCAAAGAATTATAGAGCAGTCTCTAATCCAAGGTAAGGGTGGGGTTCTGACTCTATAATGGGAATTATGATGGATATTATGTAAGGATTGGGTTGGGTAAAATTTGTTGTTTTGTGCGTATAATTATTGCGGTTGTTTCTGAATTTGTCTGTTACTATGTTGTGGTTGCTTCTAAAAGTGTCTATTATCATATTGTGGGTGTTCTTGAACTGTCTTCAGAATTAACCTATACTACCAATGAATTTGTCGTCAAAATTATCTCATGTTGATATAGTTATTATGTTGCAGTGTTATTCCATGTCGTTTGGTCTGAAATTAGTAATCGAGGAGAATTACTGAAAATTCTTGGTTAGCATTGGTGACAGACTGAAGTCTATGTGGAAACTGTGAGAACACATTGTACCGAGGGGCACAGGTGCTGGTGTCGAGAGGCATGCATGGAGATGGTGTGTGCTGGTGCCGAGCGGCACACATGGAGATGGTGTATGCTGAGTGGCACAATAGTTGTGTGCAGATGGGTACTGTTAATGTGTGCCGAGGGGCACTCAGAGAAGAGTTGTGTTATTATATATTTTGGTAATGGAATTAGTATACTAGTATAGAATTTTCTTAGTATATTAATGGAATATTGACAAATCATATTAGTAGAACATGCTAGTAGGCAATATTATTAAATAGGACCAGTAAGGAAATATAAGGGTATTAGAAACTAGTAGCAGTAGGATATAATTGTTGAAAACAATAACAGAAGGCTATTAACAGTAAAATGATAGCAGGGATAATTCATACTAGTAGGATGTAATTGCACGAACCTTATCGGAAACTTATTAACAATAATACATTAGTAAGGGAATAATCTAGCAGTATAGTAACTACAAGCAGCAAAGCTTGTGAAATAATAGTACCAGGATGGTCTTAATAATATTAATACAGAGTAGAAATATTAGTAATTCGGGCAGAGGAATAATTAGCCAGTTATAGTAGAATTTTTTTATTAATTACACGGGACGTCGTAGCATATAAAAGTAGTAATTTTAGCAGATAATTATTAAGCCGGTATAGTCGATTTGTTTGAATAATTATACGGAACAATTGTTGTATATTTCAGTTGACACAATGTGTTGAATACTTTGCTGAAAAATATGAATTTCAGGTGGTATCGAATTGTTAGGCGTATGGTCAATGTTGTCTTCTGGTTGATGTTGTTATCGAATTACTATTGTTTATATGTTATTTTTAGTGTGACGTACTAAGTTGTAGGCTTATGCCAATGTTACGCTAATTGTTGTTGTTGAAATATCAAGTTGTAGGCGTATGGCCAGTGTTAAAATATTGTTAAGTTGTAGGCGTATGGCCAATGTTGAATTATGGTTAAGTTGCAGTGAATTCTTGTTGGTAATGCGAAGTTGTAGGGAATTTTAGATGATGATGAATTACCTCTATTTATTGGTAATAATGGTGATGTGGGCTTATTCCTAGCGATGAATGAGGATTGTTGTGAGTATGTGATAGTGCATTCATTGAGTCACATACATTTGCATACTCTGTGATGGCCTGAATTGGCAAACTGCGAAGAAAGCTCATACCTTGTTGATGCCTCTATTAATTGGCAGATTTTTAAGATGGGAGTTCTGCTCCAACGGTACCACATGCATGTGCATTGTAATTGGGTCGTAGTTGATGTTGCATCTTGAGTTGTGGTGATGATATATTTGTTGTTGCTTTATGTTGTTGACTTGTTAGGATAAGTATTATCTAAAAGTTGTGAATTAGTAGTTATTTCGTGTTGATGTTTGTTGTGATTAAAGTTGTTTGTAAGTTGTGAAGTGGTGATTTTATATGACCTGATCTAGTATATTATTTATCATACGACTTATTATATTGTCCGATGTATCACACCTTCTGTTTGAATGTTGCCCTCCATTGGTAATGTGCAGGTAATAAAGAAGGATAGATGTTACTCCATTAGTTCGAGTCGGTGTCGTTGCTCTGATATGTATCACTCGGGGGATGAACGCTTGATGTTTAGTTGTTGATATTTATTTTAGTTGCTGAATTTTTAAGTTGATTACATGAAATAATTTTTGTCTTGAAGTTGTTTTAGTTGAATAAAAGATGTTAAGTGAATTGAAGTTGAGTATGTAGATTTCGCTGCCTATCAATAAAAAGTTGTTTGATTTTAAAGAATAAATCAGGTTGTTATCGGTTCATCCGAATTAAGTGTTATGCATCATTTTATATGCGATTAAATGACGTTTGCTTTAATGTTGAAAATGTAGCATCCTATTTATGTTGACCTCTGATTTTATTATTATCTGCCGGGTAGAAATGGGGTGTTACAACCTTGACACATATATTTCGTTAACCAATGCTCGACTGGCACTTTCTCGAGAAACGCTATATAAATCTCAAGAATAACGTGCTTTTTATCCGTTTTGATTTCACATGTACTCTGGATTTAGTCTTTCCATAGTTTTTTGTAATGCTTAATTTACATTCCAGGCCTCCTGGTAGCCCCTTCATTATGCAATGAATTTTGTCCTTCATTTATTATAATTTCTTGCAACATAGGCCTATACCTTTTTAAGTATTTGCCATTTAATCGTAGTATTTGACCTTCTGGGGTGAGCTCCTCAATCTCATAAGCATTATTGGAAAAAACTTGCACTACTCGAAATGGTCCCTCCCAATTTTGTGACCATTTTCCCAGGACTCTATCCCTTCTATCCATAGGAAGGATCACTTTCCAAGCCATATCTCCAAGGACAAATGCCTTTGCATTCACCCTTTTATTATATTCCCTTGCTACTATGTTCTTCAACATCTACCAACATATCATACATCATTCCCCAGTAATATTCAGTAGTAATATATGATTTCCTTTGCACCTTCACTGATTGTAGATGAATCTCCAGAGGCAATACTGCTTCGTGCCCATAAACTATGTTGAAAGGAACTGTGTTAGTCGACTCCTTTGGTTAGTTTCGACATGCCCACAATGCTTGGCCAAGAGTTGTATGTCAGCTTCTAGGCTTTTGGCCAACATGTTTTTTGATCAAACTTATAATGACCTTATTTTCTACTTCGACCTGCCCATTTTCCTAGGCGTAATATGATGTTTATGTTAACAGTTTGAACCCTATTTCTGCAGCAAACTCAATTACTTTTCGACCTATGAACATGATTCCTTGGTCAATCGTTATAGTTTCTGGTATCCCAAACCTATGTATGATTTAGTTTTAAATAAATAACATTACTTCCTCTTGATCTACTTTAACCATAGTTACTACCTCTACTTATTTTGAAAAATAATCAATGCCCACCAAGATGTACCTATGGCCTTTCGATGAGGCATGTTTAATTTCTCCTATAACATATAAAGCCTATCCCCTGAAAGACCAAGGTTTGATGACATAATGTAGTTCGCTAGCTGGAACATTTTGAGTTCCAGAATAATTTTGGAATTCTTGGTAGCTTTTGGTGAACTCAATGCAATTTTTTAACATGGTCGACCAATATACTCCTGTTCGACATAACAACCATTTCATTTTTTGTCCTGCTTGATGTGTACCACAAGCTCTACTGTATACTTCAGATGTTGTGACATATGCTTCGTTTTCCCCTAAGAATTCTAACAACACCCCTTCAGGCATTTTCTGAACAATTCATTCCCCATTATTCTATAACTTAACGTCCTATACTTAACTTTACGCTCTATCAACCCAACTGGATTTTTTAAGTAGTCGACTATAGATTTCCTTCAGCCATTCTCAGCTAACGCATCAATGGCAAAAACTTCTTCTACTAATTTAAAATTTCCAAAATAATCATAATTCAGGAGATCCAGGATCACTTCAGGCTCTACCCTCTAAGTTTTTGTCATTTGTGTGTTCTCAAACACCATTTTATCTTTTACCTCAATGAAATTGTCTATGCTCTCTTTGGTTATCTTATATCCAGATGCTAATTGGGGAATGTCGGTTACTTCTTGGTTGTCAATACGCCTCACATAACTAATCGGCACGTTATCAAATTTCCGAAGTAACGAAAATTCTTTGGCCACATAAATTACCAAATGAACTTTATTGCACTTATATTCTTTGGTCAATTGTTTCACCACTAACTCTGAATCTCCTTTGATGTCAACATCTTTGATTTCCACGTCTAACATAATTTGCATTCCAATTAATAAATCTTCATATTCAACCTCATTATTAGAGCATTCGCCTTTAATCTTATAACGAAATCTAGTTGGAACTCCATCTGGTGATAAGATAAAAATACCTACCCCAGTTTCTTGTTTTTGTTTGGAACCATCAAAATAGCATTTCCAAGACTTATTACTTACATCGGCTTCATTGATGTCGACCACTAAATGGTCAACTATAAAGTCTGCAATAAATTTCCAATTGACCGCCCTTAAAGGAACATACGTTAAGGAATATTCAGTTAATGCTAGCGCCTATTTTTCGATTCGAATGTGCAAAATAGGTTTAGATAATATATGCTTAATAACTCCAAAATGAGAATAAACTGAAACTTCAACTGGTTTTATATAATTCTTGAGTTTAGACATGAAAAATATAAACATAAACGTAATTTTTCAATTGCATTATATCTATTTTTAGCGTCATTTAACACTCGAATGAGGTAATAAATGGCTCTTAGGATCCCATTCTCATCTTCCCGGGCTAGCATGCTTCCCATTGTCGACTCTAACGCTCCAATTTAAAGTTTCATGCCTTTGTTTCTGTTTGGGGGTGCTAACATTGAAGGCTTCACCAAGTAGTCTTTCAAACGATCGAATGCCTCTTGATGGTCCTTTTCCCACTTGAAATCAGACTCTGTGCCTAGTTTTAACAATGGAGAAAACACCAGAGTCTTTCCACTCATGTTTGACACGAATCGTCTCAAGAAATTTATCTTTCCCAACAAAGATTGGAGCTCTTTCTTCGTTGTTGGCGCTTTGTTACTCAAAATTGCCTTGGTTTTGTTTTGGTTGATTTCTATACCCTTCTTGTGTACTAAAAAACCCAGAAAATCTCTTGCACGAACATAAAAAGCACATTTTAATGGATTCATTTTTAATCCATATTCCCCATTCTAACAAAATATTGTTGAAGGTGGTCAAAATGACCAACCCCTGAGGGAGATTTGACTATAATGTCGTCAATGTACACCTGCATGAAGTTGTCTACGAAATAATGAAACATTGAGTTCATTTCCCTTTGATAAGTAGCCCCAGCATTTTTCAAACCAAAAGGCATGACTACCCACTCTTATGTGCCTAGTGCCCCAGGGCATCAAAATGCAGTTTTGTGGGTATCTTCCTCTGCGATAAAAATTTGATTGTAGCCTGAATATCCATCCAAAAGACTTAGATATTTATATCTTACGACCGAGTCGACCAATATTTTTGCCACAAGCATTGGGTATTCGTCCTTTAGATTGACTTTATTTAAATCCTTAAAATCTATGCAAATTCTTAAAGTTCCATTTTTCTTTACTACAAGCACTATATTGGCTAACCATTCAAAATGGATGTCCTGGTGAATCTGCTCTTCAACAACCATTCAATCTCCATTTTTATTTTGGACTACACCTCTGGTGCGAACCTCCTTGGCATTTGTTTGACTTGTCGCTTGCCTGGATTTATGGGTAGTCTAATTTCTACCATTTCTCTGCTCAAACCAGGCATCTCATTGTCATCCTATTCAAAGCAGTCTTTAAATTTATTAAGTAGTTCAATTACTTAATCCTTCATCTCGCTGTCGATCTTGGTGCTGATGTATGTAATTTGCTTAGTTGTGCCATCACTCAGGTCAACTTCCTCCAATGGATCTTGTGCTTGCATCTTCAAAATATTATCTCTTGGGTCTTTCTCAAACCCCAAAGGCACTTCTTCATATATGCAGTCAAGCCTCCAGCTTTCTGAAGCTGTTGTTTGGCTTGGTTCTCCAAGCGTTTCCACCATAATGGCTTCAGGCATCATATGTGAAACACTTTTAGCCTCTAAGGCCAAATTTATCCTGTTTTCGGCCATATAGGCCAAAATCCTTGCCAGAGCATTCGACTCAGGCATCATCGTGAGTTTTCTCTTCCCACCAAGTGGGTTCAAACTCCCTTTTTGTAGTTGGATATGTATCCAATTTTTATTGGTCCAAAATGAAACCATGAGTGAGGTGTAAGGTTAAAAATTTGAGTGCATCAGGATGTGACTTGATCACTGCATCTTCAGGATCACACAGAGGTATGGTAGATAATGCTTTGTCAAAATTCTTCCTATTGACTATATTCACATCAACAATAAAATAACCATGGTCCGCCTCAATATTCTCCATAATCCCATCCTGACACCATATGTATAAGCATTAATGTAGAGTTGATGGTACTGCCCCAATGTCATGTATCCACTCACGTCCCAACAACAAATTATGGTTTGCTTTGGATGCAATCACCATAAACAATGTTGGCCTCGAAGTCGAGCCAACTAAAAAATTTACTTGAATCATACCCAGTATGTGACTTGTTTTTCCTTTATAGTTCGACAAAACCATATTATGTGGTTTGAGGTTAGTGTCGAACTTTCCAATCCTTTTCAGCAATGATTATGGTATCAAGTTCATAATAACACCACCATCAACAAGCACATTGTTTACAGGGAAACCATCAACTTTAGCTCTTATAAACAAAGGCTTGAGATGGTACATCATATCAGATGTAGGTCTCTCAAACATTGCCTATTGTTCTTCTACTACCCCATTATTCATGACATAGTAGCATATAGGTTTCAGGCCCACAGATTCTTCAAACATGGCTTCTTCTTTATCCCCAGATGCTCTAACGCGAACCTATACTCCTTACATAAGACCGACACAATATTACAATGAATAATCAAGCCATCTTCTGAACTATCTTCATAGTCGCCAGATAATTCATAGTCCATATTGTCATCAGGACCTTCAGCTTTTGTCGGTGGCACACTCACAACCGGCATCGATAACCTCTCTTTTGCTGGTCGATGGTGTATCTCCTTCTGATTGCTCTCATCTTTTGATGGAGAAAATTTTGATTCCACTTCCCTTGCAACTTTTTTGTTTCTTTAAAACCTTCTCCACTGCTTTGTATGTGGGAGGAACTTGATACTTCTTTGAGGTGATCCCGACTTTAGCAAATTGGGAAGAATTTGATCCCTTCTCCATCATTTCCCACTTGTGACTCGTACCTGAAACTTTCTTCACTACCTTCCAATTTTGGTTTGCCCCTGTTGGATAGAAAGGACAAACCCAGTTATTGTTAGGATCATGAGTTGGTGGCACAAAGGTCCTTTGATACAAAAACCTAGGTTTTCCTTGAGGCACTTGAACTTTGTATGGCCCATTCGCATGGTCGAACACCACTTTTTGATTTTTTCTCTTGAGGATGTTTTTTCTTCAGTGCCTCAATTTTCTCTGCAGCATTTTCATCATAGACCATATTACAATTTGGGCACAACGTCGACCTGGAATTACTCAACTTGCATCTGTTCAAAAAATTCACCAATTCTTCTTCAGGTTTGGGAAACACAACCTTCATCAATTCAACAACTGTTTCTTCAGATAATTCCTCATTCTTGGTTTCAAAATCCATTTTTCCTTGTCGCTCTAATTACCCTCAGACTCTTCAGCCATGTCGACTACCACCACTTCATGTGGCTTAGAAAAATTGTTGTTGCCACTTTTGAGACCTTCAGTAGTCTCAACTACTGCAGTTGACATTGGATCAATGATCATAGCTTGTTCATTCTCAAAACCATCAGTAGTCTTGATTGTCAACACTGTCAATGAGTCAATAATGTTGTCATGTTCGCGCTTGAGACCATTAGTAGCCTCAATCACCAGCACTTCTAATGGCTCGACAAAGTGTGCATCAACAACATGTAAAGGATCTGAGTTGACCTTCATAGAGCTTTTTGGGTTTTCACCAAATTTTAATCAGCCATCTTTTAGAGCCTTTTGAATCAAATCCATGGAGAGAAAACATTGAGAAGTATTATGACCCATAAAATTGTGATACTTGCATAAACCTCTTTTTTGTTTTTGTTCTAATGGTGGATTTTTACTGCCCGAAGGCACTATAATCTAACAATCAGCAACTAAAACATCAAATATTTCATCACATTTTGACACATCAAAAGTATATGTTTTAGTATTAGATTTATCATTTTTTGGTTCTCCAACCGTTTTTCCTTTTGACGGTCTTATAGGTTTACATCCATATGGAGGTCCGACTTTTAGTTCAGCCACATTAACTTCTCCTTCTTCCACGCATTCATCCTCGGACTCTATAGAGTAACCCTTTGTGTCTACATAGGCCACTTTGCCTTTTCTATGATCCTTTGAAACTCTAGCTTTCTTTGTTTTCAAATGTTCGACATATCGAACCTTATCTGCTAGTTGAGACATATTTGTAATATATTGAGGATCAAACTTCTTCCTAATAGAATAATATAAGCCTCCAGCGGCCATTTCGACCAGCTCATGTTCAGGAGTTCTAGTAAAACACCTAGATTTTAGGATCCTAAACCTATTCAAATAATCCTCCATTGACTCAGATGAGCTCCTCTTAATTGAGGATAACTCTTTCAAACTTACCTTAGGCTTACCAGCATAAAATTTCTCATGAAATATACTCTCGAGTTGTTCCCAAGTGCATATCGAATTTGGAGTCAATGTCGTAAACTAAGTAAAAGCAATTTTGGTCAGTGAATTAGGAAAATATCTTAATTTTAAACCCTCATCATTGGAGATATCACTCATTTCTGTAACACCCTAATTTCCCCATCGAATAATTAAATGAAATCATTGTAAATAAAAATTTCCAATCAACATCAAAATAGGATGTCATATTTCATCATCTCAAAAATTGCCCAAACATTAACAAATGGGTAAATAACACATTATTTTCAGATGAATCATCATCATAATCATCATGGTATTCCACTTTACTTTATTAATGCAACGAAAATAATCCAAAATATAATTGGTCAACAAATCCAACAATCCATAAACAATGTCTGATCAATTTAACAAGAGTTATAATACTGTCACAATCTTTCAAAGGCAACAACGACTAAATAAGCAAAACAAATGTTCATCCTCGGTGTTATGTATCAGAGCAAGACCCTACTCAATCTACACACCATGAGGCGCAACTCCATACCTCAAGCTACTCTAATCTTCGTCACCTGCACGTTACCCACATGGAGGCAACATTCAAATAGAAGGGGTGAGATATCATAACAATATAAACGAATATATGATAATGAGCAGGTAAAGTACAACATACATAATCATTTATTCATACTTCATGCATCAACATTAATACATAATATCATTTCAACAATCACACCCAACAAACAAAATATCACATCTCTTCAACAAAAACGTCATAATTTAATGAGACCAACTTCCCTAAATATACACATGTGGTACTATAACAACGTCTCTTTTCCATTTAGATTACACTGTCACTTGCCGTTAAGGCTACACTATCACTTATGAACATGCATGCAACACAAATATGTTACAAAAGCTTATGAAATGACACAATACACATTAATAGAATAAGCCAACACAAGCCACCAAGTACACATTCCTATTCATACATCGTCGCAACATCACCACATCATGAAATCTCATCGATTCCATCATCATATTCACAAATTCACAATTACATCAAAATACCAGAATAATACAAGAATTAATAAAATTATCTCATTCTGTTTTCAAAATATTTTTATTACATAGAAAATGTTTTTAGCTTCCCGTAGGTTCGAACGACGCGTCAAATGGACACCCAAGCCAAAAGTTATGAATTTTTAAAGATTTTCAAAAATTTGTTAATTTCAGTAGGGTACCCGGATACACATATATGGTAACTTGTTACCAAGTAGTATTTTGAAAATTTTGGCTACTGTTCCACTGAGGTATCCACTGTTGCAAAACCAAAAATCCGCAATTTTTCTGCTACGAAATTTTTCCCCAAAAATCACCTTTTTGACACCAAAGCAGTTTTCTTACTTTTATAATTTGAACATAGACATTATCGAACCTTCCCATTCATCAATTAATCAAAATCTCATTGATTTCACCGAATTTAATCACAATTCATTATCAACATTCATAACATCACATACACATTCAAAAACCCAAAATTTCACCCAAATTAAAAATCGTTGGTATAAAAATTACACCAAAACATTACCCATCAATAAACTTCATTTATACAACATCAAATGCAAGAATTTCACACCCATTCATCATCAACAATTGTCACATAGACAACTCACCTAAAACATCAAATTCACACAAAGATGAACATACAGTTATATAGCATAACCCTACCATAACTCATCATCATAGAATCCCCTATAGAGTTAGAACCAGACCCATACCTTAGGTTCTTGAGATATCTTCCCTTCTCCAATGGAGTCTTCCATTTATCCCTAGCCTCTTCCTTTCTCTTATGCTTCTCACTTCTACGATCGATTGAAAAATAATGATTCTCTATTGTCTTTTCTAAGCTCTTAGACCCCTAAATCAGTATCCCCATCACGCCCTTCCTTACTTTTTAATTATTTAATTATTAATACTATAATTACTATTTACCTTATATAATAACAATAGTAAATATAATAATAATAATACTATTATTACTAATATTCTTCATTCACCTCATGTCTCTACACTTTTTGCCATACATCCCCATCACCTTAACTTCTACAATTTTCACCACTTCTAATCTTCCTATAATCTCATCAAAATGCATCATGAGATTCATTAATACATATAAACACATCATATCGTCTAATTATTTCGAATAAAATAATTCTAATTAAATCAGGGTGTTACATATTATGTTTCATACTTGGCGATGTGTAAAACGGTCGACTCATTGGCATCACCAACAAACTTGGTAAATTTAGGTACCTTACACCCCCTAGGTAAATCAGCCCATCAAATATAATCAGGCAAGGGAGACGAATAATTAGGCCTCCGAAGGCCAACATTTACCCCATATTGTGGTAACACCTCTTCTACTACATTCACTATGTTATTACGCACAACATTGGCATTTCTTAACACTCGATCAACATCTTGGTTCCTCCTAACCACGATCAGCCTAGGTTCGCATTGTTCAACTAATTCTTCCTCTTCATAAGTGGGTAATTCCATTCTTTGAGGTCTAAAAGAACGCTCATTATTGCCTCCCTCTAGTTCTTGAAAAACTCTTAATGGCTTCTGGTGCGTTTGCGTTGGTTGGATCCCTAATGAGTCGATCAATATGCTTATTTGGTCAACCATGGGATTGAGAGCAACTCCTATTTAATGAGTTAAGACATTTACTAACTCTAAATTACTCTTATCCATCTGTTGTCTTAAAGCCATGAGATAAGTAATATTCAAAGATGGTATCGACTGGGGGATATAACCAACACCACCTGGTCGACCACCTGGGACATAACTACCTTGGTTTCCAGTGGCCACTGTGTTTTCTATATATGTGGATAGATTCGATTGTAACCCAGAAATCATGGAATAAGGCATACCATATTGATACGGGACAAATGATGACCCTAGACCCCCTGGAAAGAGTGGTCGATTTGGGTCAAATGGTGATATCCCATGCCTAGTGAAACGACCTGGCCGAACCATCATCCGATAACGAAATCAATAAAGTCGCCACCGAACGTCTTTTATCTCACTGAGAGGGGAAAGGTAAACATCGAGAAAATCTGAAGAGGGTGAAATCACAGTCTTGTGACTGAGAGATCGGGTAAGGGAGTCTGCTACGCGAGGGGAAGGTATTAGCACCCCACACACCCTTAGTACTCTACGGTATCCACTCTTGTTGTCTAATCTAATGGGTGCGTAAAATCTATGACTAAGTTGTACAGGGAATACATGCAAAAGAAAGGAGAAAAGAATGTAGGGAAAATAAAAGTTATGCTCGCTTGGCCCCTACCCCAGTGCCTACGTATCCCTTTTAAGAAATCAGAGCAGTCGTAGTTCAGCTCATGTATTTTGGTTGGTTTGTGTTTTTTAGTTTAGAAGATAAAAGCAACAAACAAGATGACAAAACATCAGATAAATGACAAAACATCAACAACAATGATAAAGCAACAAAAATGGATGACAAAACATCGCATGGCAACACAAACTCAGATAAGATGATAAAACATCAGCATGATAGAAAAATATCAGACAAGACGATGAAACATTACACCTAACAATGATATCGAAGATCAAAGTAGGATGACAAACATACGTGATGGCGAAACATAGGCTAAGAGATAGGAAGATAACATGGCAAAGATGGTGAAACATCAATAAACCAGAGGAAAAAACATCACATCTAACAATGATATTGAGAATCAAAGTAGGATAACAAACATGTGCACAATGGTGAAACATCGGCAAAAAGATAAAATGGCAAAGATGGCGAAACATCAATAACCAGATGATAAAACATCACACCTACTATGATATTGAGAATCAAAGAAGGATAGAAAACATGTGAGATGGTAAAACATCGGCTTCAAACAAATATGCGATGGCGAAACATCGGCTAAAAGATAACAGCATGTCATGGTAAGGATGATGAAACATCAAACAGAAAGAGCACACAAATAATTAAAATTGGTTTGTATTTTTTACCTTAAAGAAGAATTCAAGTTTATTAGAGATGTTTTATGATTTGCCAAGAAGTAGTTTTAGTTTTAAGATGCAAGAATGCAAAGGAAAAGCAAACAACTAAGGGAGACTATCCTGATCTCTAGCCCTAATGTTATCATACAATGATTGGCCTTAAGATTGAGGATGAAAGAGGGAAGTTTCTACCCTATGTTAGCATACATGGATTCCTATCCTAAGGTCTAGCTCTAAGACTAACCCTACACGAGCAATCGTAAGGGAGCATAGTAAATACCAAACAAGTAAGCAAACAAGTGCTTAAACAAGAGTAGCAAGCAAAGTACACATGCAAAATCTCCTTAAACAAGTCTTTTAATAAACCAGAGGGACTCCTGACATATATCAACAATGAAGATCCCATCATACAATAGAAAGAAATAAGGAACGAAAACAGTAAAAGGGAAATAATGCAATACCAAACGGATAACTATCCGTAGCAACTGAGCGAGAAAAAAGAAACCCAGAGAACTTCAAGCAAGCTAGCATCAATAAACAAATCAAGTTAGAAATCACGCCATCAAATATGTGCATTGAGGATCCAAATATGAACATATCCCACAGGTGAGGTATAACATTCATGACCATATATATATCCGGCAAAAGAATGACAAATATACAAAGCACAAGAATAGTGCAAACACAACCAATTGTCTTCCACAAGTAAAGTGGAACACTACAATACTAAGTCTAAATGGAGAAATTTTCCTCAGAGCACATCACACATTCAACAGACAAATTAGTGATTTCAAAGATAGATGATGAACAAATAAGGGATGAAAAATGGTATGCCAAAGTAATGGAAGAACATGGTGACAAAACATACAATCAGTAAATGTAAGAAGCATCAAGCAAACTTAACCAACAACTAGGTCAAAACTAAAGAATTATTGCTCCTTTCATGTCACCATGTTGGATTGAGAAGTAAATATCAATAAAGGATCAAAGGAGCTAGATAGGAAATACAAACAAAGACTTTAGAAGTCAGTAGCAAACACTTCACCCATACTCATTCATTTCATTATGGCTTAGAAGCATAACACAGAAGAAGGATTCCACAAAATGTATCATAAAGCTTTGATCACAAGTTAGAAAGGAAAAGAAATTAAAACAAAGACAAAGTTAGAAGACTTAAACCATTCAAAGACTTGAAATCAAGCTTCTAACATGCTATAAGGCTATGATCAAGAGTTTTAAATGTTGATTCTAATACATGTTGCACAAATGCATTCAATATACCTCAAAGATTCAAAAGAAAGAAAGGATTGAACATCAAATTAAAAATAAGATGGAATGGTTCAAACATTAGAAGTTATTGTACCCCAAAATTTTCCCTCTCATTTTATCAAAAATTTCCCCACAAGACTTCTTGGACTCAAGACCAGATTAGGGTTTGCTCAGCTCAAGACATCTCCTTGCACTGATGACCTGAAATTAGGGTTTGAGTTTGCACAGGGATTTTTGGACTTTCAATGCCTCATGTGACTTTCATACTCCATGTTGGACGTATAAGATTTCTCATACCAAGTTTCAAGCTTTGAATCAAATTTTTGCCCAGTCAATTGGACAGTTGACCTAAAAATCAACTGTATTGGGGAAAAAGTCAATTTTGGCAAATTTACAGTCAAACCTCATAATTTTTAATCCACATCAACATTATAGACTCATATGAACCAATTGATCAAGTTTGGACCACAACTCCTCAAGAAATTTGATCAGATCATCAAAAGGGCAAAATGGTCAAAATTAGGGTTTTGACTGAGGAAGGGCAATTTCTGATTTTTCACCTAGCCAATGGCAAATTGGGTTCAAGAATGACTTCAAGGACTCAATGGAATCATCTTGACCTAATCACAAGGTTCAAAAGATCTCAAGTGCATTGGATTGACAGATGAATTTTCCAGTCAATTGATCAAAAATCAACTATAGACTGAAAAGTCAAACTTTGACTTTTTGGTCAAAATCAAGTGCCAAGGGTCATTTTTCATCAAGATGTGTCAAAACATGAAACTTGTTCATCAATAAACCTAATTTTTGAAAATTAGGGTTTAAGTTTGAAATTTTTCATAACTTATAATTTTTCTAAGTTATGAAAATTTCTTATTTTTTCCCAACTTTTCCCAACTTTTTCACCATGATGAAATTGGATTCAAAGAAAACTTCCAACATGAAAGTTGTAGTCCTCCAAAAAATATACAAATTTGATTCACAAAGTTTTACCAAAAGATGCTTGGATCTCAAGTTATGATTTTGGGAATAAGGGTCCATGAAACTTTTAACTTAGTGAAATTTTGCCCTAGTTTAGGAAGATTTTTGACCTAACTTCATGGTAACTTTTCACCTAGTTCCAAGTGGAATCTCAAAATGCATTTCATATATGGATTATAGATCATGTTACAATATTTCCAAAATGTCCAAGAACTCTCCAAGATCATTTATGGTTAGGGAGAATCGAAGGAATGAAAATGGCAATTTCTCACTTTTGTCCATGGCATTTTGCACATTGCTACAAGTTGCAAATCTGTCCTAAGCATGCTTGTACTTATTTTACAGGTCTTAAACCTTTCCACACTCCTTAATTTAATGCAAATACAATGGATATTGGCTTTGTTCTGAGCTATGGAACTTTGCACAATGAATTAATCCATTTATGGCATAAAGGTAACAATACCATTTCCATAAAGCTTGCTTTTTTGCAACTTTGTATTCCTTAAGCATTGAAACTGATCTTTGGCCACAAACAAGATCCACAAACTTGAGGCAAAGTACACCAACTATGCTCAAACCTTGAGCTAGCCTATACAGGCTGTGAGCTTTGTCAACTCACTTTTGCTTCAAAAGCAAGTAAGCTTGCAAAAAGTCCACAAATCTTGTATCTGATAAAACCAAGCCTTGTGACCATTCTACACAAGTTCAACATATTATCTCAAGCCAGAAACACAATTTGCTAAGCTCTCAAATACCCTAAAACACAGAAATCACCATTTCTGCCCAAAACAGGGCAACCACTGCAGAACCTTGGCCAAATCCATATTCCCTCATGCGTTTTGCTTGGAACCACTTCAAACACATTCTATACATCACACATGAACTATCCAAGTCCCTGTCCAGCAACTGTAACCTCATTTTCACACTTCACCATTTTCATTTTGAAGCTTTGAAGGTTTAGTTCTACAAGGAGATTCAGGCCATTTCAAAGCAAGCTGGGCATTGGGAAAGGTTGAGGGAACTTCAAGCAAGCTTACACGACCCTCAGGCCTCACTCAAAGTTGCTACATTGCCATAGCCAAACTCAACTGAACAAGGTAATTTCCAACTTTCTATCTCCTTATTTAGACATCATTAGGCTTAGGTTTGTGAAGCAAAAATGTAGTCTTTAATGTGCTTGAGCTGTACGTATGCATAGTTCTTATTTATATTAACTGAGCTAGGAGAATTTGGATGATGAACATGCTGAAAATTTTAGGTCAGAAATTAGGGGTGATAAAATTCTTCTTGATCTTTGAGAGTTAAGTCATGTTTTTTATATCGATGGAATCGTGACTAAAAATGCTACAAGTTTCATGTTGCAAGATTTTGTTTTCATGCACGTATGCAAGAGATACCGTTTGAGATGAACAGGGCGCACGCGTTTGGTCATTTGTTCAAAGGACAGGGACGAAGTGGGATTGGGCCTGGGCTTGGCTTTTCTGGCTATTCACACCACCCTTTTGCTTTTTGCACCCCCTTGGCCCATTTGTTATATTTTTGTATATTTTTCATTTCTTTTATATTTTCTGACTTTATTTCTTTTTTCTAAACATTGAAGAATCTCAAAAAATATTTTCTTAATTTTTTGCATTTTATTTTATTATTTTTATTATTTTTTGGGCATAGAAATAGTTTATTAATAATAATATAACTTATTTTTCTAAATAAAAATTGTAAATAATACAAAAATATTATATATTTTTATTTTTATTATTTATACACTTAAATTAATATTTTCATACAATATTTAATTTTTTAACATTTTTGTATATATTAGTATTATTTTTCTTAAACAAAAAATGACTAAATAAATATTATAAAGATTATTTTCTTAAAACAAAACTTAGGGTTTTCACCCTTTTCAAAAAATAATCATTTTTATTTTCTTATTTTTAAGACATAAATAAATTCATTTTCTCATGCATAAAATTAATACAAAAACATTTCGCATATTTATAATTTATTGTATATTTAAATAATTGTTCATTTATTTATTGTATATAAATTCAATTTGGTTGTAATAGTTTTAAGGTTTTATTTTGAGCAATATCCCCCTATTCAAACTTGTACCCCCTCCCCATAATATTGTTGTAATAGCTTAGATTTACATTACGCAATTTATCGCATTATATGCATGTTTAGTAAATTAGGGTTTGTATGATAAGACCAAAAATCAAACAAATAGCATGACTTAATAGAAGGTAAAAATGCAAGAAAAATGACAACACCCCTGCACACAAGCATCTCTAGGGTTTCACCCACTTGTTCCCTTAAAACATGGCCATGGTATGCATGCTAGGTATATTGGCAAAACAAATCAAACAAAAAAGATCATAGTCCCTCGATGACACTATCAAAAGGTTGCCTAAAAACAAATGATCTTAGTCCCTTAAACTTGCTAAGATACTTGGCACCATTTCTATCATGGTCATACAATGACCCACGCCCGTCCCGTTTAACATCCAAAGATAGGGTTGTTTACCAAATGCAATGGTAAAAAACAATATCAAAAGGTTAAAAATGTGTAGGAAAGACTTTTGAGTAGGTAGATGCTTCTAGTTACTTGATCAAATTTGCAAACCATCCTTGCTATTTTCAAAAACACACAACACATTTCAAAAAAATTTCCAAACAACTTTCAAACATTGAAACATTTTTCAAAAGACAAACATCTTTATATACATTCTTACAAACAAGAATCATTACAAAGATTGCCAAAACGATGGCCTCTTTTCAAAATACTTTCAAAACCACACAAAGCACCATTTCAAACAATTGGAAAAGCAAAGCAAGTGATCTAAACAAGTAACTAAGAGCCCATGGAAAACCATGGATGAAAAGGGTGCTAGTACCTTCCCTTTTCATAATCTACCCCCCGAACTCAAGAAAACATCTCAAAGGTCTTTCCTGTGCTTTTTGACCTTTCCTTTTGGATAAAATAAAAGTCGGTGGCGACTCTTGCTAAACCGAAACATTTGCGAACACAAACGCAAAACCTCATCCCTTACAAAGAACATGTCTTGACATTGTTACAATATTTCAAGCAGATTACCTTCGAGCACTTCCCGCGAGAAGAAAATCAGCTAGCAGATGCTCTAGCTACAATGTCATCCATGTTTAAACTTAACTGGGATAATGAGGCTCCCCAAATCACCATTGAACGGATGGACGAACCTGCACATTGTCACGAGATTAATACCGAAGAAGTAGTGGACCGACCTTGGTTTCATGAAGTCAAAAGGTATCTCGAGGCTCAAGAATATCTTGAAGGAGCTTCAGTCAATGACAAAAAGTTCTTGAGGAGATTCTCTTCCATGTTCTTCCTGAGCAATGGTATCCTATACAAGCGCAATCATGATTGCATTATGCTCCGTTGTGTGGACAAGATTGAAGCTGAACAGATCATGGTTGAACTGCACAATGGTACCTTTGGCACTCACTCTAGCGGGCATATGATGGCTAAGAAGATCCTACGGGAAGGCTATTACTGGTCTACCATGGAAGCTGACTGCCATCAACATTCCCGGACTTGTCACAAATGTCAAATCTACGCGGACAAGGTACATATACCTCCAGCTCCTCTCAATGTCTTAACAGCTCCTTGGCCATTCGCTATGTGGGGAATCGACATGATTGGAGAGATCAAGCCTACAACATCCAATGGACACCGCTTTATTCTAGTGGCCATTGATTACTTCACCAAGTGGGTCGAGGCAGCCTCCTTCGCATCTGTCACAAAGAATGTTGTTGCCCGCTTCATCAAGCAGAACCTCATTTGCCGATATGGAATCCCCAAAAGGATCATTACTGACAACGGTACAAATCTTAACAACACTATGATCACCGCCTTGTGCGAGCAGTTCCAGATTCAACATCACAATTCATCTCCCTATCGGCCAAAAATGAACGGTGTTGTCAAAGTTGCGAACAAAAATATCAAGAAAATCTTACAGAAGATGACAGTCACCTACAAGGACTGGCATGAGATGTTATCGTTTGCTCTCCACAGGTACCGTACCACAACACATACATCAACTGAGGCAACACCCTATTCTTTGGTATATGGCATGGAAGTCGTTTTGCCTATCGAGGTTCATATTCCCTCTTTGAGAATCATGAAATATACTGGTTTGAGTGAAGACGATTGGATTCAAACCCGGCTTGATCAACTTAACTTGATTGACGAAAAGCGACTTACTGCTGTTTGCCACTGTCAGACGTATCAAAAACGGATGATCAAGGCTTTCAACAAGAAAGTCAGACGCCAGGTATATCAAGTCGGGGATCTTGTAATCAAGTGGATCATCTTTCCGCAAAGTGATTCCAGGGGCAAATGGACTCCTACCTACGAAGGACCATTTCTGATCAAGAACATCTTTTCTGGTGGGGCAATGATATTAACCACCATGGACGGTGACGACCTGCCGCACCCTGCGAATGCAGACATTGTCAAAAGATACTACGCATAAATGACCCGCTAGGTTGACACACCTAGGCAAAAAAAAGGGCATCCCGGTGAATCAAAAACCCGAAAGGGCGGTTCAGGCAAACGTTAGGGATAAATAAAAAAAATCTGTACACCCGACAAGTTGAAAACCCGAAAGGGAGACTTGGGCAAAAAAGGGTTTCCCGGTGGATTAAAAACCCGAAAGGGCGGTCCAGGAAAAAGTTAGTGAATTAAAGCGTATGACTATGTATCGTCGGATCACTTTAAGGACAATCTCATCACATACAAGCTTCGGGCTTCTGATCAACTCAATCATCTTCGGACGAAGCAAAGAATGAACAAGATATTCAGAGTTACGAAGGCTATAGCAGAATGAGAACCCCATGGAATTTTTACACATAGCCATCTTTCTTTGTATAAAATTTTCTCATTTTTTATGATAACATTCTCTTACTAGGATGTCTGTCTCCTTTGTACAAAATACTTACACAAAGTTAATACAAAGATACTTCAAAGTGCATAAAACTATTTGCCTTTTCTTCTTTTTTACACTTGTGTTTTATTTGAAAACGTCCAATAATTTATTGATGAGCATATGCATTTGAATATAATCACATGTATACAAATAAACGAAATGGGAAAGAATAATTACTGACAGATTGAAAGTATAGGAAAACATCTTTAGACTATTCCAAGAGAAATCCCCTGCAGTACATCATCTAGATCCCCAGCGGAGCTAAAACCTTGAAATACATATCCCTATCAGAGCTAAATTTCAAATCCTCATTCCCATCAGAGTTAAAACTTCAAACTCCCAATCCTCAGTGGAGCCAAAAACTTTGAACTACAGACCCTCAGCAAAGATGAAACCTTCTTCCCTAGTCAAGTCAAATTTCCAACTATCAATCCCCAGCGGAAACCATTCAATTTTCCCTAATTTCCCAGCAAGTTATCTTAAAGTCTGAGAATCAACCAGATAACAATTAACTTTTATCTCCAACCTAGGATAACTCCCCAGTATATTGGCATACAACCCAAACTCTTGATCTCCCCAACGGGATAGCTACTCCCCAGCAGTATAGCTTTTTCCCCCAGAGTCCTGAATTTACTCTCCAGCAGGAAGCCTTCTTCCCCACAGGGTTTTTACTCCCCAATAGAATGAAGATTCTCATTCTTGATTCCCCAGTGCAGTTGCCAGAGTCTTCATTACTCCCCAGCTTGAATTTGTCAGAATTTTTAATCCCCTGCAGATCGAAGATTCTCATTCTTGACTCCCCAGCATGAAGTCCCCAAGGATTAAAATTCCCTAGGAGATTGAAGATTCTCATTCTTAGTTCCCCGCAGAAATCATCAGAGTTTTCCCTATTCCCCATCCGAGTAAGGATTCCCATTATTTAACCCCAAGTAGAGGTCTTCAAAGTTCTCTGGATTTCCCAAGCAGATTCTTGTCAATACTCCAACTTCAAGACATGAAGGATTCTCACATCCCCACAGAAGTTGTCAAAGATTTTGAATCTCCAGCAGCGGTCAATGATTTATTTTCCCCGGCAGCAGTCAAGGATTTCATTATCCCCAACTGTCAAGGATTTATTTTCCTCAACAATACAACAAATTAGCTTACATGCGCATACATTACACTCATATATCATAAACATTGATAACAACACATTTATTGCATCATACATTTCATGCAACATAACTTTGTGTTTCAGCTAACATTTTACCCTTTTCAGGATAAGGTTAACAACTATCTTTAACAAATATTCAAAGATTTCAGATACAGTACGGATACACTCCAGACACGAAAGTCATTCCGCTACTCATTCAGATCTCTTATTCAGATACAGTAAAGATACACTCCAGACACAGAAGTCATTCTGTTACTCATTCAGATCTCTTATTTAGATACAATACGGATACACTCCCAGACACGGAAGTCATTCTATTATCATTCAGAATTCAAAGTCAAGATACAGTTCAGATATACTCCAGACAAGGAAGCCATTCTATTTCTCATTCAGATTCATCTATCAATTTCAAGTTCAGATACACTCTAGACACAGAAGTCATTCTGTCACTTATTCAGATCCCAGTTACAGTTCAGATATACTCCAGACACGGAAGTCATTCTGCTACTCATACAGATCTCAAGTTTAGATACAGTCCAGATACGCTCCATACACGGTTGCCATTCTGTCACTTATTCTGACTTTTTCCCCAACCCAGAGATGCTCCAGACACGGATGATATTCTGTCGCTTATTCAGATTTCAGATTCAGATACAATACAAATACACTCCAGACACGGAAGTCATTCTGTTATTCATTCGAGAATCAAACACAGTTACAGCTCGGATATGCTCCAGACACGGAGGCTATTCCCTTTCTCATATAGATTCAGTCTCCAGATACAGTACAGATACGTTCCAGACATGGGTACCATTCTGATACTCATTCTCTTGACATACAACTTACAACTCAGCAGACATTCTTGGATGGCATCTTTTAAGCCCATCTCCAACAAGATTCTATCACATCTCTAAATGGCATCTTTAAGCCCATTCCCTCAACTACATTTTGACGAGTGCAAATTTACGGGCACTCTAGTGTGCAATCCTCTTTTACCTTCGAGTCACGAACAGCAAAACTCGCCAATCTAACTCTTCAGGTTCAAGAAGATTGAACATGGGCAACTGTTGTACCCTAAAATTTTCCCTCTCATTTTATCAAAATTTTCCCCACAAGACTTCTTGGACTCAAGACCAGATTAGGGTTTGCCCAGCTTAAGACATCTCCTTGCACTGATGACCTGAAATTAGAGTTTGAGTTTGCACAGGGATTTTTGGACTTTCAATGCCTCATGTGACTTTCATACTCCATGTTGGACCTATAAGATTGCTCATACCAAGTTTCAATCTTTGAATCAAATTTTTGCCCAATCAATTGGACAGTTGACCTAAAAATCAGTTATATTGGGGAAAAAGTCAACTGTGGCCAATTTATAGTCAAACCTCATAATTTTTTATCCACATCAACATTATAGACTCATATGAATCATTTGATCATGTTTGGACCACAACTCCTCAAGAAATTTGATCAGATCATCAAAAGGGCAAAAGGTCAAAATTAGGGTTTTGACTGAGGAAGGGCAATTTCTGATTTTTCACCTAGCCAATGGCAAATTGGGTTCAAGCATGACTTCAAGGACTCAATGGCATCATCTTGACCTAATCACAAGCTTCAAAAGATCTCGAGTGCATTGGATTGACAGATGAATTTTCCAGTCAACTGATCAAAAATCAATTGTACACTGAAAAGTCAAACTTTGACTTTTTGGTCAAAATCAAGTGCCAAGGGTCATTTTTCATCAAGATGTGTCAAAACATGAAACTTGTTCATCAAGAAACCTAATTTTTGAAAATTAGGGTTTAAGTTTGAAATTTTTCATAACTTAGAATTTTTCTAAGTTATGAAAATTTCTTATTTTTCCCTAACTTTTCCCAACCTTTTCACCATGATGCAATTGGATTCAAAGAAAACTTCCAACATGAAAGTTGTAGTCCTCCACAAAATCTACAAATTTTATGCACAAAGTTTTCCCAAAAGATGCTTTTATCTCAAGTTATGATTTTGTGAATAAGGGTCCATGAAACTTTTAACTTAGTGAAATTTTGCCCTAGTTTAGGCAGATTTTTGACCTAACTTCATGGAAACTTTTCACCTAGTTCCAAGTGGAATTTAAAAATGCATTTCAAATATGGATTATAGATCATGTTACAAGATTTCCAAAATGTCCAAGAACTCTCCAAGATCATTTATGGTTAGGGAGAATCAAAGGAATGAAAATGGCAATTTCTCACTTTTGTCCATGGCATTTTGCACATTGCTACAAGTTGCAAATCTGTCCTAAGCATGCTTGTACTTGTTTTACAGGTCTTAAACCTTTCCACACTACTTAGTTTAATGCAAATACAATGGATATTGGCTTTGTTCTGAGCTATGGAACTTTGCACAATGAATTAATCCATTTATGGCATAAAGGTAACAATACCATTTCCATAAAGCTTTCTTTTTTGCAACTTTGTATTCCTTGAGCATTGAACCTGATCTTTGGCCACAAACAAGATCCACAAACTTGAGGCAAAGTACACCAAATATGTTCAAACCTTGAGCTAGCCTATACAGGCTATGAGCTTTGTCAACTCACTTTTGCTTCAAAAGCAAGTAAGCTTGTAAAAAGTCCACAACTCTTGTATCCGATAAAACCAAGCCTTGTGACCATTCTACACAAGTTCAACATATTGTCTCAAGCCAGAAACACGATTTACTAAGCTCTCAAATACCCTAAAACACAGAAATCACCATTTCTGCCCAAAACAGGGCAACCACTCAGAACCTTGGCCAAATCCATATTCCCTCGTGCGTTTTGCTTGGAACCACTTCAAACACATTCTATACATCACACCTGAACTATCCAAGTCCCTGTCCAGCAACTGTAACCTCATTTTCACACTTCACCATTTTCATTTTGAAGCATTACAGGTTGAGTTCTACAAGGAGATTCAGGCCATTTCAAAGCAAGCTGAGCATTGGGAAAGGTTGAGGGAACTTCAAGCAAGCTTACACGACCCTCACGCCTCACTCAAAGTTGCTATATTGCCATAGTCAAACTCAACTGAACAAGGTAATTTCCAACTTTCTATCTCCTTATTTAGACATCATTAGGCTTAGGTTTGTGAAGCAAAAATGTAGTCTTTAATGTGCTTGAGTTGTACGTATGCGTAGTTCTTATTTATATTAACTGAGCTAGGAGAATTTGGATGATGAACATGCTAAAAATTTTAGGTCAGAAATTAGGGGTGATAAAATTCTTCTTGATCTTTGAGAGTTAGGTCATGTTTTTTATATCAATGGAATCGTGACTAAAAATACTACAAGTTTCATGTTGCAAGATTTTGTTTTCATGGACGTATACAAGAGATACAGTTTGAGCTGAACAGGGTGCACACATTTGGTCATTTGTTCAAAGGACAGGGACAAAGTGGGATTGGTCCTGGGCCTGGCTTTTTTGGCTATTCACACCACCCTTTTGCTTTTTGCACCCCCTTGGCCCATTTGTTATATTTTTGTATATTTTTCATTTCTTTTATATTTCCTGACTTTATTTCTTTTTTCTAAACATTGAAAAATCTCAAAAAATATTTTCTTAATTTTTTGCATTTTATTTTTTTATTTTTATTTTTTTTATTATTTTTTGGGCATAAAAATAGTTTATTAATAATAATATAACTTATTTTTCTAAATAAAACTTGTAAATAATACAAAAATATTATATATTTTTATTTTTATTATTTATACACTTAAATTAATATTTTCATACAATATTTAATTTTTAACATTTTTGTATATATTAGTATTATTTTTCTTAAACAAAAAATGAATAAATAAATAATATAAAGATTATTTTCTTAAAACAAAAATTAGGGTTTTCACCCTTTTCAAAAAATAATCATTTTTATTTTCTTATTTTTAAGACATAAATAAATTCATTTTCTCATGCATAAAATTAATACAAAAACATTTTGCATATTTACAATTTATTGTACATTTAAATAATTGTTCATTTATTTATTGTATATAAATTCAATTTGGTTGTAATAGTTTTAAGGTTTTATTTTGAGCAATAACCCCCTATTCAAACATGTACCCCCCTCCCCATAATATTGTTGTAATAGCTTAGATTTACATTACGCAATTTATCGCATTATATGCATGTTTAATAAATTAGGGTTTGTATGATAAGACCAAAAATCAAACAAATAGCATGACTTAATACAAGACAAAAATGCATGAAAAATGACAACACCTTGCACAAAAGCATCTCTAGGGTTTCACCCACTTGTTGCCTTAAAACATGGCCATGGTATGCATGCTAGGTATCTTGGCAAAACAAATCAAACAAAAAAGATCATAGTCCCTCGATGACGCTATCAAAAGGTTGCCTAAAAACAAATGATCTTAGTCCCTTAAACTTGCTAAGATACTTGGCACCATTGCTATCATGGTCATACGATGACCTACACCCGTCCCATTTAACATCCAAAGATAGGGTTGTTTACCAAATGCAATGGTAAAATAACAATATCAAAAGGTTAAAAATGTGTAGGAAAGAATTTTGAGTAGGTAGATGCTTCTAGTTACTTGATCAAATTTGCAAACCATCCTTGCTATTTTCAAAAACACACAACACATTTCAAAACAATTTCCAAACAACTTTCAAACATTGAAACATTTTTCAAAAGACAAACATCTTTATATACATTCTTACAAACAAGAATCATTACAAAGATTGCCAAAACGATGGCCTCTTTTCAAAATACTTTCAAAACCACACAAAGCACCATTTCAAACAATTGGAAAAGCAATGCAAGTGATCTAAACAAGTAACTAAGAGCCCATGGAAAACCATGGATGAAATGGGTGCTAGTACCTTCCCTTTTCATAATCTACCCTCCGAACTCAAGAAAACATCTCAAAGGTCTTTCCTGTACTTTTTGACCTTTCCTTTTGGATAAAATAAAAGTCGGTGGCGACTCTTGCTAAACCCAAACATTTGTGAACACAAACGCAAAACCTCAAGTCAGTTCTCCCACTGTATCACAGAGGTCAAGTGATATCAAGCCTTTATAAGACTATACTTGATGTATAATTCCTCAACATGTTATCATTGGTCATTTGATGACTTCAAACTCAAACCAAAAGTTAAAAGTTCAAAGTAAAAAAAAGAAAAGAATCAATAGTTAAGAGGCATGAATCAAAAGGGCTCATTAACCGCTTATGGGAACTCAAGTGAATTGATTTGAATTTTAGTTAGGAAAACAGGAGGATCATGATCATTAAGTGTCAAATTATAGGCCTCTCATAATTTCATTGGCTATCAAATAAATTGCAACAAGATATGCAACATCAATTGGGCACTCTCACTTTGAAGACTCATCAAAAATACAGATGGACTTCCATAATTCAAACAAAAATTTTCTCAATATTCTTGAGATGTATAGAAGTCAGCAAACATATTTTAAGTTTATGGATAGTAGTGGAAAGGATCAAATGAGGCTCAAAGACCAAAACTAGTTGGCAAAACTACCAAACTAGGCAAATTTCCAAAATAAATGAAAGGAAAATACCAAACCTCATTAATTAATTCAAGAAAAATATTTTTGAGATCCTCAATCCACCTATGAACTTTAAACAAGAGCTGAATTCAGTTGAAACTTAGGGAAAATTAGTTTTTGGAATCAAATCAAACAAGTGAATTATCAAAACCCTAATTATTTAGAAAATAAACTCAATTATTGATTAATCAAGTTCCAATTCTAGATAAATCAAACTAAAATCATACACAAATAAGTAAAACTCCATGGATCAAAAAACTTATTTTTCCATATTTTTTGCATTGAGGAAAAATCAGAAATAAAATCAAAATGTAAACCATTAAACAATTAAACAAATATGCACATTTTAAAACAAAATTCTAATCAAAAGTCAGAAAAATATTCAACCAAAATTATATTAAAATATTAGAATTAAAAATAAGCTCCTATGATTTTTTTTTGTGAATTTTTGGATCAAAAGACATATAAAAATAAAATCAAATATTAAACAAGAAATTAATTAAACACATGAATTTTAAAACCAATCAAAACATTTTCTAAAATTCTGAAAAAAATGCACAAGGTCAGACATATTATTTTTAGGTTTCATGAATGTGTTTAGAATTTTTCATCAAGTTTTGATCAAGAAATAAAATCAGGGAAAATCAAGTTATAACACAAAATTCAAATAGATGTGAAATTCAAAAGGACCAATGGAATTGTGCCACCACATCATCTTCAACCTCCATCCTTAGCTAGGAACACGCGAAATGCTGAAGCTAGGGCTCAATGTTCAGACTATCACTACATGCTCATTTCTCAATCGTTTTTCAACAAATCAGGCACAAATTAAAGCTGAATTAACAAGCTATAGCATGATGTTCACAAATTTTCATATGGATCCAAGATTAGAGAGAAACAAGCATGAGAAAACAGCACAGAATACTGAAACACACAAGTTACAGAAATCTTTAATGCACGATTCAAGCTTCAACAAGGCATCAAATACAGATTAGACCTAAGGTCTGGCCAGTTAAACCACAATACACATGATTTACATCATCAATTCAAGCTTAATCATAAGAATCAAAGTCCATGAAAAACCTACCTCAAGGAAAAAGCAATCTACTGACTCCTTCACTCCAACTACAAACAAAGCCTCAATCTACAATCCTTAGCACTTGGAGAAGAGAATGCAAGAAGAATCACTCCAAATGCACAAGCAAACTTGGAGAATCGAAGAAATGGATTTCTGAGAGAAAAAAGTAATTTCAGATCTGAAATTCCTCCAGCCTTTCGTTCCTCTATTTTCTTTCCTTTTTGAATTCACAATGCAGTGTTTATATCGGGTGTTTAGAGTGAGGGCAATAGTGTCATAACTCAAATAAATCCGTTGGGGGGCAAATTGGCCAAAACAGGTAACTGGAAGCGTGAGATCATGTGCTTGCGTTTTGTTTGTTTATTTGGCTTTTTATGCTGCGTTTTGATGAGCTATGAGTGAGGAAAATAAAGTGTGAGGGGGTGTGGTGGCAAGGATTGCACATAGGAATGATTTGCTTGTGATGAAAGTTACCAATTTTGGCAAAAATGCAGAAAGCGTGGGGAGGCAAGGAAAGTGTGATTGTTTTGCCAAAAGGAGTAAGAAACGAAGTGTGTGGTTTGTGCCAAACATGTGCAATATCACTCTGAAACCAAACAGAATCGAAGCGTGCACCAAATCTGCAACCCACGCGTGCACCAAAGGTCATAATTGAAGGATGTAAAAAAAACTGCAAGTTGCATGACCCATGCATTCACCAAGAGTCAATTGATTTCTAAATGAGGCCATAGAAAATTGGTTCATGCTTTCTCAAATTTTCCTTGAGCCAACTAAAGAACACATTCTAAGCTTCAAAACAAGCTGAGGTTCAAACGAAATGATGGAGGGATGAGCCAGATATGAGGCTTAGGATTCCTGGGCAACTCAAGCCAACTTGCCCAAAACTGCGCATGTGCTGGCCTGCCCAAGATAACACTTAGATTGGTTCAAATTGAGAGGAAACGAAGAGAGCAGGAATAAGATTTCAAATAACCCACAAGGTCACTTCAAATGGTCCAAGTTGAGAGAAAAAATGAGACTTCGACCAGCCCTCATAATGACACCTTGAATGTCCAAATGAAGAGAAAAAAACTAAGAAGCAAGAGGCTTCGACCAGCCCTCAAAATGACACTTTGAATGTCCAAACAAAGAGAGAACAAACTAAGAAGAAAGAGGCTTCAACCAGCCCTCAAAATGACACCTTGAATGTCCAAACGAAGAGAGAATAAAGAAAGAAGCAAGAGGCTTCGACCAGCTCAAAGTACCACTTCAAACTGTTCAAACGAGGAGAGAAGAAATGAGGCTTCGACCAACTCAAGGTACTACTTCGAACTGTCCAAACGAAGAGAGAAGAAATGAGGCTTCGACCAGCCCAAGGATGACACCTCAATTAGTTCAATCAAAGAGAGAAAAATGAGGCTTCGACTAGCCCACAAAGTCACACTTCGAATGGTCCACACTAAAGGCAATCAGAGAGAGCCACTCGAATCCAGTTCCAACACCCAACTTCCTCAAACCACAACTCTTTCGAATTCAAATAAAATTGATTGATTCCAAGTTCAATGAGAAGCTTTCATAGTCCCCTTCAAAATGCACGAGGCACATTTTTGAATTATGCCTCAAACCAAAAGATATAGGCATGTTACCAACTGTTTGACGAATTGCCTAGGCCAAATGCCTTGCCTTGCCTGGCCAGACGCCCAAGGTGTCCCAACAAATGCCCAACTTGACTTAAACTTCAAAGGATCATAACTTTCTATTTTGAGTATGAAGTGTGTTTTTTATCCTTTTTGGGCCATTGTAGATCTTTTTCCCCTCTTCAATTGGCAAAAAGAACCACCAAAATCCCCTGAAAAATGAGAAATTTATGCCCTTGCAAAGTCAGGCCAAAATCAAAAACACTTAGTGAAAATTTCAATCACCAAGATAACTTCAAATCCAAGTAACCTCCCAAACGTGCAATTCTCATCAAAATAAATCATCAATGATCATACCACCTGAAAATACATGTAAAATGCTTCATGTTGACCAAAAGTCCACTTGATCAACTTTGACTTTGTTGACTTTGAGTAAAATGACTGTTTTACCCCTTTGATTCAATTGAACCACTTCTCTTCAAAATCGATGATCAAAATTTCAAACATATGATATTCCAAACACATAGAGGCTATAGAAGGAATTTCCACTAAAAAATTCCCAAGAGTCCCTGATTAAAACTCAAACCCTAGTTTTGATTGATGAATCAAAAAGAAGTGATTCTCCTTATAACAGCACAATACTCAATCTTCTGATGATCCAATGAGGTGGATAAGATACCTTGAGAGATGTGAAACCTTTGGACTTGAAAGATCCAGAGGTTTAGATAATAAGGCTCTCCTTGAGAAACATGTCAATACAATCAATCTTCCAAAGCTTGAGGGAGGCTTGATAAACCAAAATACCTTGATCCCATCACCATGTATAATTGCAATGCAATATGATGTTTGTGATGAAACATAAGCCTAAATTAAGAGGGTAAATTTTGGGGTGCAACATCTGCCCCTATTAAATTATCCTTAACATGATAAGCGAGAAGAGTGACAACTTTTGAGTGTTCAGAGTTGAAGATGATTGAATACGAAAGAACCCGAAAATTTAAACTCTTGAAGAGAAAACAGAAGAACCCCCAAGAAATGTGCCAGAATATAGCTGTAGCGCGGATAAAAATGAAACGAAACCAAAACTTAGAGGGATAGACGCAACTAAACCTCTGCAAAAATGTGTCACGACGAAACCAAATCACAAAAGGGTGAGATAAGACTCAAACCAAAGAGAATAGGCGAAACTAGACTCTTGAACAGAAAAAGTACGCGGGTGAAGAGACGAAACTCTATGTTCGACCCAAAGCGAAGTGGCTAGAGTGCGTGATTCTAGGAGAACCTACTGATATCAAACTAAGATAACCCGTATGAAGGAACCGAAATAATCCCATGAGTGAAGAACAAAAGCGAGACGAAGCTCGACCTAAATAACCAGTTAGACGAAACTAACCTAGATGAGTACCAGGACAAACTGGATTTCACGCACCGGTAACGAGGTGAAACTCGACCCATAGTAAGAGTGGTGAGAGTGCATGTTTCTCAGAGCACCTGCTGGTCTCAGATCAATGGATAAACAGTGACGAAAAACTAATAGAGGAATCTAAGGAACAAAAGAGACTGAATTCAACCAGGGACACAACACGAATGCCGCAAGGAGACTCAGTAAAGGATAACCGAAAAAGGGTTCAGTAAATAATAACTGATAAAGTCCAAGGTATGAAAACAAAAACGAGATGAAACTCGAATCATTATAACTAGTTAGGTGACACTAAACTAGATGAGTACCAGAAAGAAACTGGATTTCATGCACAGACGACGAGATCGAAACTCAACCCAAAGCAAAGTAATGAGAGCGCATGTTTCTCAGAGCACCTGCTGGTCTCAAATCAATGGATAAACAGTGATGAAAACTGATAGAAGAATCCAAGGAACAAAAGAGACTGAATTCAACCAGGGACGCAACATGAACTTCGCAAAGAGACTCGGTAAACGATAACCAAAAAAGGGTTCAGTAAATGATAACTGATAAAGTCCAAGGTATGAAAACACAAACGAGATGAAACTCGACTCATTATGACTAGTTAGGCGACACTAAACTAGATGAGTACCAAAATGAAACTCGATTTCATGCACAAGGTGAGAAGACGGAACTCTGAGCTCGACCTAAAGCAAGGAGATTAGGGTGTACACCTAAAAACCTGCTGAAAGCGAATATTAGGACGAAGCTGGTATTCGAAAGGTAGACCAACATACATTGGAATGAACCGGTGAGGGTAGTGAAGACTAAACCCAAGAAGATTGTGCCAGGGCGAAACTGAACTACGATCAAGAGTAGACACTCAAAAAATCAAATGATTAACATCAAAACGGTATTTGTATGGGTTGAAACTTGAGATAATGAGGAAGAAGACCTTGCTGGGAATAAACTTGCAGAATTAGCAAATCACTGAGGATGAACATAAACAATAATGGCTTATGTTCCGATGCATGTTTGAAATTTTTTATATATAGCGTAATGCTCTATATAATGGAAATGCCACGCGTTTTGGTAGATGCAATGTAATGATGCATGTTCGCTTAAATATTTCACTGGGGAATGGCCAAACGAGAAGCCAACAACCAAGAAGTTAGGATTTGACAAGACTTTTCAAAAATAAATTGCAAAATATGCTACAGAAAAGAAGATATAAGGAGCCACTGAGGAGGAACCCTTGAAGAGCTGGAACTTAGTGGGGAGTAATAACTGAGCAACCAGTAGAAACATGCCGCAAACACCGAGAGGATTTGCAAAAACAAATTGCAAACTCTGCTGGAGAAGACCGGGTCAAAACTGATCAAATTCAAGAAGGAATGCCAAATGAAGATTGGGTGTTATGGGAAAAGATTAGGACGAGACTGTAATCTCTGGAAAAGACAGTGCGCAACCATGTTGAGGATGATACCAAGATGACAAACCAGATGTGAGGGGTTAAAACCTCTGCAGGGGGATCAAAGCTCTATTTAGGAAACGAGATTTCACCAGGGAAATAAAACTCTGTCAAAGAGCACCTTGTTGGAGATTATTTAACTTTTGGAATGCAACTATTGGATGGATCATGCAGATAGTCACACAATATCATCTTTATTGGGGATAAAAAAAGATCCTATCATAGGGATGCCCCAAGAAACAGATTAGCTGGGAGATAAGAAGTCAAGACAATAAATCTCTAATCGGCAACTCCTCTAAATAATTGAAACTTCTTCAGAATGTGAGTTCCGATTCAAACCACTCCACTGGGGATGTGCGATATCTTCAGACCTGGAGTCTTAGAATGAATCCTTTCTCTTAAAAAAATATTTTAGGGGCAATGAAACTCTGCTAAAGAAGTGAAACTTTACTGGGGATAGAGAAAACTCCTTTCCACGCCACGAATGGCCTTTGTCCAACAGAAAAGCCAAATCTTCCCAACCTGACAACATTTAGTCCTTTACTGATGTTCATTGTGTAAGCTATTTTTGTGTCAAACAATTGTTTTATATGCAGAAGGATGTTTATTATAGGAATGACTACCCCTGATGCGACAATTACGTAAATCTTGAAATCGAAAACTTTGAATGAAAATGATGTTGCATCTCTGTCGTGAGCGAATCACTAGTTAGAGCACATAATTTCAAAAATATTCTTTTTCTCCTTTAAAACAAACATGATGCAGGTGATAAGATACCAACATATATATGTAACACATGTTTAGGAAGCGCTATCCCGTTGTAGTATGCTTTCAGGCTGAACCCATGTTTCAGTTAGGACTTTTGAGGGTTGTAACGTGGCCTGGTTCTCAGTTTTTTTTAAAATAGATTTTTAAGGCTCAAAATTATTTGGTGCCCACCCATTCTCCGTGATGTTCTCCAGTCCTACATTCAATTAACTTGATGCGAGTACTCATCTCTCAAAAGAGGCTATAATGACTGAGGGATCTCAACAGTTACTTTGACACGACAGTCACTTTAATTCTTGGGTTTTTCTTTGTTCTTCTTCTTCTTCTTCTTTTTGATTGCACGACTTTTATTTTGATGAGGATTTTCATGGGATAATCCTTTTCTGCCTTTCAGGATTTCCAAGTTCCTCCTTTTTTCTTTCCCTAACTTTTGCCTCGACCAATTCTTTTGAATTTCAATTCGGAAGTCTAGCGGGATGCCTTAACTTTTGCCTAAGCGACTTGTTTTCAAGTTTCGACTTAGCGGGACTTTTTGTTTCTTTTTTTTATACTTTCCTTTTTGAACAAGTCTTGTGACCCTAAGTCTTTAAACCTCCTTTTTTGAAGAAAAGTGACTACCCAATTCCTCGGTCGGCGAGAGATATCCATTGTTGTATCGATTCTATCCCGACCTCAAGATTTTTGTTTGTTGCTCTTTTTTTGCACTGGTGAAATAACTATTGTTGTTTTGACATTTTACGACCTCATAATGCAATGGATAAAACATGGTGATCCTTAGATAGGACACTCCTTTTGAAATTTGAATGCTTGGTTGAATTAACTGAACATCTACCCTGCCCCGAGTTAAAAATAAGGGTTTTTATTTTTGAACAGAAAAGAAACTCCTACTTTGAAGGCTCTGAGGGGTTAACGAGGGTCTATCTCCCTTATATCTATAGTGTTTGGGGATTGAAACAAGGCTTGTACATCGTCAACAGGGTTCTACTCAAAAGCATACAATCAGAGATATCACCCTTCCTCCAATATTTTGTCTAGGAAAAAGAGTTGACGCAGTTGGTATCAAAAAAATGCCAGAAAATCATTTTAAGAGTGATAATGAATGGTTTAAAACAAAAGAAACATTTCAAGGAGAACATACTCAGCGCGTCAGGGTTGACATTCAAAAACAAACAAGTTCCTGCATGTAGACAATGTTAAATCAGTCAACCCAAATACACATGAAGGTACAAAAAAGAAAAGAAATGCCACCTTGGAAGAGAATCGTCTCTATTCGGACTTGTCAATGTACCAAAACTTGCCACTATCTTGACACATGATCGCCTTATTATAAAGGGAAATTTCAAATGGTTTTCTCTGTGTCCTTCCGAAGAAATGAGCATTAAAAAAAAGGAGGGATAAACCTTTGCCCCAAGTATAGAGTCATGAAACGGCTTAGCAAAACATCCGTAAGGAAAGTAGCTGAGCATCAACAAAAAGAAAAATTAACATGCCCCTTGCATAACATGACAGTCGTAATCATTATCCGTATTTCAAGCGACGATGACTTAGATTATCATGTTCATGTAGGGCCAACAACCTTCATATGCACATGTTTATCAAAATATTGGACTTTGTTTTTTTGTAAATAAAACAGTGAAAAGGAGTTTAAGTGAACATAATAGAGGATCTTTTATTGATCTTGAGAAATCAGCCTGTGAAAAAGGCATTTACATTTGGGAGTAGCTAAATGCAAAAATCAAAACAAACAAGTGTTTACAAATGGCAATGCGAATACAAATATCTATCAAATTCTGGCTCTGCTATAACTCTTATGACTTTAACACCTTCGTCTTCCTACTTTTGGCACAAGTGTCTTGGATTGGCTCCGAACCTATGTCGGGTGACTGGAAGAAAGAAACAAAGGAAATCGTGCTGAGCATAGTCATTTTGCTTTAAGTCCCTAACTTTTGCCTGAATCCCCATTTTGGGTTTTCGATTCACCAGGACACCCTATTTTTGCCTAAGCTTCCCTTTTGGGTTTTCAACTTAGCGGGTTTCTATTTTTTTTAAGCAAAGTATTTTTTTAACTACGTCAGCATTTATAGGAAGAGGGAAGTATTCTCTGTCCATGGTTGCGAGCATCATTGCTCCACCAGAGAAAACTTTTCTGACCACGAACGGTCCTTCGTAAGTCGGAGCCCACTTGCCTTTGGGATCCCCCTGGGGAAGAATTATCCTCTTTAGCACAAGTTCACCTGGCTTGTAACACTGGGGACGCACCTTTTTGTCAAAATCTTTCCTCATACTTTGTTGATATACCTGACCATGACACACAACTGTCAATCTCTTCTCATTGATGAATTATAACTGATCCAACCGATTTTGTACCCACTCCTTTTCATCAAGCTTAACATCCTTCATTATCCTAAGAGAGGGAATCTCGACTTCTACAGGTAACACTGCTTCCATGCCGTAAACCAGAGAAAATGGGGTTTCCCCAGTCGAAGTACGCAAGTGGTACGATAATCATGTAGAGTAAAGGGTAGCATTTTGTGCCAATCTTTATAGGTTATTAACATCTTCTGTACAATCTTTTTGATGTTCTTATTGGCCGCTTCAACAACACCATTCATTTTCGGCCGATACGGGGAAGAGTTATGATGCTTGATTTTGAAGGACTCACAAAGCTCCTTCATCATCTTGTTATTCAAATTGGACCCATCGTCGATAATGATGTTTTCAGGAACTCTATAGCGACAGATAATAGTGTGCTTAATGAACTGAGTTACCACCTGCTTAGTGACATTGGCGTAGGATGCAACTTCAACCTATTTAGTAAAATAATTGATGGAAACCAGAATCAAATGGTGCCCATTGGGTGCAGTCGGTTTGATCTTACCGATCTTATCGATCCCCCACAATGCAAACAACCAAGGGGAGGTCAAGACACAGTGGTACGGGCGGAACATGCACCTTATCAGCATAGACTTTACATTTGTGGCAAATCCGCACATGATTGTAACAGTCCGTTTTCATGGTGGACCAATAATAACCAGCTCGGAAAATCTTCTTGGCCATGGTATGTCCATTGGAGTGAGTCCCGAAGTCACCCTCATGTATCTCCTCAATGATTCTAGCTGCTTCTCTTTTGTCAACACATCTGAGCAGTAAACCATCGTGATGCCTCTTATACAACACACCACCACTGAGAAAGAACTTTGCTGGCAATCTTCTCAAGAACTTCTTATCTGTGACAGACGCCTTTTCAGGGTATTCTTGCATTTCGAGATATCTTTTGATATCATAAAACCAAGGTTTAACATCCGATTCCAAATTGGCTTTAAAGTAAAAGGCTGGCTCATCCAACCTTCTGATGGTAATAGAAGGTGCTTCATTAGCCCACTTAACTTTGAACATGGAAGACAAAGTTGCCAGTGCATCAGCTAGATTGTTTTCTTCTCTAGAAATGTGTTCGAACGTGATCTCTTCGAAATGTAAAATCAACCTCATAACATGCTCGCGATAGGGAATCAAGTTCTGATGACGAGTCTCCCAATATCCATTAATCTGGTTGATAACAAGATTGGAATCCCCGTAAACTTTCAAATATTTGATCCACAGGTCAATTGCTGCTCCAATGCCATAAATGCAAACTTCGTACTCGACCATATTGTTAGTACAATCGAAGCTAATGCGAGCTATGAAAGGAATGTGAAATCCTTCAGGGGAAGTGTGATACGGTGGGAGAACTGACTTGAAGGTTTTGTGTTTTATTGCAAATGTTGCGGTTAGCAAGAGTCGCCACCGACTTTTCTTTTATCCAAAAGGAAAGGTGAAACAGCACAGGAAAGACCTTTGAGATTATTTCTTGAGTTCGGGGGATAGATTATGAAAAGGGAAGGTATTAGCACCCTTTTCATCCATGGTTTTCCATGAGCTCTTAGTTACTTGCTAGATCACTTGCTTTTGTTTGAAAGTATTTTGTAAAGAGGCCATTGTTTAGGCAATCTTTGTAATGATTCTCGTTCGTAAGGATGTATACAAAGATGTTTGATCTTTTGAAAATGTTTTCAAATTTGTAAGATGTTTTGAAAGTGTAGGTGTTTGTTTTGAAAATAGCAAGGATGTTTTGTTTGAAATTGATGAAGTAATTAGGAGAAATCTACCTACTCAAAAGTCCTTCTTGTTCATTTTCTTTTCCTTTGACATTGTTGTCTTACCATTGATTTGGTAAGCAACCCTATCTTTGGATGTAAACGGGACAAGCGTGGGTCATCGTATAACCATGATTAGCAATATTGCAAGGTATTTTAGCATTTTCTTTGAGGGAGTTAAGATCATTTGAAAGGCAACTTAGATAGCGTCATCGAGGGACTACGATCTTGTATTTGCTTGTTTTTGCTAAGATACCTTACATGCGTAATATGGCCATTTTGTATAAGGCAACCAAGTGGAATAACTCTAGGGGTGATTGTGTGAAAGTGTATTCTTTTCATGCTTGTTTTTGTCTTGAATTAGGGTTTTCTAAGTATTGGTTTTAGTCTTTCCATATAAACCCTAATTACTAGCATTTGTATATAAAAGTGATAAATTGCGGAATTTAAAGTTAAATGAAGATTGCAAGAATATAAACCTAATTAGTCTATTACAACCATATTGAATTGGTATCAATGTACAAATAATTAAATGAATACAATGTACAAAATGAATAAATGTAAAAATGTAAAATGTGCAGTAAATGGATATTTGTTTGGATTTTTTAGAGAAAAGTGAATTTGTTTTAACCTAATTAATTAAAAGAAAATAATTAATTAAACTTAAATTTATTAAGAAAAAGTTTCTAAATAAAACCCTAAATTTATTAATTGATTAAAAGAAAATAAGTTTATAAGAAAAGTATTATTTTTTGGTATTCTTGTCTTGAAAATAATTTATAGTATTATAAAATATTTTTAGCCTTTTTTATATTAAAATAATATATTTTAAATGGTGTGAAAGAAAATAAATAAAAACATAGTATTTTCATTGAATTTACAAAATAATTAATAAAATAAATAAAGTATGGTTAATAAAATAATTTTTGTGTGAGAAAAATAAATAAACTAAGTTAAAATGAAAATCTAATATTTTTGGTATTTTTTATGATTTTTTAACATTAGGAAAATATTTAGGAAAATAAAATGAAATAAAAAAAGAAAATAAAATAAAATTAGGCCACGGGCGCAAATAGCCTGCAGGGGATTAAAAAGAAAAAAAAACAAAAAAAAAACAGGCCCAAGAAGGCCCAACGCGTGCAAAAAAGGAAAATCAGAAAACAAGAAAATGTGAAAAATCCAAAAGGGTACCACTAGGGCTCGAACCCAGGTCCCAAATGTTACAGGCGCGCGCTTCTACCACTTGGGTGGCTATACATCCGTTAACATAAGCAAAACAATAAATATATGATGTAAAACGCACCCTGATGACTTCATCTTCAACCTCCAGCCAGACCAACTGTAACTTGCTCATTTCTCATCAAAAATGAAAACTGTAAACATGAAACTTGTAGCAAATTTCCTCACGTTTTCAGAAATGTAAAGCATTAAAACTCTATGTCAAAGATAAGCATGACTTTTAATGGCCCTAATTTGAACCCTAAAAATCTCAAAAATTTCAGTCTCAAAATTCTCTAAGTTCAAGCAAAATTAATGGATACTATGGACATGGTTAGCTTCAGGGCAATGACATCTACATGTTTTGTTCATAAATAAATCATTCATGATGCTTGTATGAAGTTTTCAAAGTTAAGAAAACTTACCTCAAAACTGGAAATTGTGTTTTGAGTTTGAGCTTGTTTCAAGTGATGGTGATGATCAGGTTAGCTTCCTTGAGGTCCCAGGAAGCTAATGCAATGATTAGCTTGAGCAATGGATGGCTGAAATGGTCTGGAGAAATCATTATATATAGCTCTGTTTTTGGAAATAGAGGATGGTGTTAATGCTGTTACAGTTCTGTAACAGGGTGTGAGATCAGTTCTATATGATGTTTAGAAGCTTTAGAAACCAAAAGGCCAAGAAACGCACGAGTAGATTATGAGTTTCAAGTTTTTGGTCAGTTTGTGTTAAAATGGAAGTATGAGATGTGTTTCTGAGTTCTAGTTCTTTTCATGGCATGAGCATTCGTGTATTTGTGGCCAATGGTTTGTGTATGTATAAACAAAATTGTTTGAGAGCTTTGGACAATCAGAAGTACATGTTTTTAGCTTTTGGCTAGGTTACTTGATTTTGAAGAAAAGAGGGAAACCAAGTTTCAAGAGGAGGTACAAGCATGGACGGGGTGATTGTAAGTGTCTAAGCCATTTCTTATGAGTTATAGGACTTGTTTGATCAGAAGAGAACACGTTCAAGGCTCAAGAACAAGTTTTGTGTAAAAAAGAACTTTACTAAAATGGCAATGTAACCTTTCTTCCAAAAAGGGATATAAAGCATGTCCATGCATTGAATTCTTGAAGTGAGACCTATAACATATGCGCAAACCATTAATTATGGATTGCCTAACAAGTTTGAGGCCTGCAAAGTTGAGTTTATGTAGCACAACTTTGAATTTGAATTTTGTTCATCATAAAATGACTTATAATTCAAGTGATAAAACCCTAACTTCATCTCTTTGATTATCCCTACTCAAGAATGATCTCAAGGTGTTCTTGGACATTTTGGAAATCTTACAATGTGCTCTACAACCCATCTTTGAATTTATTTTGAAGATTCCTCTTGGAACTATATGAAAAAGTGCCATGAAGTTGGGTCAAAATCCTGACCAAATTAGGGCAAAATTTCACAAAGTGTTTTGTTTCATGACCACATGTTCTTAAAATTATAACTTGAGATCCAAGAAATTTTGGAAGGAGTTTTGTAAAGAAAAGTAGTATATTTTAAGGAGATCTACAACTTTCATGTTTCATCATGGTGAAAATTTTGCTCAAAGTTATGAAGAAACATGAAATTTCCAACACTTAGAAAAATTTCTAAGTTTAGAAATTTTGACTTTTCAAAATGAAATCTGAATTTTTGATTTCTTGATGAATAAGTTTCATATTTTGACATTTTTTGATGAATTGTGATCTCTGGCATTTGAATTTGACCAAAAAGTCAAAGTTTGACTTTTCAGTATACAGTTGACTTTTGATGAGTTGACTGAAAATTCATCTGTCAATCCTTTGAACTTGAGAAAATTTTTGAGCCATTTCATTCGGTCAAAATGATGCAATTGGACTCTTGAGATCATGCCTTAAACCAATTGATCATTTGCTAGGTCAAAAATTAGAAATTGCCTTTTCCCTGTCAAAACCCTAATTTTGACCATTTTTCCCCTTTGGAGATTTGATCAAATTTCTTGAGGAATTATGGTCCAAACTTGATCAAATGATACATATGAGTTCAAAATATTGATATGGATAAAAAATTATGAAGTTTGACTGTGAATTGGCCATAGATGATTTTTCCCCTAATACAACTGATTTTTAGGTCAACTGCTCAATTGATTGAGCAAAAATGTGATCCAAGGATTGAAACTTGACATGAGAAATCTTGGGGGTCCATAATGATCCATGAAAGTCATATGGGACATTGGAAGTTCAAAAATACTTGTGCAAACTCAAACCCTAATTTTGGTCATCAATGCTTAAGAAGGTGTCTTGAGCTAATCAAACCCTAGTGCAGTCTTGAGCTAAGGAGATCTTGTGAGCAAATTCTTGATAAGTGAGAGGGAAAATTTTAGGGTACAACAGCTGCCCCTGTTCAATCTTCTTAAACCTGAATAGTTAGATTGGCGATTTTCTCCATTCGTGACTCGAAGGTGGAAGATGATTGGACACTCGAGTGCCAAGAAATTTGCACTTGGTGATGTGATGGTTCAGGGAATGGGATTAAAGATGCCATTTGGAGAGATGATAGAAATTTGTTGGAGATTGGCTTGTAGATGCCATCCAAAAATGGTTGCTGAACAGTATCTGTAAGATGAAAAATTTAGTATTAGAATGGCGTCCGTGTCTGGAGCGTATCTGAACTGTATCTGGAGACTGGATTTGAATGAGTATCAGAATGGAGTCTGTGTCTGGAGCGTATCTGAACTGTATCTGGAGACTGAATTTGAATGAGTATCAGAATGGCGTCTGTGTCTGGAGTGTATCTGAACTGTATTTAAAAGGACGACACACATCATTATTAACAAATAGAACCATATTCACCGAAGGAGGTGCAGCAGGAACAACATGCACCACAGGAGGTGCATGAGTAACAATAGTCTGAACCACTGGAGTATCTTGAGGACCAATATTTAAACCTTCAGGTGAAAAATTCTCTGGCATTCCCCATGGATAACCTTGAGGCATGCGACTATAAACAACAATCGGAGTAGCAGATACGGGAACAGTTGGAGCTTCAGTAGTTGCCCTTGTTGGTTGAGGTTGAACACTCGGTGGCTGATTCTGAGCAGCCACCAGAGCTTCCATCAGAGTAGTCAGATTGTCCATGCCGGCCTTCAAAGAAGAAACTTTTTCGCGCAACTCGTGATTCTCTTGTTCTAAGTTGTCCATCTTCTTTTTGAAATTAGCCTGAGTGTACTAGTGATGTGTCAGCTTGCTGAACGAAGTAAAGAAGCTTGATAAGACACCTGGGTATGCATAACAAATGCAAGATATATGTGCAATATGATGCATGACATGTCATGCACATGATTATTTTTATTTAATATTTCAAGGGAATTATAGATTTATAGACATATTGCAAACATCAAAGTAATAATGCCTTTTGAAATACTGAAAATTGTTTATTATAATAACTCCAAAATGGATTACAAGTTTCAATGATCTCAAGTACAAGATGAAAATACAATCTAAAATCCTGAGAAAAGAACTGATGGAGATTACTCTATACGCTGGCGCTTCCCTGTAAGCCTGGTAATCTGAGCCTTCAACCTCTGGTTTTCTTCCACATGTCTAATGGAAACCTCCTTCCAATCATCTGAATCAGGAAGCGAGTGATCAACACCTGATTGAGGCTTAGTAGAAAATAAATCCCTCTGCCTCTCCATAGACTCTGCCGCTCGACTCTCAAGAATCTTAATCAAGTCGTCTTTCTCTTTCAGGTCTGCTCTATAGGAACTCTCTAAAATTTGGAACTTGTTCTTCCAAGCATTCCTTTCCTGTTGCATCATAACCAAAGCAAGTTACAGCTCTTCTAGGTCATCTAATAAGGGAGGAGTGGTCTTCACAAACATATCAGACATAGGTGTTTCCTGGGAATACAACATCTTTAACTGAATGGCTCTCGATCGGATCCATTGAAGATATGGCTCCAAAGAAATAGCACCCCTAGGTCCCAAATCCATCCTACTTTTCTTATGAATGTGACACCAGGCCTTCGCAATCTGCTCCCTAGCTTCCCTATGGTATTCCCCTTCCTTCAGAAAGAAACTACTCAAATTAATACTATTCGGTTTATCTCTCATCGGATAACCAAGTTGTCGCCGTGCAAGAACAGGGTTATAGTTAATTCCTCCCTTTGTACCAAGAAGAGGTACATTGGGGAAACTACCACAACTGTCAATAATCTCTATATCCTGGTAAGCTCGATGATACCAATCAATGTCCGAGTGAGTAAGTGCCTTGATCTTAGGAGCCCAATGGGGTTCCTTTTTGACATCCGAAAAAGCATCAGTCTGAGGCATATGAGAGATAAACCACCGGTACAAAAGAGGTGTGCAACAGATAATCGTTCCCCCATGATAAGAATTCCGAAGATGAATAGAGTAATAAGCATCACCCAACAGTGTAGGAATTGGGTTTCCAATCATGAAGATCCTGATAGCGTTAATGTCGACAAACTTGTCCACATTAGGAAATAAGAACAACCCGTAAGCGAGTAGAGCAAAGATGGCCTCAAAAGCAACTGTACTCTTCATTATGGAAAAGTAACGAGCTTTCTCTAATAAGATTTGAGCTGGTAATCCTCTAATCCATCCTTTAGTAGTCATATTGGCTTCAACCTCAGACTTCCCTAGGTGAATCAAAGCAACAATCTCATGTGGTTTTGGCTCACCCTCCAAACCAGTAAAAGGAACACGATTGGTAACAGGTAAATCCAATAGATAAGAATACTCCTCCAGTGTAGGCATCAACTGATAGTCAATAAAAGTAAAGCAATGATACATCAGATCATAGAACTGGACCACGGTCGAGAGAATACCCTCCTTTATCTTCAGCTTCATGAGAGGAATAATGGACCCATACTTCTTTCGAAAGTCTGCAGAACACTCGATCTCGGGAATTAGACTGATCAACTCATCTATCTTGGGATCCTTGAAACTATATTTCCCGGTCTTTCTCTTTCCAGAATCCATGGTTAAAAGTACCTGAGATATTCACGAATAGTCAACCTTTAAATCCCTTGAAATATGATTTCTTCAAAAGATGCTTATGAGTGCATGGATGCATGATGCAACAATCACACACAAGATCACACATATAGGGTTCATAGGTTCAATGTCACGAGCATGAGGTCGAAGGTACTATCCATAAGGTATTGGTCTAAAAGTTATCACCTGCCGAACAAGGTTCTAGAGGTTCCCAGAGTCTACATCCTTCCTTCGGATATTACCAACTTCCCGATTAACTCGGTAGTTAGTAATATTCTCAAGAAAGATTCGTCCGAGTGTAGTATCGCGTGACAACTATTTTCGGATTACTCCGTTATAGCTTATGCATTACACCTAAAAGGCCAAGATGGGTTTGGTATTCTACGGTCCTCAGTTTCAGCAGGCTCCCAGGTCGAAAGAAGTACGTCTTCCTGATTACTCGATAAACGACACTACAATCAAAGGGGCCTCCACTGAGTGGGGGATCTCGTGCCTCCTTTTTTGGGATTACTCCCTCAAAGTTAACATGACTATATCACCCTTCCTATCTTAAAGTTTGCCCAAGTCCGGGTATAGGACTTATGAGTAATCACCAAGCACCCTGAAAACCAGAAAAATCCAGACAAATATATATACAACATATAACACAAAAGCAGTAATAACACATATACAGATATAAACAAAGATAGGCTTAACCCACTTAGGGATGAACCAGCAAGAGGTCAATCTGTCCCCAGTGAACTCGCCATTTTTTTGTAGCGGTAGATATGTTCAAGACTAAGCCATTGGATTGACTAGACTTTATACAAATCAAAATCAAAATTGTCACCGCGCTTTATTGTTTCCAAAGGAATGGGAAAAGAGAGAATAACCCAAAAAGAGGGGTGAAATATTCAAGGTAAGGGGGTTGGTTATGCAAAGGGAAGGTATTAGCACCCTAAACATCTACGGTGCTCCACAGGAGCCTCTTTGTAAAATCTGTATATTTTGGATATAAAAAATGTTGTATAAAAATGGATGGTGGTGGTGAGAAAAGTAATATATTTATTTTTATAATTTTTGCACCCGCCGCGGTTGCGAACCTTTAGTGCCTACGTACCACCTTTTCGTACAATAGGGGATCAGGGTACACGTAATTCTTCTTTCAAAAATTTGAAACCCAAATGTGTTGGTTAATTTTATAAGATAAAACATAATCGTCATTGTCCGTGTGGAAAACACACCTACTACCCACAATCATGAGAAAGGAGAATTTGTATCATCTCAAAGTGGAGGATATGGCTTGGATTTCAAAATCAACAATGCCTCACTCAACAGCCAAGTGGAAAATATATCTCTTCACTATATATTGTAGAAGTATAGTTGTTTGCATCACTACAAGGATTGGCAAGAGTTTAATCTTTTAAGAAAAGTTTTGAAGGTAAAAAGCCAAAGTGGAAAATGGTTTGAAATGAGATTGATTGACTTTTAGTCTTCTCAAAAAAAGTCAAGGTATTATTAAGTTGATTGGAGTTTATTTATGAAAATGTTTTGAAAATGCATGGACATAAGTCCAAGTTTATTATGAATATGGTTCAAGTTCAAAAACAAGAAAAGTTTTCAAAAAGGGAAAGAAGATTTTTGAAATTAAAGAAGATGGGAGGAGAAGAAGGGATTATCCTAAAGCACAAGGTAAAAGCTAGAGATAGGAACCATCTAACCAACAAGAAGCCATAAATTGACATTATAAGCGAAGACAAAATTCCCATTCTTAGGATTGAAACCAGTCAGGCAAAGAAATACTAGACCTCTTGAGAGAACCAAACTTCAAGTGTATTAAGTCTTCATAAAACTTGGGCAGAGTAACGACTGTATACGGGTGAATTCCAGATTACAATCAAAGGGTGTAATCACAAAAACCTGCATACAAAAACAAACAAACAACCCAATGTCTTGAGGTAAATCTCAAGAACTCCAGACAAAATAATTAGATAAGATCACAAGGTCTCCAAGATAGGCCAAGGTTTCTAATCCTAAGTCCAAGAAAAAGTCCCATGCTCCATAATGCCAAGGATAGTAACCAAATAGTCCAAGTACCATTAAATAATTTTTTAGGGTTTATCTTGATTATTAAGTATCTTAAGAATGGAAAAGAAAAGCTCAAGTGAGCAAAATAAAAATGGCAAGAAAGTAAATTCTCAAATGAGCAAATATGAAAATGACATGAAATGTAAATGCTAAAAGTAAATAGTACATAAAGAATAAAAGGAATAAAAGTATAAGGTAAAACAGGTCAATAGTTAGTGGTTAGTTGGATGACCATCTTGAAGCTTGCATTTGGAACTCATTAGAGGATTGGTAGAACCAAAGCCTCCATACAACAAGTTGCATTTGCTTTTTGTCAAGTATATCATCCATTTTTAATTCTCATAAGTACCATTTTAATGATCAACGATGTTTAAGTGATTCGCGTTGATCAAAGGTGTTCTAGATCCATTAGAGGATTGGTAGAAACAAAGCCTCCACACAATGAATCTCAAGGTTATTGGATCAAAAAGATCAAATTAACATACTTGGGCTTACAATCATAAGTTTGGGCTACGAATGATCATTTATTCGAATCGGGACAAAATTTAGCGCTATGTTAAGCAATCGTAAGTGGACTTATATAGAAGTCACACCTATTTTGAGGCCGGTCAATAGCAATCTATGCACCATTTGTTTTGAGACATGATATAGAGACCATGCTCCAACAACATTTAGTGCAATAAGAAAAGAGATGATATGAATAGGGATGGGAAAAAAATACAAACCACATTTGAATTAAATTTTAATCAAATTATTATTAAAACCATTCATCCATTTTTGTGGAGTTAAACTCAATACCATGGATCCAATGATGTTAATAAAGTTCATGATCCAAAATCTAACCCAATATCAGCCAGAAAATAATCACAAAATAATATCACATTTAATATACACAAAAAAGGATTTTAAAAATGTTTTAAAAATAGAAAATAATGAGAAAAATATCAACTATGTTCAAGTTAATTAAGAAATGAAAAGTAAGACCATAGAAAAATCAGAAAAAGGGCCAAGTAATTTTACAATTTTTTTGGTAATTTTTTAAAGTCAGAAACTATTTTTAAAATTAAAATAAATGGGTAAAATAAACAAAAAAATAGTAAAAAATATTAAAGTCAGAAACAAAAATAAAATAAGATCACCAATATTTGTCACAATGTCATTGGACCATTCCATAATTTTTCCAGAATTTAAAAATGTATAAAAGTATTTTTAAACATTTAAAACAAATCAAATAAGTGTAAAATTTAAAAAAAACAAATAAAAAAATTAAATTGTGAAAAAATAAAAATCAGAAAGAGAATAATCAAAAATAATTTTTATAATTTTTTCAGATTTTTTGGACTAAAAATGAATTTTCTATGATTTTTTGAAATTTAAAACAATTAAAATATAAAAGTCAGAAAAATAAAATAAAAGTAAAATATGTGGACCAATGGATGAGAGTCAAAACGCGTTAGTAATCAAATCCAAGGGATCTGGCGCGCTGTGTATATCATGGTCATTAGTGAATAATGTACATTATCATTAATTAAATCAGATTTTGAAAAAAACAGATGGCGCGCCTTCATTGGTTAGAAGATGACTCGTTGGTCATCTTCAACCTCCAGCCATCATGAATTGCAGGTCTCTCAAACTGTAAAATCAGAAGCTCAGACCTATGCCATTCGCTTCGTCTCTTCAAGACGAAGACAACCACACCCTCGCGCCAAATTTATATAAATTGTAGCTCAAGAAATTTGAAAAGAAAGTTTTGAAAAGGGATTTGAAATTTCATGGTCAAAACGTGTTTCCAGGGAAAGGTAAGTGTTATGACTAGTACCGGGGCAATGAGAGCAACACAATGATATCAGAGTTTTGAAGAATTGATGAAGGAATCTACCTATTGAAGTTGAGTTGCAGAGCTCTGAAACTGGACTTCTATGGAGCAATATAGGGCACGATTCTTGAATGTAATTATATGGTTAGCTTCGGGGAAGATCAAGGAAGGTGAATCGAGGGAAAATTGGATTGAAAAAGGGTCGAGAATGGATTTTGAAGTTGCTGAATTCTGAGTTGTGAAATAAGTTTGGCAGGGTGATTCTGGCTATCCAAGCTTGGGAAAATGAATGGGATAGTTCATGTATTTATAATAGAAGCGAATGGGATCAAAAGGAAGGGTGAATGATGCGTTTTGGAGGGAAATCATGCACACCTGATGCACAAGTGAAGTGTGATACAGACTTCATCAAAACTCATCCAATTCTTGCGTTTTGATGTGCTAAACAAATCTGGAACTTCACTAAACATGTTTAGAGGCAAAAACGCGTGGAAAACTTGTGATTAGAGGCCACATTATGGATTTCAAAATTTTGACTTGGTGAGAAATTTAATTTCAAAGTGCCAACTTCTGACCAATGGCATTTTCAACTCAAGGGGTCTTAGGGCATGATTCTTGATGCTTTAGAAATATGAGGTTACAAGCTTTGCAATGTAAAAAGAATGGAGTTAAATGGTTGCTTGAGGTTAACGTTACATTGAGTCAAAGTTGAAGAAAAAGGGTTTACTTTCCATACTTAGAAATATTTCAAATTCTTCTTCAAAAATGACCTATAATCTTTTGCATCCAAACATGGCCTTCCACTTGGAATTTTCTCTTGACCAAAAAAGATGGAATTAAGTAAATCTCTTGAATGACATTTTGAAACTTGAAACATTCAAAATCTCCAAAAATTGAGCAAGTTATGACTTGTTGAAGTTGGCCAAAAATCACAAAATGACCTATAATCTTTTGCATATTTAAGGCAACCTCCATCCATTTTCCCACTTTTCACATAAAAGAAGGCATAAAGTTCGCATCTTCAAGATCATTATGGAATAAGAAAGGGCTCAAGGTGATAAAAATTGACCAAGTTATGATCATTTGAAGTCACTTATGTAAAATTATGGATTCATCTGGATGACTTGTAATCTTTCTTCTTCACCAAGTTCTTCCACATGAAAACTCCTTGAAACTTTTGAAGTGATTTGTTAATAAACATTTGAAGAGAATTATGTCTTTGGAATCACTCAAAAATACCAAAAGGTGGGCAAGATATACTCCTTTGAAGTTCAAAACCCTAGCTTCTAGATCAAGAGAGTGCCTTGAGGAACTTTGACAAGTTTGAACAAACTTCTTGTACCAATACTCTTGTTTTGAGAATAGAAGTTGTTGAGGATGATAATGAAGACTCATAGCCACCAAAACCACTTCCATATCTTGAAATTTGAGAGAAATATGCTCTTGTGACCAATAGGAACAAGGCCTTGTCCAAACATGACAACTTCTCCAATCAACCCCTTGTACTTTTGAGTCAAATCTAATAAGCTTTAAATGTGATGAACCAAAGCAACCTTGCCATGTTAATTCTTCCAAAACCAATCCAATGACGAGGTTTGAACTTCTCAAACTATATTGACTAGGGCATGAAAATAAACTCATGAACCCATGGGGTAGCTTGTTAAATCTCATTGCCTTCACCTACATGGATAACAAGCAAGATAAACTAACATTGCATTTTTATTAGTTAAATGAAGAAAACAAAACAATGCTCATGATCACAAAAGGAACATAAGTCAGGGTGCTTGGTAATCCCTCAAAAAGGAAAAATTAAATGTAGGGAGGGGAACCAAGAATCCTAGTGTGATCTTGTTATGAATAAATCAACATGGTATGATGAAGGGATCTTAGGGGCAAAATTGGGGTGCGACACAGGGTCATTGTACTCAACGGGTTTTTTAATTAATCTGAACATATGATTTATGATTGATTTTAGAAACTGACACATGTAGCAAGTGATTTATGCATATTTATTTACAATTATTATTTATTTTAAAAGGTTTTTTCTGATTACCACTTTCCAAGGAAAAGCAGAGAAAAATATAAAAACGAAAAACACAATTTGGGAATCAAAGACAACTTTTATTAATGATTTTAAAGATTAAAACAACAGATATGCCCATACAATATCAATACTTTCACCTTGGGCAGAGCGAAAGATTTTTTTTTTTTTGAAAATATTAACAAAAACAAATTACTTTGAAATATGAGTGCAAGAGGGAACATCAATAGTGATCCAATTTTGGATTCTGACTCCATGCATCACGTAGTTCGGCATCTCTTGCTCTAATTCAACTTCCAGAATAGCGTTGATCTTAATAATAGTTGGATGAAGATAACCTCCACTGTGAAAGATGTCTTGATATTTTCCAAAATCAAACTTCGGCTTCATAATCTAACATTTACTATTCTTCACAGAGAAACCTAAACCAGCTATATTCTTATTCACAGGTGGATCAACAATATGCCCCTACACCTTGCTAGGGCCATTACGCACTACCTGTTGAGCATCCTTAAACAAAACTATAGAATTCTCATTTCCCTTACATTATCAATAGATAAATCTTGGACCTGAGTTTCAATAGCAGCTTCATCAACTTCCACAACACTAAAATAGGACAAATGAGATATTAACAAATCATGCTCTCCATTTATGATAACTAACTTTCCTTCACGAACAAACTTCAGCTTCTGGTGCAAAGTTGAAGTGACATCCCCTGATTCGTGGATCCATGGTCATCCCAATAAACAACTTTAGGTGGGAACAATATCCATAACCTGGAAAGTAATATGAAATAAGTGTGAGCTTATGTGAATAGGCAAATCTACTTCCCCGATGAGAGAATTCCTCGAACTGTCAAAAGCTTTCACAATTATGCCACTCGGGTGCATGGGAGTTCCCTGGTACTTTAGCTTCATGAGTGTGCTCCTCGGTATGACATTTAAAGCAGACTCATTGTCAGTCAGCACATTGGACAAAGATTCATTCTTATAATTCACGGAGATATAGAGAGCCATGTTGTGCTTCCTTCCCTCATCAGGCAACTCGCTAATACAGAAACTTAGGTTATTACAAGATGTAATATTCCCTACAACACTGTTAAATTGGTCCTGAGACATATCACTTTCCATAAAATCTTGATCCAATACTATCATCAAAGATTCCCTATGTGCAGAAGAATTCATTAGCAATGCTAGGATGGATATCTTAGATGGGGTCTGCTACAACTGATCTACAATCTTGTAGTCACTCATCTTGATAATCTTCAACAGGTCGTCCATATCTTTTTCCAAAGTAGCACCACTATATTCCCCCACTGCTTTCTTAGGTTCAGTACTTTCAACAACCTTTTTATCAGCATTAACATTCCCTGGAATGACATGTGTGAAAACACGGCCACTGCGGGTCACTCGTCTGGCTTCAGCAATATTCTTGACATCAGATAAAGGTTGGATGGGAATTTCCTTACCATCCTCCAGGATTTCCGCATTCTATTTATATGGAACCTCTTTGTCTGATTCATATGGTACAAGGCATGGCAGGAAAATAACTAATGGAGAAACATCTGACTTGCTATGGTACTCAATCTCTATAGGGGAGTGACCACTGAAACAAGGAACAATAACATTCACCCCTTATTAAGAATACTTAGACATCACAGAATCATTATTGGAGAACATATCTTCATCAGAGGAAAAGAACTCATTTGCAGAAACATACTCATCGTCTGACACAGTCTCGACTGAGAAATCTTCAATCACGTTAATCCCATTGTAATCATCTCTATTACATGAGACTTTGATAGTACCATTATCTAACAACAACTGAACGCCCCTTTTCACAATGGAGCAACCACGAGAACCTCTACAGTAGATCTGGAAAGACCCATAGTGGTGTTCTTCTTGGCCATCCATATGACAAAATGTAGCGTGCAACTGCACCAAATCATCATTCATATACTTCACATCAAAAATATGGAATTCACCGGGACATCCATAGACCATATTCACATCTTCCTCGTACTCTTCCCTTGGCTGGATTATATGAATGGCATCTTCATCCATCATTTCTTGAAGATCAGCTTTTATCTTATCACATCCCTGGCTATTTATACTGCAAATACTACAACTAGCATGGTCGTGCGTATAGTAGCTGAAATCGTAGAGGTCAACATGTGTAATACAATGGGAGAGATGACTTTACTGGTTTTGGTTTTATCGCAAATATTGCGGTTAGCAAGATTCGCCACCGAATTTTCTTTTATCCAACAAAGGAAAGTGTGAAAATAGCAAGAAAGACCTTTTTTTTTAAGATTTTGAGTTAGGGGGGTAGGTTATGGAAAGGGAAGGTATTAGCACCCTTTCCATCTGTAGTTATCTACAGGCTCTTAGTTGCTAGCTTACTTTGAAAATGCTTTGTGTTGTGTGTTTGAAAATATTTTTAAAAAGGTGCCTTAGTGCGTCGAACCTTGTAATGTTTCTCGTATTATTGAGAACGTATACAAAGTGCTTTGTCTTTGAAAATATTTTAGAGTAGAGTTTGTGTATATGTGATCTTTTTAACTGATGGTCTTTACTAAAGTGTCCCGCGTTCGAGGGACATGACGGTTTTTCTGAAGGCAACAAGTGAGGGTCACCCTAGAGGTGTGCGTGTGCAAGTGTATTGTGTTTTAGTTATGTTTATCTTGAGTGTTAGGTTTTCTAGAGTTTGCTTTTAGTCTTTCCATCAAGCCTATTAAGCATACATCTAACAGTTAAATATATAGATAAGGGCAGAAAATAAAGTACGAGAAATAAACTACGCTATTGCATCGCTTCAAGATGGGGGAAATTACAAACCCAAATGGGGAAGAAAAAATGTAAAAGATCCTAATTTAAACTATTACATCTCATTGATAGTTACATATATCTGTGGAAATAATGTGAATAAAATAAATAAACGCGCGGAGAAGACAAAGCCCTAAAAAATTTCAAAGTGATAAAAAGAAATATTTTTTGTTGTTTTTGCATTTTTTATTTAGAAAAAATAGTTAAATTAATTAATGAAACCCTAATTCTAATTAGTTAACTAATTTGAAAAAGGGATTAAATAATTAATCAAAATTAACATAATTAATAAAAACCTAAGTCTAATATTTTTTGTGATTTTTGGTTTTATGATTAAAAGAAACTAATTAAAAAAGGAAAAAATGTAAATTAAACAAAACTAAATAAATAAATAAATAAATAAATAAACATAAGGTAATGGCTTGCTGCAAAAAAGAAAATGTTAGGGGGTGAAAAAATCATATTTTTGCAAGGCCCAACATCTCAGGCCCAGGCATTGCAAACAGTGATTGGGGGGGGGGTGCAAAAATGAATTTCCTTAGGCCCAAAAAATGGTTGACCCCAAGAGTCAGCTGGATCCAATGGGGGACACTTCTAGGAGTATAACATGGTCACGAATATGTTGGGGTGCTGGATTTAGAATTTTGGGACATTGATGGCCCAGATGTGGAACGCACCGTGCATAGACTAGACTTGTGTAACATTGGATCTACAAAGAAAATATGACAAAGAAATATGCAAAACCTGGGGAATGAACCCAAGACCTAGAGGGTGAAAGCCTTAAGAGCGCGCATGTTACCACTCGACCAAATGATTCATTCGTTATATAGACACAAATCAATAAATATAAAATAAAGTTATTTATATTTTTAAAATTTAAAACGCGCACGCCAGATGGATTTTAATGGGCTAATTAGAACATTGCTTTTTATCCATGCAAGCCTCGCTGGAGTCAAACTAAGGTCGTCTTCTCCCACCAAACAAAATTCAAAACCTGCAAAAACGTTAGATTCATGACCAACTAAGATGCGTATCCTACGTAAAATCATGCCCTGAGTTCAAATCTGGCCTTAGTTTGGCCTGAAAGTCTTTGTATCACTGAATCCAAAACTAAAAAATTATTGAGCCCTAACAATGACATCCTGCGATTTAAGCCCTTAAGCTCACATGTAGAACGTTAGATCTACTCTAATCATCAATAACAACATGAATGTATGCATAAAATTAATTTAAATCACATAATTAATGAGTTTGGGATCCAGAATTTTTACCATAACCGGTGGGTTTGGTACAACTGTTTTGGGCGTGCTTCAGGCTTGGATAGCGACTGATATGAACTCCTGGGAGTTTTAGGAACATGTTGTGATGCCTGGTTTTTATTGAGGATGGCTAGAAGTTGGGTTTTCTAATTTTGCAACTTTGAACAATTTTTTGGAATTTGGTAGTTATTTGTTATGCAACTTATGCGTGTGCTTTTGGCCTGCCTTGTATTGCTTTATATAGAGGGAAGAGAGGAGTAGATAAATATGGAAGGAAAACCAAGTCATGATGGCCTTTGAGACAAGAATAAAACACCTTAAGAAGTTGCCAAAATGAGTGATTCTTGTCCTTTTGGATATGCAATGAACCTGGACAATTTGCTGGTGGGCTAGCACGAATTAATGGGCTTCAAGGTTGATCAAATCAAGCCCCATATGCATAGCCCATGTTTGCTTGTGTTTTTATTCAATTTATTTGATTTTAACTTAAATAAAATTAAAATTAAAATGAATAAAAATCACAGCCATGCATAAATGGACTTAGAGGTCCTTTAATATTTGATAAACATGTTTGAACACCAAAAATTAGGCCCATTAGCTCAAAGTTTCAAAATTGCCCAATTTGAAGTTCATGAATTTCTTAAAAATCTCCCAACTTGTGCAACTCATAACTTGCTCAATTTTTATCATTTAAAGATGATCTTTAACTTTTTGGAAATCTTAAGGTGTCCTCTATAATCTCTATGTTAATTAATTTTGCTTTTGAAGATATTTTCTTGATGTAAGTTGCCTTGACAAAAAGTGTCTTTTTGTTGACTTTTGAAAATGACCTATAATGTATGAGCTCATATCTTCCAAATGATGCATTTTTTGGACTTGAGAATTTGAAGAAAATTCGTAGAGAATTTAATTTTATTCAAAATGGGTTTGGTTGGGGAAAAGTTGATGAAGCATGTGAAAGTTATGCATGGTCAAAGTTCAGTTGACTTCTCCTAAGGAAACCCTAATTTGACAAATCTTGACTTTTGATGATTTGAGAGCTTTCCATTGGGAATCATGATCAACCCTTGATCAAATTATTAATATAACTTCAAAATGTTGGTGTTGACAAAAATCTTTAAGTTTGACTATATGTTGACCATAATTGACTTTTTGACCAATACAATTGATGTTCAATCATCTGAGCCATTAACTGAGCAAACTTTTGATGCAGGGCTTGAAACTTGACATGGACCTTGTTGAGGACCTATGAAGAACCATGGAAGCCACTTGAGACCTTTTCAGACCAAATTTCCTTGAGAAACTCCAAACACTAGTTGTAGGCCTTTGATTTAGGAGGTGCATCTTAACTAGTCATCCCTTGAGATTCTTGAATATTTGAAGAGCCTTGAAAGAATGTCTTGAAGAAAAATGGGAGGGGAAATTTTAGGGTAAACATATGCCCCTGATCAATCTTCTTAAACCTGAAGAGTTGGATTGGCATGTTCTCCATTCGTGACTTGAATGTAGATGATGATTGAACACTTAAGTGCCTGGAAATTTGAACTCGCTTGTGCAAGAAGTGACGTTGTTGGTCAATTGTATCAGGAATGGGATTATAGATGCCATTTGGAGAGGTGACGGAGAGTCGTTGGAGATCGTCTTATAGATTCCATCCAAAGTAATTATTAACTTCGACTGGAAGAGGAATCAAAATAAATCTTTGGGTGACTTAAACTGAACCAGCAGGTGTCCTTGATTGTCTTTGACTGGATAAGAATCAGAATAAATCTTAGGGTCGATTTAACTCAATCAGAGAAAGTGTCTACAGGAAACAAATTAGGATAAATCATTGGTCGACTTAAACTGAACCAGCTGAGGTCTTGAATTATCTTTAACTGGAAAAGAATCCGAAAAATCTTAGGGTCAATTTAACTAAACCAGAGAAAGTATCTACCAGAAACGAATCAGGATAAATTGTTGGTTAATTTAAATTGAATCAGCAGAGGTCTTGAATTGTCTTTAGCTGGATAAGAATCAGAAAAATCTTAGGGTCGATTTAACTGAACTAGAGAAAGTATCTACCGGAGACGAATCAGGATAAATCGTTGGTCGATTTAAACTGAACCAGAAGAGGTCTTAAATTGTATTTAACTGGATACGAATCAGAAAAATCTTAGGGTCGATTTAACTAACTAGAGAAAGTATCTACCGAAAACGAATCAAGATAAATCATCGTTCGATTCAAACTGAACCAGGAGAAATCTTGAATTTTATTAACTGGATAAGAATCATAAAAATCTTAGGGTCGATTCAACTGAACCAGAGAAAGTGTCTACCAGAAAACGAATCAGGATAAATCATTGGTCGATTTAAACTGAACCAGCAGAGGTCTTGAATTGTCTTTAACTGGATAAGAATCAGAAACATCTTAGGGTCGATTTAACTGAACTAGAGAAGGAGTCTACCAAAAAAGAAGCAGGATAAATCATTGGTCGATTTAAACTGAACCAGCAGAAGTCTTGAATTGTCTTTAATTGGATAAGAATAAGAAAAATCTTAGGGTCAATTGAATTGAACCAGAGAAAGAGTCTATCAAAAAATGAATTAGGATAAATCATTTGTCGATTTAAACTGAACCAGCAAAGGTATTGGATTTTCTTTAACTGGATAAGAATCAGAAATATCTTAGGGTCGATTTAACTGAACTAGAGAAAGTGTCTACCAAAAACGAATCAGGATAAATCATTGGTCGATATAAACTGAACCAGTAGACATTTGTACTTGAGAATGACCTTATGAGGAAAATGTTTAAATATCCCTTCGTCAGCTTTTGAAAGGAATGTCTTGTCATACAAGTACTTGATGATGTTTTTTTATTGATCTTTCCTGAAAAGGTGAAGTGTTAGATGTATGCGATGTCATGATATATGAAATGCATTCCGTAACAATGTTCTCAAAATGAATGAGATTGTGTTGTATGCATTTCGTATGCATATGCTATGACATTTGGTAAATTATGTATGAATGCGACGTGTTTTTAAAGTGCATTTGTAAACTCGAGCATCATCTTTGTCTGGGGAAAATAAATCCCTGACTGTCGCTAGGGGTGAAGAATATGTGTATCTTCGATCTTCTAGGCATTGTTTGCTCTAGGGACACCTGCTTGCTGGTTAGAGGAAACTTCGTTGGGGAACATTGATTTTTGCTCTTTGTTTGAGGAAACTCAGTTAGAGAGCATTAATTCCTTCTTGGGGAGAAGAATTCAAGAACATTGGCTAATCATTGCTCTATGGGGGAATTTATACCCTAACTGGGGATGGAAGAGGTGGATAACCTTCTGACTTATCTGGGGAAGATAAGGTTGACTGGTATTTGATTTGATTCTAGGTTCCATAGCAACTCTCTAGGGATAGTGGCAGCCTCACTAGGGAGAGGATTTTAGCCAGTGATTTATGGTAAAAAAAATACTCAAGATGGGGACTGTTAGAATAAATCTATGCCTTGATTGTATCTGAAGATGTATTGAATGGGTATTAGAATGATATCCATATCTGGACCGTATCTGAACCGTATCTGAAAGATGTATTGAATGAGTATTAGAATGAATCTATATCTTGATTGTATCTGAACTGTATCTGGAAGATGTACTGAATGAGTATCAAAATGAATCTGTATCTTGATCGTATATGAATTGTATCTGGAAGAGAAATCTGGAATGAGTGCCATAATGAATATGTATCTTGATTGTATCTGCACTGTATCTAGAAGTGGATCTGGAATGAGTGTTAGAATGAATCTGTATCTTGATTGTATCTGCATTGTATCTAGAAGAGAGCCTAGAATGAGTGTTAGAATGAATCTATATCTAGATTGTATATGAACTGTATCTAGAACATAATCTACAATGAGTGTCAGAATGAATCTATATCTAGATTATATCTAAATTGTATCTAGAAGATGATAAACTATTGAAGAATAAACCTTGTTTGGGAAATAAACCCTGTTGACGGAACTCTGAATTCCGCTGGGGAAGTAATCCTTGTTGATGGAGGAATATCCTGTTGAGGGGAACTCTTTACTGAGGAGATGAACTATGTTGGAGAGTAGAGACCTGCAGGGGGTTTCACAATCTAAGAGGAATAGGCTCAGCTGGGGAAGAGAAACTCCATGAACTGTACTGATTGGAACTCCGTAGGTTGGTGATATTTCTGGGAAGAAGATCAGACTCCTTTATTCGCCAGAAAGATCTGTCAGGGAAATTGTGGGGAATATATGAACTTGTGAGGATTACTCTGTGGGGATCAGTGGATGGCTCGAACATCATCCCAACTCCTATAGTCTTGAGTAAACGCTTATTCTTGTTTTTATGCATTTGTTAACAATCAATTGTTTCCATATGCATAGGCTCATTCAACTTTAGTCATTGGACATTTTGCAAACAAAACAGAAAAAGTAAAACAAAATTTGGCTTCGAAATTGTATTTCATTGATAATTTTGCCTGTAAATAGGCGATTTTTGTACAAAAAGATGGAAATCCTAGTAAGAGGAAGTCGTCGAAGAAAACATTTACAAAGTGAAAACATATAGCTATGTGGGAATAATCTCGTCAAGTTCCAACTTTGTTATTGCCCCTATGTCTTCAAGCATCTCATCCCTTGCTGTCAGAGGAAAGTGAGTTGAATTGATCTGTACCGTTTGAGATTTGAATTCGGTAATAAAGCTCGCTGTAATGATCCAATGGGGACATAGTCATACGCTTCAATCCCTAATTTTTGCTCGGACTGCCCTTTCTGGTTTTTAGTCCACCGGGATACCCTTTTTTGCCCAAGCCACCTTTTCAGGTTTTCGACTTTCCAGGTGTACAGTCTTTTCATATATATCCCTGATTTTTGCCCAAACCCTTTTGGTTTGCCGAGATACGCTTATTTTTGACTAGGCAAGTCAACCTAACGGGTCATTTTAGGCGTAGTATCTTTTGACTATGTCTGCATTCACAAGATGCGGGAAATCTTCATCGTCCATGGTGGTCAGTATCATAGCTCCAGCAGAAAATATCTTCTTGATTACAAATGGCCCTTCATAGGTAGGAGTCCATTCTCCCCTGGGATCACCTTGCGGGAGGATAATGCATTTTATTACCAAATCAGCAGCCTGATATACTCAATGCTTGATCTTTTTATTGAATGCTTTGATCACACGTTTATAGTATATCTGACCATGACTGACAGCCGCCGGCCTCTTTTTATCAATTAAATTTAACTGATCCAACTTGGTTTGAACCCACCCGTCTTCGTCCAAGTTTGCATCTTTCGTGATTCTTAGAGAAGGAATTTGAACTTCGACAGGTAGGACAGCTTCCATACCACAGACCAGAGAGAAAGGGGTTGCCCTAGTGGATGTTCTAGCCAAAGTGCGGTATCCGTGAAGAGAAAACTGTAACATCTTGCGCCAATCATTATATGTCACAACCATCTTCTGTATGATCTTCTTTATGTTCTTATTGGAGGCTTCCACTACGCCAATCATCTTAGGTCGATACGGAGAAGAGTTATGATGCTTGATCTTGAATTGTGTGTGGAGCTCAGTGATTATTGTGTTGTTGAGATTGGTATTGTTATCTGTGATGATCCTCTCGGGGATGCCATACCGATAGATCAGGTTGTTCTTGATGAACTGGGCAATCACATTCTTAGTAATAGAGGTGAATGAGGCTACTTTAACCCATTTCGTGAAGTAGTCAATGGCGACGAGGATGAAGCAGTGACTGTTAGAGGTTACGGGCTTGATTTTTCCGATCATATTAATTCCCGACATTACGAATGGCCAAGGCGCAATCATGACATTCAAAGGCACTGGAGGTACATGGACTTTATCCGCATAAATTTGACACTTATGACAAGTTTTCGAGTGGTGGTGACAGTCAGTTTCCATAGTCGACCAATAGTAACCAACCTTACGAATCTTTTTAGCCATAGTGTGCCCACTGGAGTGAGTACCGAAGACACCTCCGTGCATATCCTGTATAATCTCTTTTGCTTCCTTCTTGTCCACACAACGAAGTAGGGTTGAATCATGATTGCGCTTGTTTAGAATTACATTTCTTAAGAAGAATTTAGCTGAAAACATCCACAAGAATTTCTTGCCATTGATGGATTCCCCTCATGGTATTCTTGAGCTTCAAGGTACCTTTTCACCTTATGAAACCAAGGTTTCTCCTCTACTTCATTTGTGTCAATTTCATAACAGTGTGCAGGTTCATCGAATTTCTCAATGGTAATTCTGGGAGCCTCATTGTCCCATCTGACCTTGAACATGGATGACATGGTTGTCAGAGCATCTGCCATCTGATTATCTTCTCTTGGTATGTGCTCAAAGGTAATATCCTCGAAATACGAGATCAGGGTTAGTACATGCTCTTTATAAGGAATGAGATTCAGGTGTTTTGTATCCCAATCTCCCTTAACCTAGCTGATCACCAAGGCTGAGTCTCCATACACGCTTAAGAACTTGATTCTCAGGTCAATATCAGCCCTAAGACCCATAATGCGAGCTTCATATTCTGCCATGTTGTTGGTACAGTCGAAGCAAGGTATTGTAGTAAAGGGCATATGGAAACCTTTGGGGGAAATGATCACAGCACCAATTCTGTTTCCAAGAGCTTTGTAAGCTCCATCAAAAACCATAGTCCATCGGGATCCTTGTTCAGGTCCTTCATACGGTTCAGGTTCTACACAATCTATTACTAGCACAATGTTCTCGTCCGAGAATTCAAAGTTCATAGACTGGTAGTCGTCTATCGCTTGATATGCCAAATAGTCGGCAAGTACACTTCCTTTGATTTGCTTTTGAGTGGTGTACTGGATATCATATTCTATTAAGACCATCTTCCATCGGGTAATTCTTCTAGAGAGAGTTGGCTTCTTGAATATGTATTTTATGGGATCCATTTTAGAGATCAATAAGGTACTGTGGGTCAACATATATTGTCTTAGTCTGTGAGCAGCCCATGCCAAAATGCATCAGGTTTTCTTGAGCAGTGAGTATCTTGTCTCACAGTCGGTAAACTTTTTGATAAGGTAGTATATTACATGCTCTTTTCGACCAGACTCGTCATGCTGCCCCAGTACATACCCCCGTTGAGTTCTCTAGCAGTGTTAAGTACATGATTAGAGGTCTTCCTTCGAATGGTGGCATCAGAATGGGAGGTTCTTATGGGTACTCCTTAATTTTATCAAAGGTTGTTTGACAATCGTCGTTCCATTTTACTACTTGATCTTTCTTCAGCAGCTTAAAGATTGGCTCACAAGTAGCAGCCAAATGCGAAATGAAACGGGCAATGTAATTCAGCCGTCCTAAGAAACCTCTAACTTCCTTCTCAGTACGAGGAGCTGGGATCTCTTGAATGGCTTTAACTTTCACAGGATCAACCTCAATACCTTTACCACTGACAGTGAAGCCTAAGAGTTTAGCGGATCTTACCCCAAAGGTGCACTTGTTAGGTTTAGCGGTAGCTTGTACTTCCTTAGCCTTTCAAACAGTTTGTGCAGATGATCAAGATGCTCTTCTTCATTTTGCAATCTAGCTATCATATCGTCAATGTAGACTTCTATCTCGTGGTGAATCATATCAAGAAATAAGGCTATCATGGCACGCTGATAGGTTTCCCCGATGTTCTTCAACCCAAAAGGCATAACCTTATAACAGAAAGTGCCCCACTAAGTGATGAAGGTAGTCTTCTCCATGTCTTCAAGTGCCATTTTGATCTGGTTATAACTCGAGAAACCATCCATGAAAGAGAATACCTTGTGTTGAGTGGTGTTGTCGACCAAAACATCAATATGTGGTAGTGGGAAGTCATCCTTGGGGCTCGCCCTGTTCAGATCCCTGTAGTCTATGCACATACGCACCTTGTCGTCTTTCTTTGGCACCGGAGCAATATTAGACACACATTGAGGATATGATGTTACTGCTAAGAACCCTGCGTTGAACTGTTTCATAACCTCATGCTTGGTATTTTCTAACATTTCAGGATGCATGAGAAGAACCTTTTGTTTTATCGGAGCACAACCCTCTTTCATTGGCAGACGGTGAACCACAATATCAGTATCGATCCCTGGCATGTCTTCGTACGACTAGGCGAAGATTTCAACATATTTATGTTGCATCTGGACTAACCTGCTCTTGAAACTGCTGTCTAAGTCAACACCTATTTTGACCTCTTTCTTATTTGTCTCAATTCCCAGGTTCACCACTTTGACTGGCTCTTCATGTGGTTGGATAGCCTTCTCTTCCTGTATGAAGAGTCTAGAAAGTTCACTTGGTATTTCACAATCTTCCAAACCTTCATCCTTGACTTGGTAGATCAAATTGTCGAAGTCATATGAGGCAATAGCAGAATCGTTATCGACGAGATCCAGAGTGGATGAGGATATGCAATGTAGTGTGTGGGTGTGTGTAAGAACACACAACTATTTGAAAATGCAATAAGATAAAAGAAAAACAGAGATTACAAAGTTTATATGCAAAACGTCCAATGTTTTTATCAAATGAACAAATGTTTATGAATAGTTAATCAACCCTTTAACAAATGAACCATTGTGCCCTGGGTAAGACACAAGGTTTTAAAGTCATTGTTTATTACATAGCCAAAAACTTTTGAAAACACGAACACAGGAATATAGCTTATTACTCCTTACTAAAGGAGATGGGAAAGATGTCTTCTACCTTCTAGTTTTCCATTACATCACCCACGATCGGGAATATCCAGTTATTGAAGTCACAATCACTGTATTTATCCTCTATAGAAATGACCCTAGTGTTGCTGATGTGGAACGGAGGTCTCCCAGCACGAGGCCGACGAACAACCCTCTGACCTTCTGTAGTAAAGTCTAGACCAAACTGGTTAGACTTGAATGGGATATCCGGAAGCTGACCCCAAATTGTATTACCACCTTATTCAATAGTGGCCTTAGCATCTTTCAAGGAGGCCATCTTGTGTGGAGCTTTGGTGATCTTTGGAATGGCTGAGACATCCTCAATAGCAGCAGGAGAGATTACTTCAAAGGTTTGACAATGCGTTTCAATATATTCTCCATCCATCTCGATATATCTGAATGAGTTGAAGTGGCTGACCATATATTCCTCCTCTCCACAAACAGTAACAATTTTCCCTTTCACCGGATATTTCAGCTTCTGGTGCAGGGTGGAAGTGACAGCACCCTCCCCATGGATCCAAGAGCATCCCAATAAGCAAGAGTAAGTCATCCAGATGTCCATGACATAGAAAGTGGACTCAAAAATTTGTGAACCCACCTTGATCAGAAGGTCCACCTCTCCATGCACCAATCGTTTCGATTCGTCGATGGCTCAAACTATGATATTGCTGGGTTTCAGCACCACTCCTTCATAATCTAAACGGCTGAGATCTCCTTTCGGAAGAACATTCAGAGATGGTCCTATGTCAATCAATACATGGGCCAATGTAGTTCCCTTGCACTCAATGGAGATGTACAAGGCCCTATTGTGATTCCTCCCCTTCAGAGTGAAGCCAGCATTGGAGAAACCCAAACCATTTTCAGTTGTCAGACTATCCACATAGCTTCCAAATTGATCTGCCGAAATTTCTTGCGGCACATGGACAGTCTTTAGGAATATCACTAAAGCCTTCGCATGGGCCTCGGAACACAACAGCAGTGACAACATAGATATTTTGGATGGGGTCTGCCCCAATTGTTTGAAAATTTTATAATCACTTCGATGAATGATCTTCATAACCTCTTCTAAATCTTCTCCAGCATTATCTTTGACAGGAGTTTCTTTTGGCGCCTCCATCCGGGAAGGCTCTATCACCGACTCTTTACCCCGAGCCCTAGCAGTCATCTTGGAAACTTTAATCTGAGCAGGTGGAGAGAATTCCGGAAAGAAAATACTTCCACTTCTTGTAATCTTACTGGTCCCTGCAATATTGACAACACTGGGATCAACTTCTTCTTTTTCTTCATTGGAAAATTCTTGCTAGACGCCCTGATAATAGACGACAGACCCATAATGCCATGAAATTGCCTTCTCCGAGGAATACGGGTGTTTACTGTGAAAAATGGTAAACAACCGCTGGTCCTCATAGAGTCCTAAATTGAGGGTAACATGTGAGATCGACCAGTTGATCTCAAGACACGTGCTAAGAGTTTTTGCTATCACACCTATTCCGTCTAAATATTAGTCAATGGAAACAATTTTCTTTTGATTGGAGAAACGGGTGTAATAGTTTTCCACACTATGATTTAATCAACTAACTGGTAACTCGTGACCGACAGAAGATATTCATACAAAAAGCGAGACTAACTAAACTAACTGACAGGTGACTCGTGACCCACAGATAGTGTCGAATTGTTTATGTGAAATAGAAGATAGCGTATAGATATTGCTCGACAGTAAAGAGAAAATAGATAAAGTACTCAAAAGATATAATTGAAAGATAAAATATTTCCATTGAAATAAAAATGGTGATTCACGTACATCAAGTACTCTTCACTCTTGATTTCTTGACGCTCGGAATGAGAGAGTTTGACAAGTGATTTGAGAGTACAAGTGAACACCCACAAACTACACAAAATCTGCCTATTTATAGTGTTTACAAAGTAACTACTTAGATAAAATCTACGACTAATATTAACATCTTGAGGTAACTGCTTCACTAGATGTTGCCACCTATTTGGCTCTCAAACACGTCGTGGATTGCTAGTAATTTCTCATGATTTTGAAGTTTCACCTATTTGGCGCTTGAACACGTCGTGGGTTGCTAGTAACTGCCCACGATTCCTCTAAGCCTCTTGAACATAAACCGCTTTTGCCTTGCTTTAACACTTTCTTTCTGGAAAAGAATAATCACACTTCCTCTAAGTCCAAGAAACCCTTCTTTGTTGACTAAAACCATTTTTGACCAAGTCCTTGTCTTTTACCCTTTGGTAGACTAAACCAATTTTATCCTCCTGACATATGTCCTTTTATTTCTTCCTAGTCGACGTAGTTCAATTTCGACAGTTTCAGTGTGACTCCTTCCAAGCATTAACTCTGACTTAATAAAACCAACTTTTCACACATTGGCCCTTGTTTCCCAAAAAACCCTTATTTTGGAGGATGACTCCTAACTTATGAGAATATCTTCATTTATCACATGTACTTGAATTACTTAAGATTTTCCAAGGTAAAAAAATGCCCCCCAGAGATGCCATTTTTGAATTTCGACTAATATGAGATAATGGCATCTCTGAAGCGTTGGTTTCACCATTTGACCAAATCGTTTCCATTTCTCAAAAAGTGAACATTACTGTTCCGTCTTTTCTGTGATGTCACGCAATCGTGGTAGCGTACCACGCCTTTTAGTTTCGAGATGTGCGACATTAATTTCTTGCCATTATTGTACTTTTAGTGGGAAACATGGCCCACTAACTCATGTGGGTCCTGTGGCACGTGCCCCACTAACTGACGTGATTTGAACTTTGGGAAATCACAAAATATTTTTCCCATTATTTCCTCTTTCCTCAGGGTCTATAAATACCCTTATTTCCCATTTTTTATATTTTCCTTCATTTCTTCAATCCCTTACTTTTTAGAAAACAAAAACCCAGAAACTACACACCATCGTTGTTCTTCATCTTCATCCTACTTCAAGCCTTTTACAATGGCGAATGTAAAAAAATCAAACCTCTTCTCCAGCCGCCACTCTTCAACTGTGCCTTGTCGATGGTAAAGCCTATGTACAAGAACCTCCATTTGCTGAGGAGAAACCCAAAATCTGGAAATCTCAGGTACTTATCCCTTTCTCTCTTGAGGAGAAACCGTTAGCCTTTTTAGGACCACTTCCTACTGATGCACCCTCTGAAATCTATGTAAATGATAAGGAGGCGTTTTTTCCCACTAGTACTACTACCAGACCCATCATCTCTTCTTCAAATCCTATATCATTTAAATATATTGACAGGAACTTTAGGACCGCTTCACTTCTGCGTTGCCCTAAATTCCGTGCTTAGATGGCACGTTTAGAAACTGCCAAAGGAGACCAATGGAAAAAGATGGGTATTTATAACTTGCTAGAACTTTCTCGATGTGGTCAACCTTATTCTAATGGAATGCTCCTAGCTGCCATACATTTCTGGGAGGGGTCGACCAACACCTTTCATACTAAATGCGGTATAATCACTCCTACCTTGTTTGACGTCGCCGCCATCACTGGGCTAAAACCATCTGGCACGGTTTTCAACTATAGATATGCTGAACTTATGCCACTAAGGTTTGATGTGGGTGAAGATAGAAAGCCAACATATAATAATTTCATCAACCATCATGCTCAAAACTCTTGTCCTGTAACTGATGAAGAGCATGTGGCGTTTCTAACCTTGTGGCTATCTCGCTTTGTTTTTTGTTCCAGGTCAATGCAGGTGGCCAAACAATTTTCTTATCTAGCTACCCAGTTGTATATGGGTGAAAATGTTGTTTTAGGCCAGCTAATTTTGGCCTCTCTCCATGCAGCTTTGACTGATGTTGTTAACCAAATAAAGCGTTTTGACCCTAATAATCCAAAGAAAAAGAACGTCCTAGTCCATGGTCCCTTCTGGCTCTTGCAGCTATGATTGAATGCCACTTTCTCTGAGGAGATTAAGCCTTTTAGAAATAGAAAGGTAGCATGTCCTCCATCTCAAAGCCATATCGTTTGGAAATGCCTTCTCCCTCTGACTCCTATCGACAAAGGCTCCCTAAATCCTGATGTCTTCAGGCTGTTATTTACCATTATGCTGACAAGTGTCGACTTTACACCCTCGATGGCCCCTTTTCATGCTAGACAAGATGGCCCAGAGTGGTTTATTAGGGCTTTTCCACCCACGAGAGAAGAGGACAAGAAAAATTCTTTAATCCTTTGGAGGCGTTACTTGACTCCCCAATTCTTATCTATTGTGATTGTCGGTGTAAACCCAGGTTTGGTCGCTTACCAGCCTAACTTAGTGGCTCGACAATTTGGCCTCTGTTAACTTGTTCCTAAATCTTTGTTCAATTCTCATGGTCTGCTGGTCGACATCCCAACTGACCAACCCTTCGAAATGATCAAGGATGATATAGGGAATCTATGGGCACGAAGGCCCACACTCACTCTCACTCCTTTCCAACCGTCTTTTTACTGCACCAATGAATTTGAAACTTGGTGGCAGACATATTTTGTTACATTCATTGGTGATTCTAATGCTAAGCTGACTGAACTAACCACAACATTCTCAAATTTGCAGGCAAAGGCGACCAAGTGTAAGATTACTCATATTAAACAAATTCGAGCTTTCCAGAATTACTTCTGAATTGTGTATCGACCTCATGATCTTCATCGGACCATCTATGAGGCTGCTGTGGAAATAAAGGAGAATATAACTGATTACATCTCGACACTAAAAATCCCTAGTTATGTGAAAGATAAATATCTTTATGCTCTTCATTTTGGAAACATCAAATTTCCTCCTTTGCCATCCAGCCCTTTGGCCTTAGCCTTTGGCCCACCTATTCCCTATTGGTGGTATTGCTCTATACCAGATATGCAAAATTCCTATAGGACAAAGGCCGACAGAGTGTTATCGACGAAGTATTACCTACCTAAATATTCGGGGCATCTTCATTATGATCTCCGATATGTTAGAGTACTTTTGAATACACAAATTGGTAACGATTTCTGGAAAGCTTACCCCCTGCCTATTTTACTTCGGTTGCTTATCTGATTGTTTTACACTTTTCTTACAACTATACCAATAGATCAGGTGGGTGCTGTTTCTGTCGGCAAACAAAAACCTTCAACGCGTCAGGTTTAAACTTCAACTTTCTGTCAGCTATCATTCTTGATTTGGCATATCTGACTTAGCTTAATTTTGTAGATCATTCTTGACCACACACCCTCCGACGATGAATCCATTTTTTCTTCACTCAAGAAGGCTTCTTCAGTGGGTGTATTTATATACTTCTTGTTTCTATGTTGTTTATGCCCTAAACTTGTATTAATATTTTCCTTGTTTGCCAGAGTCAAAAACGCTCAGCGGATTTGGCTGCTCCCTCTGACAAATCCAAAAGGTCCAAGAAGGACAAAAAGCATACTTCTGAGTGGGCTAAGGTATATTCTGTCGATTCAAGACTTCCATTATTGACTAGCACAATTTCTTTGACTTACATCTTTCTTTGATACTTTAGCCATCACATGATGTTCATCCCTCTCAACACTCCCACAAATCCAAAAGCCATAAGAGGAAAAAATATTCCTCTAGTGAAGGCGAGGTGGCGAAGAAGAAGAAGACAAATGCACCTATACCCAAGGGTGATGAAGCAAAGGTTGGCTTGAAACTTGTTGATTAAACAGATGAGCCAGCTGATGTCGAAATTCCTCTTATTACAAGAAGGAGACATTACATGGTTTTGGTCGAAAATCCTGAAGCCACTTCAGATTTGGGTGCTGACACCATCATGGTCGACACAACTCTGGTTACTCTGACCCGTTCCTCTAGGGTTGATTAAGTTTAAATCCTAATGAGAGACCTTACTGAGGTTTCAGCTAAGGACGAGTCAGTCAATCTTAATCCGTCGACACAGGTATTAGCTGGTTATTTTCTAGTTTCTTTTGTTTTCTGCTTATTGAATTTGTTTTGGCTAATACATTTTCTTACTTTCTTTAGGTTAACATCTCTGATCAACAACAACGCGTATCTAACTATACCCCTTTGTCAGAAGCTTCTTCCCCTCACCATCATGAGAATCTTGACTTTGCTGATGGTGAGTTTATCGACTTGACTATTCTGGCTACTCTTAGTTACTCTGACTTAGTCACTAGTCTTACCAAACATAAGGGTTATAGTTCGACTAGTTCTGATTATAGCCTTTTAGATTCCCTGCAGGATTCAGAAGCAAATAAAAATGTCACCACTTCCCGAATCTTTCCCCCTGAAAGCAGGCAAGGCGCGCCTCTCGTTTCTTATGGGAGAACAAAGGTTGACTCACCCATTAAGCTAAAACACATGGGAGTTAATCCTTTTGGTCTAGAAGCAATTGCTAAGTTGCGTCGCGTTGTGAGTTCTCACACTCTTTCTTCTGACTCCAACCAATCTCAAGCACATAATGACAAGATGAGCCCTGAAGCACTCAAAGCAAAAAATCTGATGACTAAAATACAGACTCATGCTTTAAATCCTAATATGTCTCATCTGCTCCATTCTGATCCAACTCTAGGCCCAAAACTCTCAGAAGCTCTTGCTCAAATGAAGGAACTCAATATGTTTGAATCATCCAGGTTGATGATAACGGCATTTGAGAAACTTTTCATCCCTCTACGCCAAAATGTTGAAAGAATTCGGGCAAATGAGGCAGCGGTTGAGTTGAAGGAAGCCTTTTTGAAAGAAAAGTTAGATATGGTGGAGCAGGTTACTGAAGAAATTAATGGTTTGTTAGAAATGGTTGAAAAGAAGAAACATGAACTGATTCCCAAACGAAACAGAGTTGCTGAAATTCGTAACCAGATTTCTGCTCTCAACAAGGAATTAGAATTAATCACCAAGCAAGAGGAAGAAATTAACAATGTGATTAATCCAATCCAAGCAAAAGCTGAGAAAATGGCTGTGGAAGTCGTGGCTGAAAGTGATGTGATTTCTTCTATCGAAACAGAGCTTGAAACACTTAAGATTCAGGCAGAAGGTTTTGAATATCAGGCCACTAACCTCCATGGTGAACTGCAGTCGTTTCAAGCCAAATTTAAGCATTTTTAATCATTGTAACAATAATATTGTAATTTCTTCGTGGCTCTAAGCCAAATTTTAACGAATCCTTTATTTGTTCGTTTTATATGTAATCTCCATATTTTATGCGTGTTTTGAATTTACTGGTCTCAACAAAATTTTACCAGCTCGTTGGTTCGACGAATATTTATTCCGTCGAGATTTTGATTTCTTAAAGAATGGGCTTATACTTTTTTAATACTTGCCATTTACCCTTAAGATCCGTCGATCTGGGGTTAACTCCTCAAGCTCATAGGAATTATTTGAAAAAACTTGTATCACCTTAAAAGGTCCTTCCCAATTTGGGGACCATTTCCCTAAACTCTATCATTTTTGTCCATAGGTAATATCACTTTCCATACTAGATTATCGACAACAAATACTTTATCCTTTACTTTTTTGTTGTAAGCTCTGGTGACTCTTTCTTTCTATCTTATTAATGAATTAAGGGCCAACATCCTTTCATCATCTATGTCGACAAGCTCGTCCACCATCATATTCCAGTAACCCTCAGATGGTATTTCATGTTGTCTTTGGATTCTTATTGATTGGACATGTATCTCTACTGGTAACATTGCATCATGCCCGTATGTAAGTCAAAATAGAGTAGTTCCTGTTGCTTCTTTAGGGGAAGTTCTACACGCCCATAAGGCTTGATCCAATGTTTTGTGCCAATTCCTTGGCTTATTTCTTACATGCTTCTTAATTAGGCTAATTATCACTTTATTGGCAGCTTCGACTTGTCCATTTGCTTGAGCATAGTAAGGAGTAGAAGTTAACAATTTAATTCCAAATTCTTGTGCAAATTCTTTCATTTTTCGTCCAGTAAACAATGATCCTTGGTCGGTCGTAATTGTTTATGGAATTCCAAATCGACGGATGATGCAATTTTGTATAAAATTAATAACAGCTTCTTGGTTGATGTTAGTTAAAGCTACTGCCTTGGCCCATTTTGTAAAGTAATCAATACCGACTAAAATATATCTTTTTTGTTTTGATGATACTGGTTTTATTTCTCCAATCACATCTAAAGCCCATCCTCTGAATGGCCAGGGCTTTATAACTGCATGTAATTCACTTGCGGGGCCATGTTGTATGCCTCCATGCATTTGGCATTATCGGTAACCTTTAGCAAATTTGATGCAAGCTTTTAGCATTGAAGGCCAATAGACGCTTGAACGCACCAAAAGCCATTTCATTTTGTGTCCTGCTTGATGTGCACCACATGCTCCACTATGCACACTTGACACTTCCACGTATGCCTCACTTTCTCCAAGGAATTTTAACAAAACTCCTTCAGTAGTTTTCTTAAATAATTTGTTCTCTATCAAAACATAATTGAGAGCACGATACTTGATCTTACAATCTGTCGACCCCGTGGGGATGCACAGATAGTTAGCCAATGGCTTTCGCCAATCATTCTCTTGTCTATTGTCAATGGTTAAAATTTGAAAATTTTCGGCATCTATACCCCCTAACTTCACGATTGACAAATCTGAAGGGGATAACAAAGTTACTCGAACTTTCTCTCTTACTTGGCTAAGTTCTTCATTTTGATCTCTCTTATATCCTGAGGCTTCTTGTGCTAGGTTATTAGCCTTTTCATTCTCTCTTCGAGGTATGTGTCGAATACTTACTTGCTCAAATTGTTTTAATAATATGATGGTAATTACAAAATACATGATTAAATTTTCTTTAACACATTTGTACTCCTTTGATACTTGTTTAATCACTAATTTAGAGTCTCCCAAAATTTCGACGTTCATTGCTGTGATATGGTGGCAAAACTGACTGTTTTGTTACTACTGGTTTTTGCGTTTTTTGTTTGCAAATGTGCGGTAAGCAAAAGTCTCCACCGTCTTTTATTTTATCCAACAAAGGAAAAGGGAAAAAGAATAGAAAAAACCTTTTTCGAGATGTTTTTGAGTATGCGGGGTAGATTATAGAAAGGGAAGGTGTTAGCACCCTTTCTATCTGTGGTTTTCCACGGGCTCTTAGGTACTTGCTCATTTTTAAATTGCTTTTGTGCTTGTGTTTTGAAAATTTTTTGTTTACGTCGCGGTAACTCTTGTATCTGTCCTTAAGAGTGTGACAAAGTTGTTTTTGAAAATTGTTTTGAAAGTGTTTGTGAAAAAAACATTGGTTTTTGAGCAAGTACTTAACAGTGTCTACCTACTCGAAAATGGATATTCATTTTCTCGTTTCCTTTAGAAAACACTATCCTACAATTAAGTTGTAGGTAGCTCTATCGTTGGATGTTAAGGGACTATCAAAAGGGACGTTTTTACGGTCACAAAAGCAATGGTAAGGAAATTTTAGTAATTACCCAAAAGTCCTAAAGATCTTTCCGAGGCAACATTCGAATGGGTCATTTTGATCTTTTTGGACTGGAGGGTGACCACTAAAACTCCATATGCTTCATGACCATTTACCGAAGGAAACCGAAGTGGGGGTAACCCTAGGAGTGCGTATGTGTGAGTGTATTTGATTTCAGATATATTAGTCTTTGTGTTTAGTTTTCTAGCAATTGGTTTTATCTTGTTCATGCAATCTTATTAGCCATACATCTAACAGTTAATATATGTACAAAAATATAAAGTGCGGAAACGTAAATTCATACGCTATTACATGGCTTCGGGGAGAGGGATTTAATTACAAGTCTAAAACCGGGAGAAATATAAAGGAAAACAATAAAAATGCCTTATAGTTTGGCTACATTGATATGTACAGGAATATAAAAGTGCGAAAGAAGAAAATGCGCGCGAAAAATTAAATACGGGAATTAAAGTTTAAATTCTAAGAAAACTTAATTAATGAAAGAAAAAAAAATATATATATATATATATATATATATATATATATATATATATATATATATATATATATATAATATATATATATATATATATATATATATATATATATATATATATATATACATATATATATATATATATATATATATATATATATATATATATATATATATATATATATATATATATATATATATATATATATATATATATATATTTTTTTTAGGAAAAAAATATTAAGTTAAAAATGAAAGGAAATTAACTCTAAATAACCTAATATTTTTGTATTTTTATTTGAGAAAAAATAATTAACTTGGAATTTAAACTTAATTCCTAGCTAATTTTTATCATGAAAATGAACTAAATTATCCTAATTAAACTAATCTATTTTCAAAATTAATTTTAATAAATAAGGAAGAAAAAACTAATTCTACCTTTTTTTTGTGATTTCTTGATTTTATGATGTTTATAATTTTTTAATAAAAGGAAAATAATTGAAATAAAAGAAAATAATAAAGGAAAATATAAAAATGGGCCGCGCTGGAAAAATGAAAATGAGGGCTGAGAAAGAAGCAGAATTAAAATCTCAAACTGGATAAAGCCTGGTTCTACGCTAGATCCAGTGTGGATAACGTCTTGGGGTGCACCACGGGGATGCGACTTTGAGGCTTTAGATCTGGCATTTTTAGATTCATGCGTCAAAACTTAAAAGCAATGGTTCTAAAATATTCTAAACATTAGTATTAACATGCATGAAAGCTTATAAACCATTTACAACGTAAGAATTGAGAGTTTGTAATTTAAGAATTTTTACCCAACCGAAGCAACTTGGTGCGGCTGTTTTGGGCGTGGACTGGCTTGGCAAGAGGCCTGAGTAGACTCCTGGAAGTCTCAAAAATGTGATTTTCCCACTTGTTTGGACTAATAGCACCTGGGAATATAGTTGCGAACTCTTGCAACTTTTAGCAATTTTTTTGAGAATTTTGTAGAACTTTCTTGAAGAGGTATTTCGTGTCTTTTAAGCTTGTATGGCTCGATATTTATAGAGGAGAATGAGGAGACAAGAAAGCATGGAAAGAATCTCCCTCATAATGTTGTGTTTTAAGACCATGATCAAAATTTGAAAAAAAATGCCATATTTGATGATTTCATGCCATTTTCACATGTGGATGAACCTGGACATACTTGAAGGGTTATTGCACGAAATCAATTGACATAAACCAGCATAAAACTTTCCCAAAATGGATTCACATCAAAATTTACATTATTTCTATTATTTATTTATTTAATTCTGAATTTTAATGAATAAAATATCAAAATAAATAGCATAAATAATAG
>CATIWC010001450.1:0-48363 GCA_948472305.1 Vicia faba
ATACAATGTGAATATGGTGAATAAATATACTATCTAGCCTCATTATATAGTTTTAATTATTACGAACGTATATGAAATATATGTCATTAATTAATGGTCTTTTAACTTAGTTTCTTAGTGATGAAGTAACCTAAAATTTTGTGATGGATAAGAAGAATAATATTGAAATTGTTTACATCTATTATACCATAATATAATCTGAATATGGTGAATAAATTTACTATCTAACCTCATTATATACTTTTAATTATTACGAACGTATATGTAATATATGTCATTAATTAATAGTCTTTTAACTTAGTTTCATAGTGATGAAGTAACCTAAAATTTGGTGATGGATAAGAAGAAGAATATCGATATTGTTTACATCTATTATACCATAATACAATGTGAATATGGTGAATAATTTTAATATCTAACCTAATTATATAATTTTAATTATTATGAACGTATATGAAATATATGTCATAAATTAATAATCTTTTAACTTAGTTTCTTAGTGATGAAGTAACCTAAAATTTGGTGATGGATAAGAATAATAATATTGAAATTGTTTACGTCTATTATACTGTAATACAATGTTAATATGGTGAATAAATATAATATCTAGCCTCATTATATAGTTTTAATTATTACAAATGTATTTGAAATATATATCATTAATTAATAGTCTTTTAACTTAGTTTCTTAGTGATGAAATAACCTAAAATTTGGTGATGGATAAGAAGCATAATATTGAAATTGTTTACATCTATTATACCTTAATACAATGTGAATATGGTGAATAAATATACTATCTAGCCTCATTATATAGTTTTAATTATTACAAATGTATATGAAATACATATCATTAATTAATAGTCTTTTTACTTAGTTTCTTAGTGATAAAGTAACCTAAAATTTGGTGATGGATAAGAAGAATAATATTGAAATTGTTTACATCTATTATACCATAATACAATTTGAATATGGTGAATAAATATACTATCTAGCCTCATTATATAGTTTTAATTATTACGAACGTATATGTAATATATGTCATTAATTTATAGTCTTTTAACTTAGTTTCTTAGTGATGAAGTAACCTAAAATTTGGTGATGGATAAGAAGAATAATATTGAAATTGTTTACATCTATTATACCATAATACAATGTGAATATGGTGAATAAATTTACTATCTAACCTCATTATATAGTTTTAATTATTATGAACGTATATGAAATATAAGTCATAAATTAATAGTCTTTTAACTTAGTTTCTTAGTGATAAAGTAACCTAAAATTTGGTAATGGATAAGAATAATAATATTGAAATTGTTTACATCTATTATACCATAATACAATGTGAATATAGTGAATAAATTTACTATCTAACTTCATTATATAGTTTTAACTATTACGGACGTATATGAAATATATGTCATTAATTAATAGTCTTTTAACTTAGTTTCTTAGTGATGAAGTAACCTAAAATTTGGTGATGGATAACAAGAATAATATTGAAATTGTTTACATCTATTATACCATAATACAATGTGAATATGGTGAATAAATATACTATCTAGCCTCATTATATAGTTTTAATTATTATGAACGTATATGAAATATATGTCATAAATTAATAATCTTTTAACTTAGTTTCTTAGTGATGAAGTAACCTAAATTTGGTGATGGATAAGAAGAATAATATTGAAATTATTTACATCTATTATACCATAATACAATGTGAATATGGTGAATAAATATACTATCTAGCCTCATTATATAGTTTTAATTATTACGAACGTATATAATATATATGTCATTAATTAATAGTCTTTTAACTTAGTTTCTTAGTGATGAAGTAACCTAAAATTTGGTGATGGATTAGAAGAATAATATCGAAATTGTTTATATGTATTATACCATAGTACAATGTGAATATGGTGAATAATTATACTATCTAGCCTCATTATATAGTTTTAATTATTACGAACGTATATGAAATATATGTCATTAATTAATAGTCTTTTAACTTAGTTTCTTTGTGATGAAGTAACCTAAAATTTGGTGATGGATAAGAAGAATAATATTGAAATTGTTTACATCTATTATACCATAATATAATATGAATATGGTGAATAAATTTTCTATCTAACCTCATTATATAGTTTTAATTATTACGAACGTATATAAAATATATGTCATTAACTATAGTCTTTTAACTTAGTTTCCTAGTGATCAAGTAACCTAAAATTTGGTGATGGATAAGAATAATAATATTGAAATTGTTTACATCTATTATACCATAATACAATGTGAATATGGAGAATAAATATACTATCTAGCCTCATTATATAGTTTTAATTATTATGAACGTATATGAAATAAATGTCATTAATTAATAGTCTTTTAACTTAGTTTCTTTATGATGAAGTAACCTAAAATTTAGTAATGGATAAGAAGAATAATATTGAAATTTTTTACATCTATTATACCATAATATAATTAGAATATGGTGAATAAATTTTCTATTGAACCTCATTATATAGTAATAATTATTACGAACGTATATGAAATATATGTCATTAACTATAGTCTTTTAACTTAGTTTCTTAGTGATGAAGTAACCTAAACTTTAGTAATGGATAAGAATAATAATATTGACATTGTTTAAATATATTATACCATAATACAATGTGAATATGGTGAATAAATTTACTATTTAACCTCAATATATAATTTCAATTATTATGAACGTATACGAAATATATGTCATAAGTTAATAGTTTTTTAACTTAGTTTCTTAGTGATGAAGTAACGTAAATTTTGGTGATGGATAAGAAGAATAATATTGAAATTGTTTACATCTATTATACCATAATATAATGTGAATATGGTGAATAATTTACTGTCTAACCTCATTATATAGTTTTAATTATTCAAAACGTATTTGAAATATATGTCATTAACTATATTCTTTTAAATTAGTTTCCTATTGATGATGTAACCTAAATTTTGGTAATGGATAAGAATAATAATATTGAAATTGTATACATCTATTATACCATAATGCAATGTGAATATGGTGAATAAATATACTATCTAGACTCATTATATAGTTTTAATTATTACGAACATATATGAATTATATATCATTAATTAATAGTCTTTTAACTTAGTTTCTTAGTGATGAAGTAACCTAAAATTTAGTGATGGATAAGAAGAATAATATTGATATTGTTTACATGTATTATACCATAATAAAATGTGAATATGGTAAATAAATTTACTATTTAACCTCAATATATAATTTCAATTATTGTGAACGTATACGAAATATATGTCATAAGATAATAGTTTCATAACTTAGTTTCTTAGTGATGAAGTAACCTAAACTTTGGTGATGGATAAGAAGAATAATATTGAAATTGTTTACATGTATTATACCATAATACAATGTGAATATGTTGAATAAAGTTACTATCTAACCTCTTTATATAGGTTTAATTATTATGAACGTATATGAAATATATGTCAATAATTAATAGTCTTTTTACTTAGTTTCTTAGTGATGAAGTAATCTAAAATTTGGTGATGGATAAGAAGAATTATATTGAAATTGTTTACATCTATTATACCATAATATAATTTGAATATTGTGAATAAATTTAATATCTAACCTCATTATATAGTTTTAATTATTACGAACGTATATGAAATATATGTCATTAACTATAGTCTTTTAAGTTAGTTTCTTAGTGATGAAGTAACCTAAAATTTGGTGATGGATAAGAAGAATAATATTGAAATTGTTTACATCTATTATACCATAATATAATGTGAATATGGTGAATAATTTACTATCAAACCTCATTATATAGTTTTAATTATTACGAACGTATTTGAAATATATGTCATTAACTATAGTCTTTTAAATTAGTTTACTAGTGATGAAGTAACCTAAATTTTGGTAATGAATAAGAATGATAATATTGAAATTGTTTACATCTATTATACCATAATACAATGTGAATATGGTGAATAAATATACTATCTAGCCTCATTATATAGTTTTAATTATTACGAACGTATATGAATTATATATCATTAATTAATAGTCTTTTAACTTAGTTTCTTAGTGATGAAGTAACCTAAAATTTAGTGATGGATAAGAAGAATAATATTGAAATTGTTTACATGTATTATACCGTAATACAATGTGAATATGGTGAATAAACTTACTATTTATCCTTAATATATAATTTGAATTATTGTGAACGTATACGAAATATATGTCATAAGTTAATAGTTTTTTAACTTAGTTTCTTAGTGATGAAGTAACCTAAACTTTGGTGATGGATAAGAAGAATAATATTGAAATTGTTTACATGTATTATACCATAATACAATGTGAATATGGTGAATAAATTTACTATCTAACCTCATTATGTAGTTTTAGTTATTACGAATGTATATAAAATATATGTCATTAACTAATAGTCTTTTAACTTAGTTTCTGAGTGATGAAGTAACCTAAAATTTTTTGATGGACAAGAAGAATAATATCAAAATGGTTTACATGTATTATACCATTATACAATTTGAATATGGTAAATAAATTTACTATCTAACCTAATTATATAGTTTTAACTATTACGAACGTATATGAAATATATGTCATTAATTAATAGTCTTTTAACTAAGTTTCTTAGTGATGAAGTAACCTAAAATTTGTAATGAATAAGAATAATAATATTCAAATTGTTTAGGTCTATTATACTGTAATACAATGTGAATATGGTGAATAAATATACTATCTAGCCTCATTATATAGTTTTAATTATTACAAACGTATATGAAATATCTATCATTAATCAATAGTCGTTTAACTTAGTTTCTTAGTGATGAAGTAACCTAAAATTTGGTGATGGATAAGAAGAATAATATTGAAATTGTTTACATCTATTATACAATAATATAATGTGAATATTGTGAATAAATTTACTATCTAACCTCATTATATAGTTTTAATTATTATGAACGTATATGAAATATATGTCATTAACTATAGTCTTTTAACTTAGTTTCTTAGTGATGAAGTAACCTAAAATTTGTAATGAATAAGAATAATAATATTCAAATTGTTTACGTCTATTATACTGTAATACAATGTGAATATGGTGAATAAATATACTATCTAGCCTCATTATATAGTTTTAATTATTACAAACGTATATGAAATATATATCATTAATCAATAGTCGTTTAACTTAGTTTGTTAGTGATGAAGTAACCTAAAATTTGGTGATGGATAAGAAGAATAATATTGAAATTGTTTACATGTATTATACCATAATACAATGTGAATATGGTGAATGAATTTACTATCTAACCTCATTATATATTTTTAGTTATTACGAACGTATATGAAATATATTTCATTAACTATAGTCTTTTAACTTAGTTTCTTAGTGATGAAGTAACCTAAAATTTGGTAATGGATAAGAATAATAATATTGAAACTGTTTACATCTATTATACCATAATACAATGTGAATATGGTGAATAAATTTACTATCTAACCTCATTATATAGTTTTAACTATTACGAACGTATATGAATTATATGTCATTAATTAATAGTCTTTTAACTTAGTTTCTTAGTGATGATGTAACCTAAATTTTGGTGATGGATAAGAAGAAAAATATTGAAATTGTTTACATCTATTATACCATAATATAATGTGAATATGGTAAATAATTTACTATCTAACCTCATTATATAGTTTTAATTATTCCAAACGTATTTGAAATATATGTCATTAACTATAGTCTTTTAAATTAGTTTCCTAGTGATGATGTAACCTAAATTTTGGTAATGGATAAGAATAATAATATGGAAATTGTTTACATCTATTATACCATAATGCAATGTGAATATGGTGAATAAATATACTATCTAGACTCATTATATAGTTTTAATTATTACGAACGTATATGAATTATATATCATTAATTAATAGTCTTTTAACTTAGTTTCTTAGTGATGAAGTAACCTAAAATTTAGTGATGGATAAGAAGAATAATATTGAAATTGTTTACTTGTATTATACCGTAATACAATGTGAATATGGTGAATAAACTTACTATTTATCCTTAATATATAATTTGAATTATTGTGAACGTATACGACATATATGTCATAAGATAATAGTTTTATAACTTAGTTTCTTAGTGATGAAGTAACCTAAACTTTGGTGATGATAAGAAGAATAATATTGAAATTGTTTACATGTATTATACCACAACACAATGTGAATATGGTGAATAAATTTACTATCTAACCTCATTATGTAGTTTTAGTTATTACGAATGTATATAACATATATATCATTAACTAATAGTCTTTTAACTTAGTTTCTTAGAGATGAAGTAACCTAAAATTTTGTGATGGACAAGAAGAATAATATCAAAATTGTTTACATCTATTATACCATAATACAATGTGAATATGGTGAATAAATTTACTATCTAACCTCATTATATAGTTTTAACTATTACGAACGTATATGAAATATATGTCATTAATTATTAGTCTTTTAACTTAGTTTCTTAGTGATGAAGTAACCTAAAATTTGGTGATGGATAAGAAGAATAATATTGAAATTGTTTAAATCTATTATACCATAATATAATGTGAATATTGTGAATAAATTTAATATCTAACCTCATTATATAGTTTTAATTAATATGAACGTATATGAAATATATGTCATTAACTATAGTCTTTTAACTTAGTTTCTTAGTGATGAAGTAACCTAAAATTTGGTAATGGATAAGAATAATAATATTGAAATTGTTTACATCTATTATACCATAATAAAATGTGAATTTGGTGAATAAATTTACTATCTAACCTCATTATATAGTTTTAACTATTACGAACGTATATGAAATATATGTCATTAACTAATAGTCTTTTAACTTAGTTTCTTAATGATGAAGTAACCTAAAATTTGGTGATGGATAAGAAGAATAATATTGAAATTGTTTACATCTATTATACCATAATATAATGTGAATATGGTGAATAATTTACTATCTAACCTCATTATATAGTTTTAATTATTACGAACGTATTTGAAATATATGTCATTAACTATAGTCTTTTAAATTAGTTTCTAGTGATGAAGTAACCTAAAATTTTGTGATGGACAAGAAGAATAATATCAAAATTGTTTACATGTATTATACCATAATACAATGTGAATATGGTGAATAAATATACTATCTAGCCTCATTATATAGTTTTAACTATTACGAACTTATATGAAATATATGTCATTAATTAATAGTCTTTTAAAGTTTCTTAGTGATGAAGTAACCTAAAATTTGGTGATGGATAAGAAGAATAATATTGAAATTGTTTAACATCTATTATACCATAATACAATGTGAATATGCTGAATAAATATACTATGTAGCCTCTTTATATAGGTTTAATTATTACGAACGTATATGAAATATATGTCATTAATTAATAGTCTTTTAAACTTAGTTTCTTAGTGATGAAGTAACCTAAAATTTGGTGATGGATAAGAAGAATAATATTGAAATTGTTTACATCTATTATACAATAATATAATGTGAATATTGTGAATAAATTTACTATCTAAACTCATTATATAGTTTTAATTATTACGAACGTATATAAAATATATGTCATTAACTATAGTCTTTTAACTTAGTTTCTTAGTGATGAAGTAACCTAAAATTTGGTAATGGATAAGAATAATAATATTGAAATTGTTTACGTCTATTATACCCGTAATACAATGTGAATATGGTGAATAAATATACTATCTAGCCTCATTATATAGTTTTTAATTATTACAAATGTATATGAAATACATATCATTAATTAATAGTCTTTTAACTTAGTTTCTTAGTGATAAAGTAACCTAAAATTTGGTGATGGATAAGAAGAATAATATTGAAATTGTTTACATCTATTATACCATAATACAATGTGAATATGGTGAATAAATATACTATCTAACCTCATTATATAGTTTTAATTATTATGAACGTATATGAAATATAAGTCATAAATTAATAGTCTTTTAACTTAGTTTCTTAGTGATAAAGTAACCTAAAATTTGGTAATGGATAAGAATAATAATATTGAAATTGTTTACATCTATTATACCATAATACAATGTGAATATGGTGAATAAATTTACTATCTAACCTCATTATATAGTTTTAACTATTACGAACGTATATGAAATATATGTCATTAATTAATAGTCTTTTAACTTAGTTTCTTAGTGATGCTAAAATTTAATGATGGATAAGAAGAATAATATTGAAATTGTTTACATGTATTATACCGTAATACAATGTGAATATGGTGAATAAACTTACTATTTATCCTTAATATATAATTTGAATTATTGTGAACGTATACGACATATATGTCATAAGATAATAGTTTTATAACTTAGTTTCTTAGTGATGAAGTAACCTAAACTTTGGTGATGATAAGAAGAATAATATTGAAATTGTTTACATGTATTATACCACAACACAATGTGAATATGGTGAATAAATTACTATCTAACCTCATTATGTAGTTTTAGTTATTACGAATGTATATAACATATATATCATTAACTAATAGTCTTTTAACTTAGTTTCATAGTGATGAAGTAACCCTAAAATTTGGTGATGGATAAGAAGAAGAATATCGATATTGTTTACATCTATTATACCATAATACAATGTGAATATGGTGAATAATTTTACTATCTAACCTAATTATATAGTTTTAATTATTATGAACGTATATGAAATATATGTCATAAATTAATAATCTTTTAACTTAGTTTCTTAGTGATAAAGTAACCTAAAATTTGGTTATGAATAAGAATAATAATATTGAAATTGTTTACATGTATTATACCATAATACAATGTGAATATGGTGAATAAATTTACAATCTAACCTCATTATATAGTTTTAACTATTACGAGCGTATATGAAATATATGTTATTGATTAATAGTCTTTTAACTCAGTTTCTTAGTGATGCTAAAATTTGGTGATAGATAAGAAGAATAATATTTAAATTGTTTCCATCTATTATACCATAATACAATGTGAATATGGTGACAAAATATACTATCTAGCCTCATTATATAGTTTTAATTATTACGAACGTATATGAAATATATGTCATTAATTAATAGTCTTTTAACTTAGTTTCTTAGTGATGAAGTAACCTAAAATTTGGTGATGGATAAGAAGAATAATATTGAAATTGTTTACATCTATTATACCATAATATAAGGTGAATATGGTGAATAAATTTACTATCTAACCTCATTATATAGTTTTAATTATTACGAACGTATATGAAATATATGTGATTTACTATAGTCTTTTAACTTAGTTTTCTTAGTGATGAAGTAACCTAAAATTTGGTAATGGATAAGAATAATAATATTGAAATTGTTTACGTCTATTATACCATAATACAATGTTAATATGGTGAATAAATATAATATCTAGCCTCATTATATAGTTTTAATTATTACGAACGTATATGTAATATATGTCATTAATTTATAGTCTTTTAACTTAGTTTCTTAGTGATGAAGTAACCTAAAATTTGGTGATGGATAAGAAGAATAATATTGAAATTGTTTACATCTATTATACCATAATACAATGTGAATATGGTGAATAAATTTACTATCTAACTCATTATATAGTTTTTAATTATTATGAACGTATATGAAATATAAGTCATAAATTAATAGTCTTTTAACTTAGTTTCTTAGTGATGAAGTAACCTAAAATTTGGTAATGGATAAGAATAATAATATTAAAATTGTTTACATCTATTATACCATAATACAATGTGAATATAGTGAATAAATTTACTATCTAACCTCATTATATAGTTTTTAACTATTACGGACGTATATGAAATATATGTCATTAATTAATAGTCTTTTAACTTAGTTTCTTAGTGATGCTAAAATTTGGTGATGGATAACAAGAATAATATGAAATTGTTTACATCTATTATACCATAATACAATGTGAATATGGTGAATAAATATACTATCTAGCCTCATTATATAGTTTTAATTATTACGAATGTATATGAAATAAATGTCATTAATTAATAGTCTTTTAACTTAGTTTCTTAGTGATGAAGTAACCTAAAATTTGGTGATGGATAAGAAGAATAATATTGATATTGTTGACATCTATTATACCATAATATAATGTGAATATGGTTAATAAATTTACTATCTAACCTCATTATATAGTTTTAATTATTACGAACGTATATGAAATATATGTCATTTTGTAATAGTCTTTTAACTTAGTTTCTTAGTGATGAAGTAACCTAAAATTTGGTGATGGATAAGAAGAAGAATATCGATATTATTTACATCTATTATACCATAATACAATGTGAATATGGTGAATAATTTTACTATCTAACCTAATTATATAGTTTTAATTATTATGAACGTATATGAAATATATGTCATAAATTAATAATCTTTTAACTTAGTTTCTTAGTGATGAAGTAACCTAAATTTGGTGATGGATAAGAAGAATAATATTGAAATTATTTACATCTATTATAACATAATACAACGTGAATATGGTGAATAAATATACTATCTAGCCTCATTATATAGTTTTAATTATTACGAACGTATATGAAATATATATAGTTAATTTGGTGTCTTTCTAATTAGTTTCTTAGTGATGAAGTAACCTAAAATTTGGTTATGAATAAGAATAATAATATTGAAATTGTTTACATGTATTATCCCATAATACAATGTGAATATGGTGAATAAATTTACAATCTAACCTCATTATATAGTTTTAACTATTACGAGCGTATATGAAATATATGTCATTGATTAATAGTCTTTTAACTTAGTTTCTTAGTGATGCTAAAATTTGGTGATGGATAAGAAGAATAATATTGAAATTGTTTCCATCTATTATACCATAATACAATGTGAATATGGTGAATAAATATACTATCTAGCCTCATTATATAGTTTTAATTATTACGAACGTATATGAAATATATGTCATTAATTAATGGTCTTTTAACTTAGTTTCTTAGTGATGAAGTAACCTAAAATTGTGATGGATAAGAAGAATAATATTGAAATTGTTTACATCTATTATACCATAATATAATGTGAATATGGTCACTACGCCAAAAATTATTTTTTGTATCACCTAATTTAATAGCACTTTTAAAAAAAATGCTATTAAAATGGAAAAAACACATTTATAATAGCACTTTTTAATCGGGCGCTATTATAATATACAGACTATGTAATTATGATAGCACTTTGTACCAGAACGCTATTATTAAACTTCTTTAAGATAGCATTTTGTATAAAACGCTATTATTTGACTACCTATATAATAGCATTTATTAAAAAGCGCTATGTTATATATAATAATAAATTAATTAATTAATTGATAAAAAAAAAAACAAAACACATTTTCAGAAAATTGGGTTTCCCGCATCCACTCACCGCCAAAAACAAAAACATTTTCCTCCTACTCACAACACCATCTTCTTCTCCTTCTCCTATACCAAAAACCCTTTTCAAATTCTTCTCCATTTCCACCACTAACCCACAATTTTTCACCGTCTCTTACCTCATCAACGAACTGCGGCTTCTCCCCAGAAACCGCTTCCAAAGCTTTCCAAAATCTCACTCTCTCCAACTCCCAAAAAATCCCGATTCAATTCTCGCCTTCTTCACTACCCACGGCTTCTCCATCTCCCAACTCCGCGACATCATCAGACGTGAACCCTGGCTACTCTCATGCGACCCCCAACAAGGTTCTTTTACCAAAGTTTCAATTTTTACTTTCCAAAGGCGCTTCTTCCTCTGATATTGTTCGTATTGTTAATTCAAGCCCTAGACTTCTTAGAAGAAGCTTAGAGAATCATATAGTTCCCTGCATATCAATGTGCAAAAGGGTTTCTTCAATCTGACAAAAAAAACCATTGCTTGTGTTAAACATTTTTGTTTCTTTGTCAAAGTGGGCTGCCTGAAAATGTCAAATTGTTGCTTGATAATGGAGTTTCTCACTCTAATATTGCTAGGCTGTTTCATTGGTGGCCTAGTATAATTTTCTCATTTGATTTGTTGCACACTGTTGAAGAACTGAAAGAACTCGGTTTCGATGGCTCCACTTCCGCTTTTAGTAAGGCATTTCTCGCGAAGAGAAGTGCCACTAAAGCACAGTGGGATGAGAAAGTTGAAACCTTTAAGAAATGGGGCTGGTCTGATGAACAGATTCTTGAAACATTTAAGAAGCATCCTTTCTGTATGCTGGTATCGCCTCGGAAAATCAATGCAATCATGGATTTTTGGGTTCACCACCTAGGTTTGGATTCTTTGGACCTTGCCAGAGCTCCTGGAATTCTTCAATGCAGTCTCGAGAAGAGGATTATTCCTAGAGCTTCGGCTGTGCAGTTTCTTATCTCGAAAGGCTTGCGACGGAAGGATGCAGGCGTGTATACGCCGTTTGTTGTATCTGAGAAGTTGTTTGTGGAGAAGTTTGTGAAAGGCTTTGAGGAGCATTCTTCTGATCTCATAAAGCTTTATGAGGAAAAACTGAATCTTGCAGATGGTAGGAACGGCATTCAGCTGGTGTGAAACATCTTGATCGAGTTTTGGTTTGATTTAACTAACCGGTATTACTCGGTTGAAATATTTGCCCTGCGTTGATGCCTCGCAATTTTTTATTAACAATCATGCTAGCTACTAGTTTTCATCAAATGTCATTCCTTATGAAATTTTCTTTTCCTGCTGAATTTTGACATGTTTCGAGAACACTATCCGTAGATTAGGTGACTCATCTCACATCGATAATTTAGCTTCAACAGTGCATAATTTATTTAATATGTTTCATGCTATTTTTCTTGTCCTTTCCAGACTTTATGATTTGGTATGATTTGTGTATCACAATTAAAAAATTAGTTTTATGATGCATGTCTCAAATCCCTGTTTGATGACCTGGGTGATAAATTTGCCTTACACATTTCTTAGACTGTTGTGTAGTCATATTTTCATAACCCTCTCCCAAGGACACAAATGAAGTTTTTCATTAAACTATTTTCTGAAGCTGGGTGATGTGAAATGTCTTTGACTGTTGTAAAATAGACGTCTAATATCTCTCTAAATTCTGTATCACCTCTGCAGATAGTTGAGTGCAGGCGGGTATTAAAGTGGACATATGCATATGGATTCTATTTAGCGGAGCATGAGCATGCGAAAAAGCAGTTCTTTGAGTACTTGCAAGGTTTTTTTGTTGTCAATTTCAATTTGATTAGATGTCTTGCATTTTGGGTGATTTCCTTGAAATAAATTATTCAATTTCTTTATCTTCAGGTGAGGCTGAATCAGGTTTAGAGAGACTTCATCAATGTGCCGAAAAGGAACTCCAAGTATTCCTCAATGGTGATGGCCCATCTAAAGATTTCAATGATTTTCGCACAAAGCTAGCTGGATTGACCAGGTTAATGTTATTACTTATTATTGTTTTTGTTCAGAATTTGCCCATTTTTTTATTTACTTTTTTTGTTCTGATTGGAGTTTGACTTCATATTTGATATATTTTCCTCAAGTTTGCTGAAAAGAGACATACTTTGTACATTTGTTTTGAATTAGAAATGGTAAATCTGCTATTACATCTCGAGATGGAATCTTGTAATGGAAATATATGCATTTTGTACATCATGATTCATACCTATCGTGCATTTGATGAAATTCATATGTTTGGCATGTTGTTTTGTTTGCTTTTCTATTCATGTTTTAGAATGTTTACCATCTATTGGTTCTGTTGGTGTGACAATTTGTTTCAGCATGCAGTTATATACCAATGAATAGTATAATAATGACATAGCTAATGAATAATTATGGTGCCCAAATTGTATGGTTTAATTTTCTAATTCATTTGTTTTTGCAGTGTGACTAGAAACTACTTTGAGAATTTGGTTAGGGCATTAGAGAATGGTTTATGCGATGTGGATAGCAATGGAGCTGCTTCCAGTAAAGCAACGGGTTCAAAAAATGCTGCAGGGAGCAGCAAGGGAAGAGGCGGAAGAGGAAAGGGGACGGTTCGAGCTAGCATGTCCAGCAGAATTACTGATGATAATCATTGGTCTTGTGAGCAATGTACCTATGCGAATGTCAGATCTGCCACTGCATGCCAGATGTGCAACCAACCGCATCGATGATAAGGCCCCATTGCCTATATCTGTTGAAGATGGAGATGTATCCATGGCCAAGCAATAGGAACAATTGTGCCATGGCCAACGAAACTTCTTGAATTTGTTGCTGAATGTGAAAAGGTAAATTACTTATAATCAAGTTGCTTGATCGCTACTTGTTTTATTATTTGATCACTAATATTAATTAATACAACTTTTTAGATTCCTGGTCAATCCCAAAACAAAGGTAACAATATTCAACACAGTGTTGAATATTCAGTTTCATCACCCAACAAAAGTAACAAAAAATTCAAAATCGAAGAGTCTCCTAGAGTTGGCGCTTCTTGTTAGACCCATATTAAATGTTTGATTATTCTTTATATGTTGAATTAGTTTTTATTGTACAATACATAATCAATATTCCTTCTATGATACAGGAAAACAAGAAGCAATTATTTTGCCTAATTAGTGATTGTATCTATGAGTTCAACGCTTTTGGATCATGAAGGTGGTTACTACATGGGATTGTTTTGTTATCCTTTCTTATTTTTTTGGTGTTTTGTTTAGAGAATTTCATTGTATGTTTTTGGATTTGGATTGAAGTACTCATAGATGGGCATCTACAAATTTGGCTATGCAAACGCCCTCTTAATATTCTATATGTTATGATATTTGGAAACAATAGGATTTGGTAATTTAAAATGTTATTTGGTATTTGATGGATCATAATATATATGCAATGAGTAACTTAAAGCGTTATTTGTGTTGAATTGAATATAGTTATTTTATATTTACACCAAAAAAAATGATTGTGTAAGAAAAAATATTGTACTGTACTTATTAAAAATATTGTACCAAATATGTATCATTTATTAGCACTTTATTTGAAAGCGCTATCAAACATATGTTATATATTAGCGCTTTTTATTTAGAGTGCTATAAAAAAACAAACAAAAAACATGCAAAATACTGACTTTGATAGCACTTTAATTAAAACGCTATTATAAATTGGTACTTTAATAGCGCTTTTAAAGTGCTATTAAATAAGAAATATTTACAATAGTGGCGCGGTTAATAGCACTTTTAAGCGCTATCAAAAACAAAAAAAAGCGCTATTAAATAGCTTATTTGGCGTAGTGGGTGAATAAATTTACTATCTAACCTCATTATATACTTTTAATTATTACGAACGTATATGAAATATATGTCATTAATTAATAGTCTTTTAACTTAGTTTCATAGTGATGAAGTAACCTAAAATTTGGTGATGGATAAGAAGAAGAATATCGATATTGTTTACATCTATTATACCATAATACAATGTGAATATGGTGAATAATTTTACTATCTAACCTAATTATATAATTTTAATTATTATGAACGTATATGAAATATATGTCATAAATTAATAATCTTTTAACTTAGTTTCTTAGTGATGAAGTAACCTAAAATTTGGTGATGGATAAGAAGAATAATATTGAAATTATTAACATCTATTATAACATAATACAACGTGAATATGGTGAATAAATATACTATCTAGCCTCATTATATAGTTTTAATTATTACGAACGTATAAGAAATATATATAGTTAATTTGGTGTCTTTCTAATTAGTTTCTTAGTGATGAAGTAACCTAAAATTTGGTTATGAATAAGAATAATAATATTGAAATTGTTTACATGTATTATACCATAATACAATGAGAATATGGTGAATAAATTTACAATCTAACCTCATTATATAGTTTTAACTATTACGAGCGTATATGAAATATATGTTATTGATTAATAGTCTTTTAACTTAGTTTCTTAGTGATGCTAAAATTTGGTGATGGATAAGAAGAAGAATATTGAAATTGTTTCCATCTATTATACCATAATACAATGTGAATATGGTGCATAAATATACTATCTAGCCTCATTATATAGTTTTAATTATTACGAACGTATATGAAATATATGTCATTAATTAATAGTCTTTTAACTTAGTTTCTTAGTGATGAAGTAACCTAAAATTTGGTGATGGATAAGAAGAATAATATTGAAATTGTTTACATCTATTATACCATAATATAAGGTGAATATGGTGAATAAATTTACTATCTAACTTCATTATATAGTTTTAATTATTACGAACGTATATGAAATATATGTGATTTACTATAGTCTTTTAACTTAGTTTCTTAGTGATGAAGTAACCTAAAATTTGGTAATGGATAAGAATAATAATATTGAAATTGTTTACGTCTATTATACTGTAATACAATGTTAATATGGTGAATAAATATAATATCTAGCCTCATTATATAGTTTTATTTATTACAAATGTATTTGAAATATATATCATTAATTAATAGTCTTTTAACTTAGTTTCTTAGTAATGAAATAACCTAAAATTTGGTGATGGATAAGAAGCATAATATTGAAATTGTTTACATCTATTATACCTTAATACAATGTGAATATGGTGAATAAATATACTATCTAGCCTCATTATATAGTTTTAATTATTACAAATGTATATGAAATACATATCATTAATTAATAGTCTTTTTACTTAGTTTCTTAGTGATAAAGTAACCTAAAATTCGGTGATGGATAAGAAGAATAATATTGAAATTGTTTACATCTATTATACCATAATACAATGTGAATATGGTGAATAAATATACTATCTAGCCTCATTATATAGTTTTAATTATTACGAACGTATATGTAATATATGTCATTAATTTATAGTCTTTTAACTTAGTTTCTTAGTGATGAAGTAACCTAAAATTTGGTGATGGATAAGAAGAATAATATTGAAATTGTTTACATCTATTATACCATAATACAATGTGAATATGGCGAATAAATTTACTATCTAACCTCATTATATAGTTTTAATTATTATGAACGTATATGAAATATAAGTCATAAATTAATAGTCATTTAACTTAGTTTCTTAGTGATAAAGTAACCTAAAATTTGGTAATGGATAAGAATAATAATATTGAAATTGTTTACATCTATTATACCATAATACTATGTGAATGTAGTGAATAAATTTACTATCTAACCTCATTATATAGTTTTAACTATTACGGACGTATATGAAATATATGTCATTAATTAATAGTCTTTTAACTTAGTTTCTTAGTGATGAAGTAACCTAAAATTTGGTGATGGATAACAAAAATAATATTGAAATTGTTTACATCTATTATACCATAATACAATGTGAATAAGGTGAATAAATATACTATCTAGCCTCATTATATAGTTTAAATTATTACAAATGTATATGAAATATATATCATAAATTAATAATCTTTTAACTTAGTTTCTTAGTGATGAATTAACCTAAAATTTGGTGATGGATAAGAAGAATAATATTGAAATTGTTTACATCTATTGTACCATAATACAATGTGAATATGGTGAATAAATTTACTATCTAACCTCATTATATAGTTTTAATTATTATGAACGTATATGAAATATAAGTCATAAATTAATAGTCTTTTAACTTAGTTTCTTAGTGATAAAGTAACCTAAAATTTGGTGATGGATAAGATGAATAATATTGAAATTGTTTACATGTATTATACCATAATACAATGTGAATATGGTGAATAAATTTACTATCTAACCTCATTATATAGATTTAATTATTACGAACTTATATGAAATATATGTCATTAATTAATAGTCTTTTAACTTAGTTTCTTAGTGATGAAGTAACCTATAATTTGGTGATGGATATGAAGAATAATATTGATATTGTTTACATCTATTATACCATAATACAATGTGAATATGGTGAGTAAATTTACTATCTAACCTAATTATATAGTTTTAATTATTATGAACGTATATGAAATATATGTCATAAATTAATAATCTTTTAACTTAGTTTCTTAGTGATGAAGTAACCTAAAATTTGGTGATGGATAAGAAGAATAATATTGAAATTGTTTACATCTATTATACCATAATATAATGTGAATATGGTGAATAAATTTAATATCTAACCTCATTATATAGTTTTAATTATTACGAACGTATATGAAATATATATAGTTAATTTGGTGTCTTTCAACTTAGTTTCTTAGTGATGAAGTAACCTAAAATTTGGTGATGGATAAGAAGATTAATATTGAAATTGTTTACATGTATTATACCATAATACAATGTGAATATGGTTAATAAATTTACTATCTAACCTCATTATATAGTTTTAACTATTACGAGCGTATATGAAATATATGTCATTGATTAATAGTCTTTTAACTTAGTTTCTTAGTGATGAAGTAACCTAAAATTTGGTGATGGATAAGAAGAATAATATTGAAATTGTTTACATCTAATATACCATAATATAATGTGAATATGGTGAATAAATTTACTATCTAACCTCATTATATAGTTTTAATTATTACGAACGTATATGAAATATATGTCATTTACTATAGTCTTTTAACTTAATTTCTTAGTGATGAAATAACCTAAAATTTGGTAATGGATAAGAATAATAATATTGAAATTGTTTACGTCTATTATACCGTAATACAATGTTAATATGGTGAATAAATATAATATCTAGCCTCATTATATAGTTTTAATTATTACAAATGTATATGAAATATATATATCATTAATTAATAGTCTTTTAACTTAGTTTCTTAGTGATGAAATAACCTAAAATTTGGTGATGGATAAGAAGAATAATATTGAAATTGTTTACATCTATTATACCATAATATAAGGTGAATATGGTGAATAAATTTACTATCTAACCTCATTATATAGTTTTAATTATTACGAACGTATATGAAATATATGTGATTTACTATAGTCTTTTAACTTAGTTTCTTAGTGATGAAGTAACCTAAAATTTGGTAATGGATAAGAATAATAATATTGAAATTGTTTACGTCTATTCTACCGTAATACAATGTTAATATGGTGAATAAATATAATATCTAGCCTCATTATATAGTTTTAATTATTACAAATGTATATGAAATATATATATAATTAATTAATAGTCTTTTAACTTAGTTTCTTAGTGATGAAATAACCTAAAATTTGGTATGGATAAGAAGAATAATATTGAAATTGTTTACATCTATTATTCCATAATACAATGTGAATATGGTGAATAAATATACTATCTAGCCTCATTATATAGTTTTAATTATTACGAACGTATATGAAATATATTTCATTAATTAATAGTCTTTTAACTTAGTTTCTTAGTGATGAAGTAACCTAAAATTTGGTGATGGATTAGAAGAATAATATTGAAATTGTTTACATCTATTATACCATAATATAATGTGAATATGGTGAATAAATTTACTATCTAGCCTCATTATATAGTTTTAATTATTACGAACGTATATGAAATATATGTGATTTACTATAGTCTTTTAACTTAGTTTCTTAGTGATGAAGTAACCTAAAATTTGGTAATGGATAAGAATAATAATATTGAAATTGTTTACGTCTATTATATCGTAATACAATGTGAATAAGGTGAATAAATATACTATCTAGCCTCATTATATAGTTTAAATTATTACAAATGTATATGAAATATTTATCATTAATTAATAGTCTTTTAACTTAGTTTCTTAGTGATGAATTAACCTAAAATTTGGTGATGGATAAGAAGAATAATATTGAAATTGTTTACATCTATTGTACCATAATACAATGTGAATATGGTGAATAAATTTACTATCTAACCTCATTATATAGTTTTAATTATTATGAACGTATATGAAATATAAGTCATAAATTAATAGTCTTTTAACTTAGTTTCTTAGTGATAAAGTAACCTAAAATTTGGTTATGAATAAGAATAATAATATTGAAATTGTTTACATGTATTATACCATAATACAATGTGAATATGGTGAATAAATTTACAATCTAACTTCATTATATAGTTTTAACTATTACGAGCGTATATGAAATATATGTCATTGATTAATAGTCTTTTAACTTAGTTTCTTAGTGATGCTAAAATTTGGTGATGGATAAGAAGAATAATATTGAAATTGTTTCCATCTATTATACCATAATACAATGTGAATATGGTGAATAATTTTACTATCTAACCTAATTATATAATTTTAATTATTATGAACGTATATGAAATATATGTCATAAATTAATAATATTTTAACTTAGTTTCTTAGTGATGAAGTAACCTAAAATTTGGTGATGGATAAGAAGAATAATATTGAAATTATTAACATCTATTATAACATAATACAACGTGAATATGGTGAATAAATATACTATCTAGCCTCATTATATAATTTTAATTATTACGAACGTATAAGAAATATATATAGTTAATTTGGTGTCTTTCTAATTAGTTTCTTAGTGATGAAGTAACCTAAAATTTGGTTATGAATAAGAATAATAATATTGAAATTGTTTACATGTATTATACCATAATACAATGTGAATATGGTGAATAAATTTACAATCTAACCTCATTATATAGTTTTAACTATTACGAGCGTATATGAAATATATGTTATTGATTAATAGTCTTTTAACTTAGTTTCTTAGTGATGCTAAAATTTGGTGATGGATAAGAAGAAGAATATTGAAATTGTTTCCATCTATTATACCATAATACAATGTGAATATGGTGAATAAATATACTATCTAGCCTCATTATATAGTTTTAATTATTACGAACGTATATGAAATATATGTCATTAATTAATAGTCTTTTAACTTAGTTTCTTAGTGATGAAGTAACCTAAAATTTGGTGATGGATAAGAAGAATAATATTGAAATTGTTTACATCTATTATACCATAATATAAGGTGAATATGGTGAATAAATTTACTATCTAACTTCATTATATAGTTTTAATTATTACGAACGTATATGAAATATATGTGATTTACTATAGTCTTTTAACTTAGTTTCTTAGTGATGAAGTAACCTAAAATTTGGTAATGGATAAGAATAATAATATTGAAATTGTTTACGTCTATTATACTGTAATACAATGTTAATATGGTGAATAAATATAATATCTAGCCTCATTATATAGTTTTAATTATTACAAATGTATTTGAAATATATATCATTAATTAATAGTCTTTTAACTTAGTTTCTTAGTGATGAAATAACCTAAAATTTGGTGATGGATAAGAAGAATAATATTGAAATTGTTTACATCTATTATACCTTAATACAATGTGAATATGGTGAATAAATATACTATCTTGCCTCATTATATAGTTTTAATTATTACAAATGTATATGAAATACATATCATTAATTAATAGTCTTTTTACTTAGTTTCTTAGTGATAAAGTAACCTAAAATTTGGTGATGGATAAGAAGAAGAATATTGAAATTGTTTACATCTATTATACCATAATACAATGTGAATATGGTGAATAAATATACTTTCTAGCCTCATTATATAGTTTTAATTATTACGAACGTATATGTAATATATGTCATTAATTTATAGTCTTTTAACTTAGTTTCTTAGTGATGAAGTAACCTAAAATTTGGTGATGGATAAGAAGAATAATATTGAAATTGTTTACATCTATTATACCATAATACAATGTGAATATGGTGAATAAATTTACTATCTAACCTCATTATATAGTTTTAATTATTATGAACGTATATGAAATATAAGTCATAAATTAATAGTCTTTTAACTTAGTTTCTTAGTGATAAAGTAACCTAAAATTTGGTAATGGATAAGAATAATAATATTGAAATTGTTTACATCTATTATACCATAATACAATGTGAATATAGTGAATAAATTTACTATCTAACCTCATTATATAGTTTTAACTATTACGGACGTATATGAAATATATGTCATTAATTAATAGTCTTTTAACTTAGTTTCTTAGTGATGAAGTAACCTAAAATTTGGTGATGGATAACAAGAATAATATTGAAATTGTTTACATCTATTATACCATAATACAATGTGAATATGGTGAATAAATATACTATATAGCCTCATTATATAGTTTTAATTATTATGAACGTATATGAAATATATGTCATAAATTAATAATCTTTTAACTTAGTTTCTTAGTGATGAAGTAACCTAAATTTGGTGATGGATAAGAAGAATAATATTGAAATTATTTACATCTATTATAACATAATACAACGTGAATATGGTGAATAAATATACTATCTAGCCTCATTATATAGTTTTAATTATTACGAACGTATATGAAATATATATAGTTAATTTGGTGTCTTTCTAATTAGTTTCTTAGTGATGAAGTAACCTAAAATTTGGTTATGAATAAGAATAATAATATTGAAATTGTTTACATGTATTATACCATAATACAATGTGAATATGGTGAATAAATTTACAATCTAACCTCATTATATAGTTTTAACTATTACGAGCGTATATGAAATATATGTCATTGATTAATAGTCTTTTAACTTAGTTTCTTAGTGATGCTAAAATTTGGTGATGGATAAGAAGAATAATATTGAAATTGTTTCCATCTATTATACCATAATACAATGTGAATATTGTGAATAAATATACTATCTAGCCTCATTATATAGTTTTAATTATTACGAACGTATATGAAATATATGTCATTAATTAATAGTCTTTTAACTTAGTTTCTTAGTGATGAAGTAACCTAAAATTTGGTGATGGATAAGAAGAATAATATTGAAATTGTTTACATCTATTATACCATAATATAAGGTGAATATGGTGAATAAATTTACTATCTAACCTCCTTATATAGTTTTAATTATTACGAACGTATATGAAATATATGTGATTTACTATAGTCTTTTAACTTAGTTTCTTAGTGATGAAGCAACCTAAAATTTGGTAATGGATAAGAATAATAATATTGAAATTGTTTACGTCTATTATACCGTAATACAATGTTAATATGGTGAATAAATATAATATCTAGCCTCATTATATAGTTTTAATTATTACAAATGTATATGAAATATATATATATATCATTAATTAATAGTCTTTTAACTTAGTTTCTTAGTGATGAAATAACCTAAAATTTGGTGATGGATAAGAAGAATAATATTGAAATTGTTTACATCTATTATACCATAATACAATGTGAATATGGTGAATAAATTTACTATCTAGCCTCATTATATAGTTTTAATTATTACGAACGTATATGAAATATATGTCATTAATTAATAGTCTTTTAACTTAGTTTCTTAGTGATGAAGTAACCTAAAATTTGGTAATGGATAAGAATAATAATATTGAAATTGTTTACGTCTATTATACTGTAATACAATGTTAATATGGGGAATAAATATAATATCTAGCCTCATTATATAGTTTTAATTATTACAAATGTATTTGAAATATATATCATTAATTAATAGTCTTTTAACTTAGTTTCTTAGTGATGAAGTAACCTAAAATTTGGTAATGGATAAGAATAATAATATTGAAATTGGATACGTCTATTATATCGTAATACAATGTGAATAAGGTGAATAAATATACTATCTAGCCTCATTATATAGTTTTAATTATTATGAACATATATGAAATATAAGTCATAAATTAATAGTCTTTTAACTTAGTTTCTTAATGATGAAGTAACCTAAAATTTGGTGATGGATAAGATGAATAATATCGAAATTGTTTACATGTATTATACCATAATACAATGTGAATATGGTGAATAAATTTACTATCTAACCTCATTATATAGATTTAATTATTACGAACGTATATGAAATATATGTCATTAATTAATAGTCTTTTAACTTAGTTTCTTAGTGATGAAGTAACCTACAATTTGGTGATGGATATGAAGAATAATATTGATATTGTTTACATCTATTATACCATAATACAATGTGAATATGGTGAGTAAATTTACTATCTAACCTAATTATATAGTTTTAATTATTATGAACGTATATGAAATATATGTCATAAATTAATAATCTTTTAACTTAGTTTCTTAGTGATGAAGTAACCTAAAATTTGGTGATGGATAAGAAGAATAATATTGAGATTGTTTACATCTATTATACCATAATATAATGTGAATATGGTGAATAAATTTACTATCTAACCTCATTATATAGTTTTAATTATTACGAACGTATATGAAATATATGTCATTAAGTATAGTCTTTTAACTTAGTTTCTTAGTGATGAAGTAACCTAAAATTTGGTGATGGATAAGAAGAAGAATATCGATATTGTTTCCATCTATTATACCATAATATAATGTGAATATGGTGAATAAATTTATTATCTAACCTAATTATATAGTTTTAATTATTATGAACGTATATGAAATATATGTCATAAATTAATAATCTTTTAACTTAGTTTCTTAGTGATGAAGTAACCTAAAATTTGGTGATAGATAAGAAGAAGAATATTGAAATTGTTTACATGTATTATACCGTAATACAATGTGAATATGGTGAATAAATATACTATCTAGCCACATTATATAGTTTTAATTATTACGAACGTATATGAAATATATGTCATTAATTAATAGTCTTTTAACTTAGTTTCTCAATGATGAAATAACCTAAAATTTGGTGATGGATAAGAATAATAATATTGATATTGTTTATATTTATTATACCAAAATACAATGTGAATATGGTGAATAAATTTACTATCTAACCTAATTATATAGTTTTAATTATTATGAACGTATATGAAATATATGTCATAAATTAATAATCTTTTAACTTAGTTTCTTAGTGATGAAGTAACCTAAAATTTGGTGATGGATAAGAAGAATAATATTGAAATTGTTTACATCTATTATAACATAATACAATGTGAATATGGTGAATAAATATACTATCTAGCCTCATTATATAGTTTTAATTATTACGAACGTATATGAAATATATATAGTTAATTTGGTGTCTTTCAACTTAGTTTCTTAGTGATGAAGTAACCTAAAATTTGGTGATGGATAAGAAGATTAATATTGAAATTGTTTACATGTATTATACCATAATACAATGTGAATATGGTTAATAAATTTACTATCTAACCTCATTATATAGTTTTAACTATTATGAGAGTATATGAAATATATGTCATTGATTAATAGTCTTTTAACTTAGTTTCTTAGTGATGAAGTAACCTAAAATTTGGTGATGGATAAGAAGAATAATATTGAAATTGTTTACATATATTATACCATAATACAATGTGAATATGGTGAATAAATATACTATCTATCCTCATTATATAGTTTTAATTATTATGAACGTATATGAAATATATGTCATTAATTAATAGTCTTTTAACTTAGTTTCTTAGTAATGAAGTAACCTAAAATTTGGTGATGGATAAGAAGATTAATATTGAAATTGTTTACATGTATTATACCATAATACAATGTGAATATGGTTAATAAATTTACAATCTAACCTCATTATATAGTTTTAACTATTACGAGCGTATATGAAATATATGTCATTGATTAATAGTCTTTTAACTTAGTTTCTTAGTGATGAAGTAACCTAAAATTTGGTGATGGATAAGAAGAATAATATTGAAATTGTTTACATCTATTATACCATAATATAATGTGAATATGGTGAATAAATTTACTATCTAACCTCATTATATAGTTTTAATTATTACGAACGTATATGAAATATATGTCATTTACTATAGTCTTTTAACTTAGTTTCTTAGTGATGAAATAACCTAAAATTTGGTAATGGATAAGAATAATAATATTGAAATTGTTTACGTCTATTATACCGTAATACAATGTTAATATGGTGAATAAATATAATATCTAGCCTCATTATATAGTTTTAATTATTACAAATGTATATGAAATATATATATCATTAATTAATAGTCTTTTAACTTAGTTTCTTAGTGATGAAATAACCTAAAATTTGGTGATGGATAAGAAGAATAATATTGAAATTGTTTACATCTATTATACCATAATATAAGGTGAATATGGTGAATAAATTTACTATCTAACCTCATTATATAGTTTTAATTATTACGAACGTATATGAAATATATGTGATTTACTATAGTCTTTTAACTTAGTTTCTTAGTGATGAAGTAACCTAAAATTTGGTAATGGATAAGAATAATAATATTGAAATTGTTTACGTCTATTATACCGTAATACAATGTTAATATGGTGAATAAATATAATATCTAGCCTCATTATATAGTTTTATTTATTACAAATGTATATGAAATATATATATATCATTAATTAATAGTCTTTTAACTTAGTTTCTTAGTGATGAAATAACCTAAAATTTGGTATGGATATGAAGAATAATATTGATATTGTTTACATCTATTATACCATAATACAATGTGAATATGGTGAATAAATATACTATCTAGCCTCATTATATAGTTTTAATTATTACGAACGTATATGAAATATATGTCATTAATTAATAGTCTTTTAACTTAGTTTCTTAGTGATGAAGTAACCTAAAATTTGGTGATGGATTAGAAGAATAATATTGAAATTGTTTACATCTATTATAACATAATATAATGTGAATATGGTGAATAAATTTACCATCTAGCCTCATTATATAGTTTTAATTATTACGAACGTATATGAAATATATGTGATTTACTATAGTCTTTTAACTTAGTTTCTTAGTGATGAAGTAACCTAAAATTTGGTAATGGATAAGAATAATAATATTGAAATTGTTTACGTCTATTATATCGTAATACAATGTGAATAAGGTGAATAAATATACTATCTAGCCTCATTATATAGTTTAAATTATTACAAATGTATATGAAATATATATCATTAATTAATAGTCTTTTAACTTAGTTTCTTAGTGATGAATTAACCTAAAATTTGGTGATGGATAAGAAGAATAATATTGAAATTGTTTACATCTATTGTACCATAATACAATGTGAATATGGTGAATAAATTTACTATCTAACCTCATTATATAGTTTTAATTATTATGAACGTATATGAAATATAAGTCATAAATTAATAGTCTTTTAACTTAGTTTCTTAGTGATAAAGTAACCTAAAATTTGGTGATGGATAAGATGAATAATATTGAAATTGTTTACATGTATTATACCATAATACAATGTGAATATGGTGAATAAATTTACTATCTAACCTCATTATATAGATTTAATTATTACGAACGTATATGAAATATATGTCATTAATTAAGAGTCTTTTAACTTAGTTTCTTAGTGATGAAGTAACCTAAAATTTGGTGATGGATATGAAGAATAATATTGATATTGTTTACATCTATTATACCATAATACAATGTGAATATGGTGAGTAAATTTACTATCTAACCTAATTATATAGTTTTAATTATTATGAACGTATATGAAATATATGTCATAAATTAATAATCTTTTAACTTAGTTTCTTAGTGATGAAGTAACCTAAAATTTGGTGATGGATAAGAAGAATAATATTGAAATTGTTTACATCTATTATACCATAATATAATGTGAATATGGTGAATAAATTTACTATCTAACCTCATTATATAGTTTTAATTATTACGAACGTATATGAAATATATGTCATTAACTATAGTCTTTTAACTTAGTTTCTTAGTGATGAAGTAACCTAAAATTTGGTGATGGATAAGAAGAAGAATATCGATATTGTTTACATCTATTATACCATAATATAATGTGAATATGGTGAATAAATTTATTATCTAACCTAATTATATAGTTTTAATTATTATGAACGTATATAAAATATATGTCATAAATTAATAATCTTTTAACTTAGTTTCTTAGTGATGAAGTAACCTAAAATTTGGTGATAGATAAGAAGAAGAATATTGAAATTGTTTACATGTATTATACCATAATACAATGTGAATATGGTGAATAAATATACTATCTAGCCACATTATATAGTTTTAATTATTACGAACGTATATGAAATATATGTCATTAATTAATAGTCTTTTAACTTAGTTTCTCAATGATGAAGTAACCTAAAATTTGGTGATGGATAATAATAATATTATTAATATTGTTTACATCTATTATACGAAAATACAATGTGAATATGGTGAATAAATTTACTATCTAACCTAATTATATAGTTTTAATTATTATGAACGTATATGAAATATATGTCATAAATTAATAATCTTTTAACTTAGTTTCTTAGTGATGAAGTAACCTAAAATTTGGTGATGGATAAGAAGAATAATATTGAAATTGTTTACATCTATTATAACATAATACAATGTTAATATGGTGAATAAATATACTATCTAGCCTCATTATATAGTTTTAATTATTACGAACGTATATGAAATATATATAGTTAATTTGGTGTCTTTCAACTTAGTTTCTTAGTGATGAAGTAACCTAAAATTTGGGGATGGATAAGAAGATTAATATTGAAATTGTTTACATGTATTATACCATAATACAATGTGAATATGGTTAATAAATTTACTATTTAACCTCATTATATAGTTTTAACTATTACGAGCGTATATGAAATATATGTCATTGATTAATAGTCTTTTAACTTAGTTTCTTAGTGATGAAGTAACCTGAAATTTGGTGATGGATAAGAAGAATAATATTGAAATTGTTTACATATATTATACCATAATACAATGTGAATATGGTGAATAAATATACTATCTATCCTCATTATATAGTTTTAATTATTATGAACGTATATGAAATATATGTCATTAAGTATAGTCTTTTAACCTAGTTTCTTAGTGATGAAGTAACCTAAAATTTGGTGATGGATAAGAAGAAGAATATCGATATTGTTTCCATCTATTATACCATAATATAATGTGAATATGGTGAATAAATTTATTATCTAACCTAATTATATAGTTTTAATTATTATGAACGTATATGAAATATATGTCATAAATTAATAATCTTTTAACTTAGTTTCTTAGTGATGAAGTAACCTAAAATTTGGTGATAGATAAGAAGAAGAATATTGAAATTGTTTACATGTATTATACCGTAATACAATGTGAATATGGTGAATAAATATACTATCTAGCCACATTATATAGTTTTAATTATTACGAACGTATATGAAATATATGTCATCAATTAATAGTCTTTTAACTTAGTTTCTCAATGATGAAGTAACCTAAAATTTTGTGATGGATAAGAATAATAATATTGATATTGTTTACATCTATTATACGAAAATACAATGTGAATATGGTGAATAAATTTACTATTTAACCTCATTATATAGTTTTAACTATTACGAGCGTATATGAAATATATGTCATTGATTAATAATCTTTTAACTTAGTTTCTTAGTGATGAAGTAACCTAAAATTTGGTGATGGATAAGAAGAATAATATTGAAATTGTTTACATCTATTATAACATAATACAATGTGAATATGGTGAATAAATATACTATCTAGCCTCATTATATAGTTTTAATTATTACGAACGTATATGAAATATATATAGTTAATTTGGTGTCTTTCAACTTAGTTTCTTAGTGATGAAGTAACCTAAAATTTGGTGATGGATAAGAAGATTAATATTTAAATTGTTTACATGTATTATACCATAATACAATGTGAATATGGTTAATAAATTTACTATCTAACCTCATTATATAGTTTTAACTATTACGAGCGTATATGAAATATATGTCATTGATTAAAAGTCTTTTAACTTAGTTTCTTAGTGATGAAGTAACCTAAAATTTGGTGATGGATAAGAAGAATAATATTGAAATTGTTTACATATATTATACCATAATACAATGTGAATATGGTGAATAAATATACTATCTATCCTCATTATATAGTTTTAATTATTATGAACGTATATGAAATATATGTCATTAATTAATAGTCTTTTAACTTAGTTTCTTAGTAATGAAGTAACCTAAAATTTGGTGACGGATAAGAAGAATAATATTGAAATTGTTTACATCTATTATACCATAATATAATGTGAATATGGTGAATAAATTTACTATCTAACCTCATTATATAGTTTTAATTATTACGAACGTATATGAAATATATGTCATTTACTATAGTCTTTTAACTTAGTTTCTTAGTGATGAAATAACCTAAAATTTGGTAATGGATAAGAATAATAATATTGAAATTGTTTACATCTATTATACCGTAATACAATGTTAATATGGTGAATAAATATAATATCTAGCCTCATTATATAGTTTTAATTATTACAAATGTATATGAAATATATATATCATTAATTAATAGTCTTTTAACTTAGTTTCTTAGTGATGAAATAACCTAAAATTTGGTGATGGATAAGAAGAATAATATTGAAATTGTTTACATCTATTATACCATAATATAAGGTGAATATGGTGAATAAATTTACTATCTAACCTCATTATATAGTTTTAATTATTACGAACGTATATGAAATATATGTGATTTACTATAGTCTTTTAACTTAGTTTCTTAGTGATGAAGTAACCTAAAATTTGGTAATGGATAAGAATAATAATATTGAAATTGTTTACGTCTATTATACCGTAATACAATGTTAATATGGTGAATAAATATAATATCTAGCCTCATTATATAGTTTTAATTATTACAAATGTATATGAAATATATATATCATTAATTAATAGTCTTTTAACTTAGTTTCTTAGTGATGAAATAACCTAAAATTTGGTATGGATAAGAAGAATAATATTGAAATTGTTTACATCTATTATACCATAATACAATGTGAATATGGTGAATAAATATACTATCTAGCCTCATTATATAGTTTTAATTATTACGAACGTATATGAAATATATGTCATTAATTAATAGTCTTTTAACTTAGTTTCTTAGTGATGAAGTAACCTAAAATTTGGTGATGGATAAGAAGAATAATATTGATATTATTTACATCTATTATACCATAATATAATGTGAATATGGTGAATAAATTTACTATCTAGCCTCATTATATAGTTTTAATTATTACGAACGTATATGAAATATATGTCATTAACTATAGTCTTTTAACTTAGTTTCTTAGTGATGAAGTAACCTAAAATTTGGTGATGGATAAGAAGAAGAATATCGATATTGTTTACATCTATTATACCATAATATAATGTGAATATGGTGAATAAATTTATTATCTAACCTAATTATATAGTTTTAATTATTATGAACGTATATAAAATATATGTCATAAATTAATAATCTTTTAACTTAGTTTCTTAGTGATGAAGTAACCTAAAATTTGGTGATAGATAAGAAGAAGAATATTGAAATTGTTTACATGTATTATACCATAATACAATGTGAATATGGTGAATAAATATACTATCTAGCCACATTATATAGTTTTAATTATTACGAACGTATATGAAATATATGTCATTAATTAATAGTCTTTTAACTTAGTTTCTCAATGATGAAGTAACCTAAAATTTGGTGATGGATAATAATAATATTATTAATATTGTTTACATCTATTATACGAAAATACAATGTGAATATGGTGAATAAATTTACTATCTAACCTAATTATATAGTTTTAATTATTATGAACGTATATGAAATATATGTCATAAATTAATAATCTTTTAACTTAGTTTCTTAGTGATGAAGTAACCTAAAATTTGGTGATGGATAAGAAGAATAATATTGAAATTGTTTACATCTATTATAACATAATACAATGTTAATATGGTGAATAAATATACTATCTAGCCTCATTATATAGTTTTAATTATTACGAACGTATATGAAATATATATAGTTAATTTGGTGTCTTTCAACTTAGTTTCTTAGTGATGAAGTAACCTAAAATTTGGTGATGGATAAAAAGATTAATATTGAAATTGTTTACATGTATTATACCATAATACAATGTGAATATGGTTAATAAATTTACTATTTAACCTCATTATATAGTTTTAACTATTACGAGCGTATATGAAATATATGTCATTGATTAATAGTCTTTTAACTTAGTTTCTTAGTGATGAAGTAACCTGAAATTTGGTGATGGATAAGAAGAATAATATTGAAATTGTTTACATATATTATACCATAATACAATGTGAATATGGTGAATAAATATACTATCTATCCTCATTATATAGTTTTAATTATTATGAACGTATATGAAATATATGTCATTAAGTATAGTCTTTTAACCTAGTTTCTTAGTGATGAAGTAACCTAAAATTTGGTGATGGATAAGAAGAAGAATATCGATATTGTTTCCATCTATTATACCATAATATAATGTGAATATGGTGAATAAATTTATTATCTAACCTAATTATATAGTTTTAATTATTATGAACGTATATGAAATATATGTCATAAATTAATAATCTTTTAACTTAGTTTCTTAGTGATGAAGTAACCTAAAATTTGGTGATAGATAAGAAGAAGAATATTGAAATTGTTTACATGTATTATACCGTAATACAATGTGAATATGGTGAATAAATATACTATCTAGCCACATTATATAGTTTTAATTATTACGAACGTATATGAAATATATGTCATCAATTAATAGTCTTTTAACTTAGTTTCTCAATGATGAAGTAACCTAAAATTTGGTGATGGATAAGAATAATAATATTGATATTGTTTACATCTATTATACGAAAATACAATGTGAATATGGTGAATAAATTTACTATTTAACCTCATTATATAGTTTTAACTATTACGAGCGTATATGAAATATATGTCATTGATTAATAATCTTTTAACTTAGTTTCTTAGTGATGAAGTAACCTAAAATTTGGTGATGGATAAGAAGAATAATATTGAAATTGTTTACATCTATTATAACATAATACAATGTGAATATGGTGAATAAATATACTATCTAGCCTCATTATATAGTTTTAATTATTACGAACGTATATGAAATATATATAGTTAATTTGGTGTCTTTCAACTTAGTTTCTTAGTGATGAAGTAACCTAAAATTTGGTGATGGATAAGAAGATTAATATTTAAATTGTTTACATGTATTATACCATAATACAATGTGAATATGGTTAATAAATTTACTATCTAACCTCATTATATAGTTTTAACTATTACGAGCGTATATGAAATATATGTCATTGATTAAAAGTCTTTTAACTTAGTTGCTTAGTGATGAAGTAACCTAAAATTTGGTGATGGATAAGAAGAATAATGTTGAAATTGTTTACATATATTATACCATAATACAATGTGAATATGGTGAATAAATATACTATCTATCCTCATTATATAGTTTTAATTATTATGAACGTATATGAAATATATGTCATTAATTAATAGTCTTTTAACTTAGTTTCTTAGTAATGAAGTAACCTAAAATTTGGTGATGGATAAGAAGAATAATATTGAAATTGTTTACATCTATTATACCATAATATAATGTGAATATGGTGAATAAATTTACTATCTAACCTCATTATATAGTTTTAATTATTACGAACGTATATGAAATATATGTCATTTACTATAGTCTTTTAACTTAGTTTCTTAGTGATGAAATAACCTAAAATTTGGTAATGGATAAGAATAATAATATTGAAATTGTTTACGTCTATTATACCGTAATACAATGTTAATATGGTGAATAAATATAATATCTAGCCTCATTATATAGTTTTAATTATTACAAATATATATGAAATATATATCATTAATTAATAGTCTTTTAACTTAGTTTCTTAGTGATGAAATAACCTAAAATTTGGTGATGGATAAGAAGAATAATATTGAAATTGTTTACATCTATTATACCATAATATAAGGTGAATATGGTGAATAAGTTTACTATCTAACCTCATTATATAGTTTTAATTATTACGAACGTATATGAAATATATGTGATTTACTATAGTCTTTTAACTTAGTTTCTTAGTGATGAAGTAACCTAAAATTTGGTAATGGATAAGAATAATAATATTGAAATTGTTTACGTCTATTATACCGTAATACAATGTTAATATGGTGAATAAATATAATATCTAGCCTCATTATATAGTTTTAATTATTACAAATGTATATGAAATATATATATCATTAATTAATAGTCTTTTAACTTAGTTTCTTAGTGATGAAATAACCTAAAATTTGGTATGGATAAGAAGAATAATATTGAAATTGTTTACATCTATTATACCATAATACAATGTGAATATGGTGAATAAATATACTATCTAGCCTCATTATATAGTTTTAATTATTACGAACGTATATGAAATATATGTCATTAATTAATAGTCTTTTAACTTAGTTTCTTAGTGATGAAGTAACCTAAAATTTGGTGATGGATAAGAAGAATAATATTGATATTTTTTACATCTATTATACCATAATATAATGTGAATATGGTGAATAAATTTACTATCTAGCCTCATTATATAGTTTTAATTATTACGAACGTATATGAAATATATGTGATTTACTATAGTCTTTTAACTTAGTTTCTTAGTGATGAAGTAACCTAAAATTTGGTAATGGATAAGAATAATAATATTGAAATTGTTTACGTCTATTATATCGTAATACAATGTGAATAAGGTGAATAAATATACTATCTAGCCTCATTATATAGTTTAAATTATTACAAATGTATATGAAATATATATCATTAATTAATAGTCTTTTAACTTAGTTTCTTAGTGATGAATTAACCTAAAATTTGGTGATGGATAAGAAGAATAATATTGAAATTGTTTACATCTATTGTACCATAATACAATGTGAATATGGTGAATAAATTTACTATCTAACCTCATTATATAGTTTTAATTATTATGAACGTATATGAAATATAGGTCATAAATTGATAGTCTTTTAACTTAGTTTCTTAGTGATAAAGTAACCTAAAATTTGGTGATGGATAAGATGAATAATATTGAAATTGTTTACATGTATTATACCATAATACAATGTGAATATGGTGAATAAATTTACTATCTAACCTCATTATATAGATTTAATTATTACGAACGTATATGAAATATATGTCATTAATTAAGAGTCTTTTAACTTAGTTTCTTAGTGATGAAGTAACCTAAAATTTGGTGATGGATATGAAGAATAATATTGATATTGTTTACATCTATTATACCATAATACAATGTGAATATGGTGAGTAAATTTACTATCTAACCTAATTATATAGTTTTAATTATTATGAACGTATATGAAATATATGTCATAAATTAATAATCTTTTAACTTAGTTTCTTAGTGATGAAGTAACCTAAAATTTGGTGATGGATAAGAAGAATAATATTGAAATTGTTTACATCTATTATACCATAATATAATGTGAATATGGTGAATAAATTTACTATCTAACCTCATTATATAGTTTTAATTATTACGAACGTATATGAAATATATGTCATTAACTATAGTCTTTTAACTTAGTTTCTTAGTAATGAAGTAACCTAAAATTTGGTGATGGATAAGAAGAAGAATATCGATATTGTTTACATCTATTATACCATAATATAATGTGAATATGGTGAATAAATTTATTATCTAACCTAATTGTATAGTTTTAATTATTATGAACGTATATAAAATATATGTCATAAATTAATAATCTTTTAACTTAGTTTCTTAGTGATGAAGTAACCTAAAATTTGGTGATAGATAAGAAGAAGAATATTGAAATTGTTTACATGTATTATACCATAATACAATGTGAATATGGTGAATAAATATACTATCTAGCCACATTATATAGTTTTAATTATTACGAACTTATATGAAATATATGTCATTAATTAATAGTCTTTTAACTTAGTTTCTCAATGATGAAGTAACCTAAAATTTGGTGATGGATAATAATCATATTATTGATATTGTTTACATCTATTATACGAAAATACAATGTGAATATGGTGAATAAATTTACTATCTAACCTAATTATATAGTTTTAATTATTATGAACGTATATGAAATATATGTCATAAATTAATAAGCTTTTAACTTAGTTTCTTAGTGATGAAGTAACCTAAAATTTGGTGATGGATAAGAAGAATAATATTGAAATTGTTTACATCTATTATAACATAATACAATGTGAATATGGTTAATAAATATACTATCTAGCCTCATTATATAGTTTTAATTATTACGAACGTATATGAAATATATATAGTTAATTTGGTGTCTTTCAACTTAGTTTCTTAGTGATGAAGTAACCTAAAATTTGGTGATGGATAAGAAGATTAATATTGAAATTGTTTACATGTATTATACCATAATACAATGTGAATATGGTTAATAAATTTACTATCTAACCTCATTATATAGTTTTAACTATTACGAGCGTATATGAAATATATGTCATTGATTAATAGTCTTTTAACTTAGTTTCTTAGTGATGAAGTAACCTAAAATTTGGTGATGGATAAGAAGAATAATATTGAAATTGTTTACATATATTATACCATAATACAATGTGAATATGGTGAATAAATATACTATCTAACCTCATTATATAGTTTTAATTATTATGAACGTATATGAAATATATGTCATTAATTAATTGTCTTTTAACTTAGTTTCTTAGTAATGAAGTAACCTAAAATTTGGTGATGGATAAGAAGAATAATATTGAAATTGTTTACATCTATTATACCATAATATAATGTGAATATGGTGAATAAATTTACTATCTAACCTCATTATATAGTTTTAATTATTACGAACGTATATGAAATATATGTTATTTACTATAGTCTTTTAACTTAGTTTCTTAGTGATGAAGTAACCTAAAATTTGGTAATGGATAAGAATAATAATGTGGAAATTGTTTACGTCTATTATACTGTAATACAATGTGAATATGGTGAATAAATATACTATCTAGCCTCATTATATAGTTTTAATTATTATAAATGTATATGAAATATATATCACTAATTAATAGTCTTTTTAACTTAGTTTCTTAGTGATGAATAACCTAAAATTTGGTGATGGATAAGAAGAATAATATTGAAATTGTTTACATCTATTATACCATAATACAATGTGAATATGGTGAATAAATATACTATCTAGCCTCATTATATAGTTTTAATTATTACGAATGTATATGAAATATATATCATTAATTAATAGTCTTTTAACTTAGTTTCTTAGTGATGAATTAACCTAAAATTTGGTGATGGATAAGAAGAATAATATTGAAATTGTTTACATCTATTGTACCATAATACAATGTGAATATGGTGAATAAATTTACTATCTAACCTCATTATATAGTTTTAATTATTATGAACGTATATGAAATATAAGTCATAAATTAATAGTCTTTTAACTTAGTTTCTTAATGATAAAGTAACCTAAAATTTGGTGATGGATAAGATGAATAATATCGAAATTGTTTACATGTATTATACCATAATACAATGTGAATATGGTGAATAAATTTACTATCTAACCTCATTATATAGATTTAATTATTACGAACGTATATGAAATATATGTCATTAATTAATAGTCTTTTAACTTAGTTTCTTAGTGATGAAGTAACCTAAAATTTGGTGATGGATATGAAGAATAATATTGATATTGTTTACATCTATTATACCATAATACAATGTGAATATGGTGAGTAAATTTACTATCTAACCTAATTATATAGTTTTAATTATTATGAACGTATATGAAATATATGTCATAAATTAATAATCATTTAACTTAGTTTCTTAGTGATGAAGTAACCTAAAATTTGGTGATGGATAAGAAGAATAATATTGAGATTGTATACATCTGTTATACCATAATATAATGTGAATATGGTGAATAAATTTACTATCTAACCTCATTATATAGTTTTAATTATTACGAAGGTATATGAAATATATGTCATTAAGTATAGTCTTTTAACTTAGTTTCTTAGTGATGAAGTAACCTAAAATTTGGTGATGGATAAGAAGAAGAATATCGATATTGTTTCCATCTATTATACCATAATATAATGTGAATATGGTGAATAAATTTATTATCTAACCTAATTATATAGTTTTAATTATTATGAACGTATATGAAATATATGTCATAAATTAATAATCTTTTAACTTAGTTTCTTAGTGATGAAGTAACCTAAAATTTGGTGATAGATAAGAAGAAGAATATAGAAATTGTTTAGATGTATTATACCGTAATACAATGTGAATATGGTGAATAAATATACTATCTAGCCTCATTATATAGTTTTAATTATTACGAACGTATATGAAATATATTTCATTAACTATAGTCTTTTAACTTAGTTTCTTAGTGATGAAGTAACCTAAAATTTGGTAATGGATAAGAATAATAATATTGAAACTGTTTACAACTATTATACTGTAATACAATGTGAATATGGTGAATAAATATACTATCTAGCCTCATTATATAGTTTTAATTCTTACAAATGTATATGAAATATATATCATTAATTAATAGTCTTTTAACTTAGTTTCTTAGTGATGATGTAACCTAGATTTTAGTAATGGATAAGAATAATAATATGGAAATTGTTTACATCTATTATACCATAATGCAATGTGAATATGGTGAATAAATATACTATCTAGCCACATTATATAGTTTTAATTATTACGAACGTATATGAAATATATATCATTAATTAATAGTCTTTTAACTTAGTTTCTCAGTGATGAAGTAACCTAAAATTTGGTGATGGATAAGAATAATAATATTGATATTGTTTACATCTATTATACCATAATACAATGTGAATATGATGAATAAATTTACTATCTAACCTAATTATGTAGTTTTAATTATTATGAACGTATATGAAATATATGTCATAAATTAATAATCTTTTAACTTAGTTTCTTAGTGATGAAGTAACCTAAAATTTGGTGATGGATAAGAAGAATAATATTGAAATTGTTTACATCTATTATAACATAATACAATGTGAATATGGTGAATAAATTTACTATCTAACCTCATTATGTAGTTTTAGTTATTACGAATGTATATAACATATATATCATTAACTAATAGTCTTTTAACTTAGTTTCTTAGAGATGAAGTAACCTAAAATTTTGTGATGGACAAGAAGAATAATATCAAAATTGTTTACATCTATTATATCATAATACAATGTGAATATGGTGAATAAATATACTATCTAGCCTCATTATATAGTTTAAATTATTACAAATGTATATGAAATATATATCACTAATTAATAGTCTTTTTAACTTAGTTTCTTAGTGATGAATAACCTAAAATTTGGTGATGGATAAGAAGAATAATATTGAAATTGTTTACATCTATTATACCATAATACAATGTGAATATGGTGAATAAATATACTATCTAGCCTCATTATATAGTTTTAATTATTACGAACGTATATGAAATATATGTCATTAATTAATAGTCTTTTAACTTAGTTTCTTAGTGATGATGTAACCTAGATTTTGGTAATGGATAAGAATAATAATATGGAAATTGTTTACATCTATTATACCATAATGCAATGTGAATATGGTGAATAAATATACTATCTAGACTCATTATATAGTTTTAATTATTACGAACGTATATGCATTATATATCATTAATTAATAGTCTTTTAACTTAGTTTCTTAGTGATGAAGTAACCTAAAATTTAGTGATGGATAAGAAGAAGAATATTGAAATTGTTTACATGTATTATACCATAATACAATGTGAATATGGTAAATAAATTTACTATTTAACCTCAATATATAATTTCAATTATTGTGAACGTATACGAAATATATGTCATAAGATAATAGTTTTATAACTTAGTTTCTTAGTGATGAAGTAACCTAAACTTTAGTGATGATAAGAAGAATAATATTGAAATTGTTTACATGTATTATACCAGAATACAATGTGAATATGGTGAATAAATTTACTATCTAACCTCATTATGTAGTTTTAGTTATTACGAATGTATATAACATATATATCATTAACTAATAGTCTTTTAACTTAGTTTCTTAGAGATGAAGTAACCTAATATTTGTTGATGGACAAGAAGAATAATATCAAAATTGTTTACATCTATTATACCATAATACAATGTGAATATGGTGAATAAATTTACTATCTAACCTCATTATATCGTTTTAACTATTACGAACGTATATGAAATATATGTCATTAATTAATAGTCTTTTAACTTAGTTTCTTAGTGATGAAGTAACCTAAAATTTGGTGATGGATAAGAAGAATAATATTGAAACTTTTACATCTATTATACCATAATACAATGTGAATATGGTGAATAAATATATTATCTAGCCTCTTTATATAGGTTTAATTATTACGAACTTATATGAAATATATGTCATTAATTAATAGTCTTTTAACTTAGTTTCTTAGTGATGAAGTAACCTAAAATTTGGTGATGGATAAGAAGAATAATATTGAAATTGTTTAAATCTATTATACCATAATATAATGTGAATATTGTGAATAAATTTACTATCTAACCTCATTATATCGTTTTAACTATTACGAACGTATATGAAATATATGTCATTAATTAATAGTCTTTTAACTTAGTTTCTTAGTGATGAAGTAACCTAAAATTTGGTGATGGATAAGAAGAAGAATATTGAAATTGTTTAGATGTATTATACCATAATACAATGTGAATATGGTGAATAAATATACTATCTAGCCTCATTATATAGTTTTAATTATTACGAACGTATATGAAATATATTTCATTAACTATAGTCTTTTAACTTAGTTTCTTAGAGATGAAGTAACCTAAAATTTGGTAATGGATAAGAATAATAATATTGAAACTGTTTACAACTATTATACTGTAATACAATGTGAATATGGTGAATAAATATACTATCTAGCCTTATTATATAGTTTTAATTATTACAAATGTATATGAAATATATATCACTAATTAATAGTCTTTTTAACTTAGTTTCTTAGTGATGAATAACCTAAAATTTGGTGATGGATAAGAAAAATAATATTGAAATTGTTTACATCTATTATACCATAATACAATGTGAATATGGTGAATAAATATACTATCTAACCTCATTATATAGTTTAAATTATTACAAATGTATATGAAATATATATCACTAATTAATAGTCTTTTAACTTAGTTTCTTAGTGATGAATAACCTAAAATTTGGTGATGGATAAGAAGAATAATATTGAAATTTTTTACATCTATTATACCATAATACAATGTGAATATGGTGAATAAATATATTATCTAGCCTCTTTATATAGTTTTAATTATTACGAACGTATATGAAATATATGTCATTAATTAATAGTCTTTTAACTTAGTTTCTTAGTGATGAAGTAACCTAAAATTTGGTGATGGATAAGAAGAATAATATTTAAATTGTTTAAATCTATTATACCATAATATAATGTGAATATTGTGAATAAATTTAATATCTAACCTCATTATATAGTTTTAATTATTACGAACGTATATGAAATATATGTCATTAACTAAAGTCTTTTAACTTAGTTTCTTAGTGATGAAGTAACCTAAAATTTGGTAATGGATAAGAATAATAATATTGAAATTGTTTACATATATTATACCATAATACAATGTGAATATGGTGAATAAATTTACTATCTAACCTCATTATATAGTTTTAACTATTACGAATGTATATGAAATATATGTCATTATCTAATAGTCTTTTAACATAGTTTCTTAATGATGAAGTAACCTAAAATTTGGTGATGGATAAGAAGAATAATATTGAAATTGTTTACATCTATTATACCATAATATAATGTGAATATGGTGAATAATTTACTATCTAACCTCATTATATAGTTTTAATTATTACGAACGTATTTGAAATATATGCCATTAACTATAGTCTTTTAAATTAGTTTCCTAGTGATGAAGTAACCTAAATTTTGGTAATGGATAAGAATAATAATATTGAAAATGTTTACATCTATTATACCATAATAAAATGTGAATATGGTGAATAAATATACTATCTAACCTCATTATATAGTTTTAATTATTACGAACGTATATGAAATATATGTCATTATGTAATAGTCTTTTAACTTAGTTTCTTAGTGATGAAGTAACCTAAAATTTGGTGATGGATAAGAAGAAGAATATCGATATTGTTTACATCTATTATACCATAATACAATGTGAATATGGTGAATAATTTTACTATCTAACCTAATTATATAGTTTTAATTATTATGAACGTATATGAAATATATGTCATAAATTAATAATCTTTTAACTTAGTTTCTTAGTGATGAAGTAACCTAAATTTGGTGATGGATAAGAAGAATAATATTGAAATTATTTACATCTATTATAACATAATACAACGTGAATATGTTGAATAAATATACTATCTAGCCTCATTATATAGTTTTAATTATTACGAATGTATATGAAATATATATAGTTAATTTGGTGTCTTTCTAATTAGTTTCTTAGTGATGAAGTAACCTAAAATTTGGTTATGAATAAGAATAATAATATTGAAATTGTTTACATGTATTATACCATAATACAATGTGAATATGGTGAATAAATTTACAATCTAACCTCATTATATAGTTTTAACTATTACGAGCGTATATGAAATATATATCATTGATTAATAGTCTTTTAACTTAGTTTCTTAGTGATGCTAAAATTTGGTGATGGATAAGAAGAATAATATTGAAATTGTTTCCATCTATTATACCATAATACAATGTGAATATGAAGAATAAATATACTATATAGCCTCATTATATAGTTTTAATTATTACGAACGTATATGAAATATATGTCATTAATTAATAGTCTTTTAACTTAGTTTCTTAGTGATGAAGTAACCTAAAATTAGGTGATGGATAAGAAGAATAATATTGAAATTGTTTACATCTATTATACCATAATATAATGTGAATATGGTGAATAAATTTACTATCTAACCTCATTATATACTTTTAATTATTACGAATGTATATGAAATATACGTCATTAATTAATAGTCTTTTAACTTAGTTTCATAGTGATGAAGTAAAACCTAAAATTTGGTGATGGATAAGAAGAAGAATATCGATATTGTTTACATCTATTATACCATAATACAATTTGAATATGGTGAATAATTTTACTATCTAACCTAATTATATAGTTTTAATTATTATGAACGTATATGAAATATATGTCATAAATTAATAATCTTTTAACTTAGTTTCTTAGTGATGAAGTAACCGAAAATTTGGTGATGGATAAGAAGAATAATATTGAAATTATTTACATCTATTATAACATAATACAACGTGAATATGGTGAATAAATATACTATCTAGCCTCATTATATAGTTTTAATTATTACGAACGTATAAGAAATATATATATAGTTAATTTGGTGTCTTTCTAATTAGTTTCTTAGTGATCAAGTAACCTAAAATTTGGTTATGAATAAGAATAATAATATTGAAATTTTTTTAATGTATTATACCATAATACAATGTGAATATGGTGAATAAATTTACAATCTAACCTCATTATATATTTTTAACTATTACGAGCGTATATGAAATATATGTTATTGATTAATAGTCTTTTAACTTAGTTTCTTAGTGATGCTAAAATTTGGTGATGGATAAGAAGAAGAATATTGAAATTGTTTCCATCTATTATACCATAATACAATGTGAATATGGTGAATAAATATACTATCTAGCCTCATTATATAGTTTTAATTATTACGAACGTATATGAAATATATGTCATTAATTAATAGTCTTTTAACTTAGTTTCTTAGTGATGAAGTAACCTAAAATTTGGTGATGGATAAGAAGAATAATATTGAAATTGTTTACATGTATTATACCATAATATAAGGTGAATATGGTGAATAAATTTACTATCTAACCTCATTATATAGTTTTAATTATTACGAACGTATATGAAATATATGTGATTTACTATAGTCTTTTAACTTAGTTTCTTAGTGATGAAGTAACCTAAAATTTGGTAATGGATAAGAATAATAATATTGAAATTGTTTACGTCTATTATACCGTAATACAATGTTAATATGGTGAATAAATATAATATCTAGCCTCATTATATAGTTTTAATTATTACAAATGTATTTGAAATATATATCATTAATTAATAGTCTTTTAACTTAGTTTCTTAGTGATGAAATAACCTAAAATTTGGTGATGGATAAGAAGAATAATATTGAAATTGTTTACATCTATTATACCTTAATACAATGTGAATATGGTGAATAAATATACTATCTAGCCTCATTATATAGTTTTAATTATTACGAATGTATATGAAATATATGTCATTAACTATAGTCTTTTACCTTAGTTTCTTAGTGATGAAGAAACCTAAAATTTGGTGATGGATGAGAAGAAGAATATCGATATTGTTTACATCTATTATACCATAATACAATGTGAATATGGTGAATAATTTTACTATCTAACCTAATTATATAGTTTTAATTATTATGAACGTATATGAAATATATGTCATAAATTAATAATCTTTTAACTTAGTTTCTTAGTGATGAAGTAACCTAAAATTTGGTGATGAATAAGAAGAATAATATTGAAATTCTTTACATCTATTATACCATAATACAATGTGAATATGGTAAATAAATTTACTATCTAACTTCATTATATAGTTTTAATTATTATGAACGTATATGAAATATAAGTCATAAATTAATAGTCTTTTAACTTAGTTTCTTAGTGATAAAGTAACCTAAAATTTGGTAATGGATAAGAATAATAATATTGAAATTGTTTACATCTATTATACCATAATACAATGTGAATATAGTGAATAAATTTACTATCTAACCTCATTATATAGTTTTAACTATTACGAACGTATATGAAATATATGTCATTAATTAATAGTCTTTTAACTTAGTTTCTTAGTGATGCTAAAATTTGGTGATCGATAACAAGAATAATATTGAAATTGTTTACATCTATTATACCATAATACAATGTGAATATGGTTAATAAATATACTATCTAGCCTCATTATATAGTTTTAATTATTACGAATGTATATGAAATATATGTCATTAATTAATAGTCTTTTAACTTAGTTTCTTAGTGATGAAGTAACCTAAAATTTGGTGATGGATAAGAAGAATAATATTGATATTGTTTACATCTATTATACCATAATATAATGTGAATATGGTGAATAAATTTACTATCTAACCTCATTATATAGTTTTAATTATTATGAACGTATATGAAATATATGTCATAAATTAATAATCTTTTAACTTAGTTTCTTAGTGATGAAGTAACCTAAAATTTGGTGATGGATAAGAAGAATAATATTGAAATTGTTTACATCTATTATACCTTAATACAATGTGAATATGGTGAATAAATATACTATCTAGCCTCATTATATAGTTTTAATTATTACAAATGTATATGAAATACATATCATTAATTAATAGTCTTTTAACTTAGTTTCTTAGTGATAAAGTAACCTAAAATTTGGTGATGGATAAGAAGAATAATATTGAAATTGTTTACATCTATTATACCATAATACAATGTGAATATGGTGAATAAATATACTATCTAGCCTCATTATATAGTTTTAATTATTACGAATGTATATGAAATATATGTCATTAATTTATAGTATTTTAACTTAGTTTCTTAGTGATGAAGTAACCTAAAATTTGGTGATGGATAAGAAGAATAATATTGAAATTGTTTACATCTATTATACCATAATACAATGTGAATATGGTGAATAAAATTACTATCTAACCTCATTATATAGTTTTAATTATTATGAACGTATATGAAATATAAGTCATAAATTAATAGTCTTTTAACTTAGTTTCTTAGTGATAAAGTAACCTAAAATTTGGTAATGGATAAGAATAATAATATTGAAATTGTTTACATCTATTATACCATAATACAATGTGAATATAGTGAATAAATTTACTATCTAACCTCATTATATAGTTTTAACTATTACGAACGTATATGAAATATATGTCATTAATTAATAGTCTTTTAACTTAGTTTCTTAGTGATGCTAAAATTTGGTGATGGATAACAAGAATAATATTGAAATTGTTTACATCTATTATACCATAATACTATGTGAATATGGTGAATAAATATACTATCTAGCCTCATTATATAGTTTTAATTATTACGAATGTATATGAAATATATGTCATTAATTAATAGTATTTTAACTTAGTTTCTTAGTGATGAAGTAACCTAAAATTTAGTGATGGATAAGAAGAATAATATTGATATTGTTTACATCTATTATACCATAATATAATGTGAATATGGTGAATAAATTTACTATTTAACCTCATTATATAGTTTTAATTATTACGAACGTATATGAAATATATGTCATTATGTAATAGTCTTTTAACTTAGTTTCTTAGTGATGAAGTAACCTAAAATTTGGTGATGGATAAGAAGAAGAATATCGATATTGTTTACATCTATTATACCATAATACAATGTGAATATGGTGAATAATTTTACTATCTAACCTAATTATATAGTTTTAATTATTATGAACGTATATGAAATATATGTCATAAATTAATAATCTTTTAACTTAGTTTCTTAGTGATGAAGTAACCTAAATTTGGTGATGGATAAGAAGAATAATATTGAAATTATTTACATCTATTATAACATAATACAACGTGAATATGGTGAATAAATATACTATCTAGCCTCATTATATAGTTTTAATTATTACGAACGTATATGAAATATATATAGTTAATTTGGTGTCTTTCTAATTAGTTTCTTAGTGATGAAGTAACCTAAAATTTGGTTATGAATAAGAATAATAATATTGAAATTGTTTACATGTATTATACCATAATACAATGTGAATATGGTGAATAAGTTTACAATCAAACCTCATTATATAGTTTTAACTATTACGAGCGTATATGAAATATATGTCATTGATTAATAGTCTTTTAACTTAGTTTCTTAGTGATGCTAAAATTTGGTGATGGATAAGAAGAATAATATTGAAATTGTTTCCATCTATTATACCATAATACAATGTGAATATGGTGAATAAATATACTATCTAGCCTCATTATATAGTTTTAATTATTACGAACGTATATGAAATATATGTCATTAATTAATAGTCTTTTAACTTAGTTTCTTAGTGATGAAGTAACCTAAAATTTGGTGATGGATAAGAAGAATAATATTGAAATTGTTTACATCTATTATACCATAATATAAGGTGAATATGGTTAATAAATTTACTATCTAACCTCATTATATAGTTTTAATTATTACGAACGTATATGAAATTATGTGATTTACTATAGTCTTTTAACTTAGTTTCTTAGTGATGAAGTAACCTAAAATTTGGAAATGGATAATAATAATAATATTGAAATTGTTTACGTCTATTATACCGTAATACAATGTTAATATGGTGAATAAATATAATATCTAGCCTCATTATATAGTTTTAATTATTACAAATGTATATGAAATATATATATCATTAATTAATAGTCTTTTAACTTAGTTTCTTAGTGATGAAATAACCTAAAATTTGGTGATGGATAAGAAGAATAATATTGAAATTGTTTACATCTATTATACCATAATACAATGTGAATATGGTGAATAAATATACTATCTAGCCTTATTATATAGTTTTAATTATTACGAACGTATATGAAATATATGTCATTAATTAATAGTCTTTTAACTTAGTTTCTTAGTGATGAAGTAACCTAAAATTTGGTGATGGATAAGAAGAATAATATTGAAATTGTTTACATCTATTATACCATAATATAAGGTGAATATGGTGAATAAATTTACTATCTAACCTCATTATATAGTTTTAATTATTACGAACGTATATGAAATATATGTGATTTACTATAGTCTTTTAACTTAGTTTCTTAGTGATGAAGTAACCTAAAATTTGGTAATGGATAAGAATAATAATATTGAAATTGTTTACGTCTATTATACTGTAATACAATGT